>CM056595.1:32620751-33187058 GCA_029721355.1 Tegillarca granosa | reverse complement strand
GCCAAAATGAAGCAACTTGTCGGTGACCCAGAGTCCTTGCATCTAGAGTTCAATGATCTCCAAACCTAACCACCTGCTTCCACATTAGACAACATATTATGATATGGATCAGATTCCTTGATATACGTTACATTTCTGGCCACCAGACTAACCATACCTTTTTTAAGAAGGGAAACTACATGCGATTTGATTTAGATATAAAAATTGAAGAGTATTAATCTATATAAGTAATAACATAGAATATCATATTTCAACCAATTGAAAATGATATCTAAAAAATTAAAAGCAATAGTCGTCTATGAAATACTGAGAAAAAAATGTATATGTTTCTGAATCAGCAAGTATTAGTCTAAGTGCAATTTCCTCTAGCAATAATCAATCCTGTACAAGAATTTTAATAATTCAGTATCTTACTTTTGGTAACACAACCAGATATTTCAAAGCTGTATCTTATGTACATTTAGAGTGACGGGCTGTGTAATCTGCTGACTTATTCATGAATAAACGGAACTTAGTTAAACATGTACATTGCAATGGCATGAAAACATGGGCTTGGCAATAAAAAAATAAAAACATGTTATTGACGATAGCAAAACATTAAAACATGTTTGGCAATAGGAAAACCTGAAAACATTTACTTAACTTAGCAAAACATGAAAACATATACCAGGTAATAGAAAAACATGAAAACATGTACTTTACGATAGCAAAACACGAAACTTTTATTTAGAATTACCAAACATGAAAGCAATAGAAAAACATAAAACATGTACTAATTAATTGCAAAACATTAAAACATGTACTTTGCTTCAATTGCCAAATGATTTAAAAGAAAATTAAAGTTTAAAGTTTACGGACAAGCTTTTGTTTGCATACTTCACCGTACCATTTGCTCCCTCGCTATCGACCAAAGGACCACTTGATCATTTAAAACAAAATATTGCATAATATAGATGCAGCAATTACACTTTAAATCATCGGGTAAAATTATCCGAGTGGCTAGTTTTTAAACCAACAATCAACACAATTTTTTCTGACTGTATGAGTAAGCAGACAGGGAATATTGAAAAACATGCGTGATAACAGCCAATACAACCAAGCAGCCAAAACAAAGTAAAACGGAAAACTACCACTACTACTACTACTACTGCTGCTGCTCTTGCTGTTGCTGCTGCTACTACTACTAATACTAATAATAAATTGATATGTCACCGTGACATGCAGTTTATCTTACATAAAATGTAACCACACAGCCAAAACAAACGAACAAAAACGGAAAACTAATCAAGATATAAAAATACATGGATATACCACTACTACTACTACTTATACTACTACAACCTATGATAATAATAATAATAATAATAATAATAATAATAATAATAATAAGATAAAAGTCGAGGTGATACATTCATGTAAATTTGACTTACAAAAAAGTTATTAATAGAACATTCTAGAATTTTAAACATCTTTTTTTTTAAAAAGTCAAAACCACAAACAAACAATTGTTAATGTACAATTGCAGGGCGATCTATGACAAAAGCAAATAATTTGTATTTAATAAATTTGTACAATTCAAAGAAACAACAAATAAATAAATAAATAAATAAATAAATAAATAAATAAATAAATAATTTAAAAAAATTTATTGAACTCAAAAATAAAATTTTCACTTAAAACTGAAAACATCCCCCGATCGTAAGGAGGTAGTGGTTGCATTGCTTATATTTACTCTTTCTTCTTTGCGAAGTATTCAATTTTATAATATTCTATTAAATGAAACTAAATGTATATACTGCCCATACCACTTTATGTGTAAACCAAAACATTCATAATACGTATTAAAATATTTGTCCTTAAATTTTTTGTATAACTTTTATTTTTTGCTCTTGTCAGTAAATAAACATTTTCACTTAAAATAATTTAAGTCAATCACTTTTTTTTAAAACAGGTATAATTTCATATTTTGTTTTTAATTTGCATGGAGTTACATCCTAAAATAGGCTATAAAATTGTTAAAAATGTTTTTATGTCTTTTTCACCATGTTAGCTATTTATTGCAATAAAATGTGTTGAATTCACAGAACAAAGTAATCGCTTGCATTTATTTAAATAAAACTCCGTTAGGGATAAAACTCCGTTAGGAAATATTACATAGTTATATTGTGCTTCACATTTATCGGAGAAAGTTTTCTTATACGGATTCAAATATTGAAATTTGGTGTTCAACTATTCATAGATCAGGTTGAAATTAAAATTAAACTGTTTCATTATTTTTATTATTATTTTACTTTGAATTTCTTTATTTTCTCCATCACTTTTTTGAGTTAAATAACTGATTTATTTTCGTAAAACTATTTTTTTTTTCCATTTAAGTCATCCATATAACATTCTATTTGCCGTTATGGTAATATAAAAATTAAATCAAGAAAAAACCTAAATGGAAATTGTTTTCTAACACTTTCTCACATTTTTTACACGAATTCCCGGATTAATAGAAAATTTAACTTATCACAATTTTTTTTAAATTTTGGTGATTGTTTTTAATTTTTTGTCACTTGCAGTCAACTTAGGAATGCATAATGTTATTGACCTTCAAAGTCCAGTAATAATATTTTTACAGCTGCTATGATATGAATATGTTTTACTTTTCCTTAAATATTTTTACTTTAAGAAAAAAAACTTAAAAAACGCACTTGATAATTTTAAGATATAATGTAATATGTAAATTGAGTATTGTTATTATTTCATAATCATTTTCTCTTTGTTTTATTACATTTAAGTGGTTCTGCCTCTAGCAATTCAGACAAAGCATTACTAGTAATGTCCAAGTGACATTTGTGTATTTTACCCATGGGTAAAGTCAAGCAACGAGCACTGTTATCGTGACATGGAGTCACATTATATATATATCTTCTCATTTTTTTTTTATCAAAGTCGTTTAAGATTATATAATAAAAATAAAGTCGTTTAGTTGGTTATAGATAAATGCGGTTTATCAGTTTTCAAATTAATGTGCCAAAAAAAAAAAACAGTTATAGCGTCTTTATTTTCATTTTAAAATTCCAGCTTTTTACCAAAAATAAGTTAACCATGCAAAATTTAAATACCATTTTCTCGAATTTTGGACTTTTGGCCAAAAGTGCCAGCCAAACTATTAGAAAAATATTCTATATAATATGCAATAATATGCAATCATGTTAAACGATTTTTTTAAATTTTCAAATCAAAATTTCACTACGTTTACTTATAAAACAATTTACTATAAATCCCGACATTTTTTGCCAAAATATATAAACCTTGCTAAATTTTTTCGGGTAAGTGTTACAAGATTCTTATTCAAGATTGAAATATAGATTTTTTTATAGAAACTCCCCGCTATTTTGAATTTTTCTCCCAACTTTAAAAATAAATTCGTTACATTTCTCTCAAATCATCATTTGTTTAACTTGTTAACATTAAAAAATATAAAACAAATTCTGAGTCATAGTGCAAAATTTTATATTAAAAAAGAAAAAAAAAACTTTTACAAAAATTTCAAACCCCCAAAAACTTTTACAAAAACTTTAAATCCCATGTCACGAATTTATAGGCTCATAAAAATTATACTTCAGTTTAAAAATTCTTTTTAACTATGGATTGTAAAAGATTCTTTTATTCTTTAACTAATCTCATAATTATATTTTATTTAAAGACGTACATTTTTTTGATTTTTATGAAAAGTATTAAAGAAAAAAATATTAGCATAGTTGCGTGCGTCAAACATCAATGTTTTACATTGGAGCTGCTGAAACAAAATTGCTTTAATCCAATTGCCGATTTTCACCAAATTATATATCCATTATTAATAAATCAAACTTTTTATTGTCCAAAATTTGGTAGAATATCTTTCTAAAATTTCAAAATTGTCTATTTTTTAGATGAATTTAGAAACATATTTACCAATTATGCAAATAAGTTTTTCTTTTATTTATAGAATCATTAAACAGTTTTATGAGGCATATAACGTTTTGTTTTTAAACTCTAAGTTTTTTCCCAATTTATGTTCTTGAGAAAATAAATAAATAAACAAATGAATATATATATATTATATATATATATATATATATATATATATATATATATATATATATATATATATATATATATATATATATATATATATATATATATATATTGTTGTCTGAAATTTCTTTAAAAAATTAATCATATTATGCCTTCAAATTTGAAACAATATATAAATAACAAAACTAAATCTTTGCGGTCAGCACCGATAACAATAATTCACCGCTTCATACAAACTAACAAACAATAAAATGCATACAAACAGTGTAATTTTGCATTTTGTTTTTTTTTTCTGCCACTCAAGATATAAACTATTGGCTTTAACGCAAAACCTTTATCTGTGACTTCCAGCAATTTAACAATCTTGATTCCTTTTTAACTTAAATATTGATAATTCTATGACAAGTAAATTAAAGAAACACTGACACAAGCTGGAACAAAACTAGAAATCAGATACATTGCCTTTAATTCATTTTGGCATCTTAATGACTTAAAATAAAGATAATTATAACAAGTAAAGAGAAGGTGATAGATAATTCATTTATAGATACGTTATCTGATGGTTCTACAACGCATTTAATTTATACACCGTCACCATCCTACATGATTCTTGATTTTATTCTTCCAAAAATATCTCAATTCACAGGTTCAGTTAGGGTGAAAACAATATATTTCTTAAATAATCTATATTGCAAATTTGAAAGTAATTTGTCCAATCGAATTTCATGTTTCATTAAGGATATCAAGACTGAAATCTCCAGCGTGGCTTCAATAATTTATGTGCAAATATCACACCTTTTAGATGAAAATCAAGTGTAACAGTAAATCATACCAAGAGCTTGATAGTCTAGTGTTTGTGCATCTTTAAATCATAGCTCCGATGCTATCAGGGGAATTAAACGGTAATATCTAAAAGAAACATTGCTGTGTGAGAATTAAATATCGAATTTTAAACTAAAATCAACTATCATAAAGAAAAAAAGAGTAGTTTATGACTTCAGATATCATCTTTCAAACATAGATTGCACATGCATATGTTATGCACCGTGTGCGGTTAGGGGAGGTAATTCAGGTAGCATGACTTTTAAGAGATAGTGAGATTGTAAATAAATTGAAACTTTAACATAACATTTGTATTATAAGTGACCTGACTTAATTAAAGTTAGCAAAAATGTGATAAATTTTGTCAATTGGTAATCGACTGCACTATAACTGTATATTTTACTATCAATACAAGTATTTTTCAAATCAAGGTTTGTATTTGCTACTATATCTTACTGGGCAAAACATGCAAAGCAGTCTAGCTACATGCTGTTCGATATATTTCTGTACATACTACTCAGAGAAGAAGATGGACATTTCTGATCAAACACGTGTCAACTAGACAAGATGGTACATTATAACATTATACAGAGGTTTCTAGACACGTATCTATATCAATATACATTGTTTATTATTTATAAGTAATAAAATTGTTGCAGTTTTTGAATGTTTGTTAAATCGTATTAAGGAATAACATAAAATACAATGTTTTGTTATACATGTATATATATTTTTTTGTAAATTGAACTATTTTAGGTTGCATTTATAATTAAAACTGAGAGTGTAGGAGCCTTGTAAGTATTTTAAACGAAAACCTTGAAAAAATTATTTTATAAGTTTTTCTTCAAGCCAGAAATATTTAAAGAAATAACATGCTAGCACTTGTTTTAAAAGTCCCTTACATGGCTGTATAAGACTAGAGTTAATATAAGCATCTAGCTTGTTCCCGGATCCAAAGTAAGAGTTATATATGTTTATTTATTTATTTGTAATAACTAAATAAACATAATGTAATATATTTAATGAATAATATATTGTTTAAACTAAGACTAGAGTAAATGATAGTAAGAAAATATTGTTGATATAAACTGAACATTATTAATATGAAAAATAAAATAAGAAATAAACTATAAATTAGTTCAATCTACATCTATAGCTAGTTCATAAAAAGCAAAAATTGATGACTTTTACTTCTATGTTTTATTCAATTTTTCTGAATCTCCGACAAATTTGATTGCCTTTCAGCAAAACTACGACCAAACAAGACGCAAAAACGCACAAAAATATGAAGTTGAAGTATTTCATGGGTTGCACAAATATTGTGTGCTTTGTTCTGGTAAAACTTTAATAGGAGGCTAATCAAGTCAGAATTTTTGAAACAAAAAAGTATCAAAGATTAAATTACACATAAGTTAATTTCTTTTGTAATGCATTTTCTATTAATTTGTAAAATATTGTACATTCAGGAAAATATCAGCCATAAGCGAAATTAACCAACGAAAAAGCACATTTGTAATCAGTGATTGTGGGAAAAATATTCCTGTTTGCTTAAAACATCTCTCATTGATATCAATATTTTTATTGTGAAATTTTTGGTGTTATTATTTCTATTTCTTTTGGCACATCTCGTATGAATGAAAAAGTCATCAATTTTCAAAAATAATTTAACGCATAGAGAATAAGTTTATGGGTAGCAAATGTCTTTTTTAATATTATTACAATGTTGTTGTAAATAATGTTTATATATCTGTGCAATAAAATATTATAATAACACAGTCATATCAATTTAAAATGTCTAGGGACTGTATACATGCGTAGGAGAAAGTAGTCATAGTTTATTTTGTTTTTCTGTTAAATAAAATAAATGTTTCTTCCAAGTACTTTTGGGTAAATTTTCCTATTGTCCTAACCAAGATAATGTAGAATGCTTTTAAAACCATTTTTCAATTTTAAATTATTCTATAGTTTTTCAAAATAAATTCAAATAATACATTTATTGTTTAAAGTAGTATATACTCTTTAGTATATGCATGAATTCTTCAGACTATGTAATTATGCCAATATGTGGCAAAACTTACTTTTATATTTCCCTCTAAACAATTGAATTCCGGAACGCAATTCAAGTGGCTTAAAAATCTATACATTATTGTAAATAACTAATTAAGTTCAAAGAATTATTTAATTTTGTTTTGTTATCCTTTTACCTGAACACAATTTTAGGACATAAACGAATATTGGCGGGTAATTAAACTATTTGTGTTAAGCTCATAAAATGTTCGCGGTTAAATCTAGAAAATGAAATGATTATTTTCCACATTGATATGTCTCTTTGAACATATTATAATTATTCATCTGAGTACAATGAAATTAACTCAGTGACTTACCTCTTTGTTAAAAAACCTTAAGATTTGTCAGGAGCTATTTTTGAAGACGATTGACTGTCATTAGAAATGATCAAATCACTAATTAGCTATTAACTAATTAAGTGCAGACATAGTTTATTGATGCATAATCTATACATTTTACGTACGAAAAGATAATTTAATAGAACGAGTTGGAGGTTAAACAAAGTTAACCAGGTTATGACCAAGTCAAGAACCAAGGCGAAGAAGGTCAACAAAAACACAACAAAACAAAACATGAAAAAAAAAAAAAATAAATAAAAAAATAAAAAAAAAAAGATATGTGAAAATATATATAGGAGCACTGCTTTTAAGACTGCATATTCTGAATAGCTGTCAGACATAATTACACACTGCTAGAAATTAATATTTGTGTGAAATAACTATGAAAACTAATAATTTTACTTACATTTATCGAGTTACAAAATAAACTTGTCATACAATACAAAACATTAATGATTTTACTGTTATAAAATCAACTGATTAAACCAAAACTCAAACAAAGTTTATTGTTTTATGTTTTGTAGTTTTTATTTACTATTTCATTTTGTTGAACGCTATATTTCACTAAATGTTTATAGCAAATATCCAATATTTGGAAAGATGATTGTTGACGGATGTGATTAAGATAAATTTATACATAAAACACTTTTCTTATATTCAATGGAGAACATGATGAATCTTGGGCTTAAAGATTCTTGCTCTCTCTCTCTCTCTCTCTCTCTCTCTCTCTCTCTCTCTCTCTCTCTCTCATTTAATTTCAATTCAATTGAAGAGGCGAGTGAAATTATAACGTCTCTTTACAATTATAGAAACACAAAACTATATTAGGTAAATCAAAAATGCTGTCCAGGCCTAGTTTTACTTAAATAAATTATTAGCACTAATTAAATCAAATTAAATTCTTTTTTTAAAAAAAATTTAAAACAAGGGGAAACAATATTTTGAAACAGCTTGATGACATTTCAATATTTTATTAAGTTTCAAACATTCAATCTTCGAAGATTTAATATAATTTAAAAATAAATTAAATGAAACAGGTATCTTTGTTAGATATTTAATAACCCTCCACGGGTACCGCTGCTGGTGGAGTAAACCACTCCGAGGGTCTTTTATCTCAGTAGTCAGTACTAAATGTGTTAAATGTACCATGTAGCAAAATTTTAGTCCGTCTTAATTTTAAAATACTTGATTAAAACTAAGGTGCATTTCCTATGCAAACCATTTTATGGATTTACATTCATATAATTTTGGAACTTTGGATTAATTATTTTTGAACTTTTTTTTATATACAGTCAAACTTCGATTATTCGAAGTTTTAGGGTCTTTATTTTAAGGTTCGAATAATCGGGGGGTTCGAATAATCGAATAAGTTAATCTGAAACTTCAAACCTCGATCCACCGTACGTTATCTTAAGATACAACAGTATTCTATTGCACATTGAAAGTGTTTTATCGGTGTCAGTCTATAATGAATAATGTCATGACCTATCATGATTAATTTAATAAAAACAGAAATATTAATTTTATTTCTATAAAAATAAAAAATTAATACCATCTGGTACAAAATCAAACACGCGTGGTAATACATACGACACAGTAAGAACAGCCATCCAGAGAATTATGCACGCAATACACGTTTTTATGATTTTACAGAATTTTAAACAAAACGGAACGGAATAGGTCTATAAAATTTCTAGAATTGAAATTTGAATAAGGCGGAAAACTGTCTCTGTCAACTTCTTAACAAAATAATGTTTTTTTTAAATTCCCCGACTAGGCTATATAAAATATCAAATTAATATTCCGATGCCGTTTTTTCAAAAAAAAAATTTAATGGTGGTAACCGTGGTCAACAGAATTATTTTTATCGTTTACTTGAGTATCGCTACACACGTGTAGCTCATTTTCTATTACTAGGGATTATAATTACTGTTTGATTGAATAATTACGATTAATTTTTGCGACTGATGATCAACATGGCTTACGATGGACAATACATGGTGTACTCATGTCTACAAAATGACCATCAGTTACGCTTGGGTAACATAAACGGGTAAAGGTGAAACCATACTCGTTTGTATTAAATTGTACAGGTGAGAGTTGTTTCGTTTTAGAAATGAATAAAAATGTCAACTTCGAATTTTTGGGGGTATATCTCTACTGAAAAGTCTAACCTAGGACTCAAATTAGGTTCGAATAATCGCGGGTATTCGAATTACGAAGTTCGAATAAGCGAAGTTTTTTTATAAGAAGTTATAGTGCAGGGCGGTCGGGACCTACGGAGAACTTCGAATAACCTAAGGTATTCGAATAATAGAAGTTCGAATAACCAAAGTTTGACTGTATATTAAACTTTTCGGTCTATAGTGTCACCAATGCGGAACGACTTTTCGAAATGTGCACATATGGCACTTTAAAATTAAACCCAAATTTTTGTTAGATATTTGACTATTCAAGCTTCGAACAACTAGGTCCTGTTTTCAGTCAATAAAAATTTGACTATGCAAAGCATCACAGTACTATTTTTAAATATCATCAACTGTAAAAAAGCAACATAAAGGTGCAAAGAGACAGGTTCAGGTGAATATGTAGACAATGATTTTTGGCTAGATTTCGCCAAATTGCATATACAAACGAGTAAAAGAGTGAAAAATTCGACTAATTGTTAAAATAGAACTTTTTCCCTTAAAAACATTATTTTATTTACCTTTTTCAGATACAATAAAAAGAAAAACGGATTCGAGATGAAAAATCAAAAAAAAATTTATTTCTGAATTCTATTAACAAGTACAATTACAAACTTACCAATTTGAAATGTATCCCGTTAGTAAAATGTGAATAGAAACACTGTTGAAATCTAAAAATTAATTTTCCTCAGATTAAATGTAATATTTAGATTAATACATGAAATTCTAAGTTATTATGAATATTTATCTAACAACCCATATTTTAATATCACCTAAATGTTACACATTTTAAAAGTGCAATATATTTTTCCATTTCAATCAAAATTTGAATGATTTCTTTAAAACTTTTTTAATTTCCATATTATACTAGCATAATTTAGATTAGTTCTAACAGTATTTTGTTCATAATTGAAAAAAGAGTATATTTTGGTGTAAGATTAAATTTACCAACTGAAATGTTAAAAATAATAAAATAGCATTATCAACAAAATTTAAATATTAACATAATTCTCTCATGTGATGATATACCACAGAAATTTGGCAATTACGTGTTTGTGTTACATGATAGTCAGTAATATTGTAACCGTATGCGTGATGTAATTTTAAGGTTAAATGTCTATTTAAAAATATTACCAAATGTTGACAAATACTGGTAGCATATGTAACACATCTGACGTTTATGTATAACAATTCTTTTAACTAGTGTATATATAATTGCATTAAAGACTGATAAGAGTGGACTTCAAGGCTCCACACAAAACCGAGAAGAAATTCTATCTAATGGACAGGCAAAATGCATGCACAATTTGTATCGTTTATGTTCTGTGAATTTGCGAGTTGATAAGGAATGTAAAAACTTGTAACGTATAGTTGCCATCTACATCAGCTCGTGGCACATGCAACTTTTGTGGGTCATTTATTTAAAAAAGATGATACCCCTTTTGCTGGTTTTATTTTTTATGTCAGCAACAATTTTCTTTGAAAAAGTTTTTTGTACTTGTATCTTTAAACCGTTTCATGTATTATCTCATGTATGTTATAATTACTTGAAAAGAAGGAATATGTATTATTATTTGACGAAAGATGTTGTATCAATTTTTCTTTATCAATTTTCTAAAGTTTAAGTTTTCAAAAGTTGTTATATATAAAACATTTGTAAAATGAAAAATGTTTTAACAATTTTCTAAAGTTCAATTTTTCAAAATTTTGTGAATACATAACACATTTGTAAAATGCAAAACAAAAGTTTAAAACATTTTACAGAAGTTTTTAGTTTCATATTCTGACTTTCTTTTCTGCAAAGAATATCTTGCTTTTCATTAAAAGGCGTTTTGTATGAGAGTAAAAAATGCTGTAAGTTCTGAAAATGTTTATCTAATTTTCAGTGTTTTACATTTGAGAATGTAAATTGATTTGTCGGCATTTTTTCAGCAATCATGACTGGTTTTAAACATTAAAATCCCATTAGGGTTTACTGGTTTTGATTTTCAATATTTTTAACTGTTTTTATATTTTGAATTAATATTAAACACTACTTAATGCAAAATGAGGGCTGATCAAATCTTGGAACCAAATATACTATCAACCAATGAAAAAATGGTTTTCAAATAATTACATTTCTGAAAGTAAATCCGTCATGAGAATTTTAAGTCTTGTTTTATTAAAATCTTTAGAAATTGAGTCTAATTTGACGAAAGAAAAATCCAAAACAAAATCAAAACAATCAATTTGTGAATCAAAAAGAAAGTGTCGATTGTAATTTGAAAGTTTCTTTTTTTTGTGCATTTCTCAACCTGCCTCTCGCTTTGTTTCACTATTCGTAGAATGCACTTTATGTGTGGTAAAAATCTTAAATACATAAATATCTTCTGGTAATTTTTTTTAAACAAATCAATATATTTTAACTAATATATAAATAAATCAAGCATTCAAAATTTTTCTTGGTAAATATTCTGCAGTCCTATTGGTTTTTTACCTAAATGTTTTCTTGTCTTTTTTCATATAAATAGGCAGGCAAAAGTAACACATAGTATTAGCAATGAACACACACACACACACACACACACACAATAGAAGGTATTAGACGATCCAATTAAAAATAATAGATACAGTAAAATGGTTTAGGAGTACTTTTAATAAAAGTCACGATTGTAGATAGTCATTATGGCACCAAAATCTTGGATTATTTTAAAATTTTGCTTTGGACTAAACTATAAAGCGGAATTGTAGAAACGATACGTATCTCATCTGAAAGGCAAATGATTTGTCTTCCAAAATATTAATACATTTGAAGATAACGTTTAATTCCATTTTCAAAACAAGTTCATGTGACCTAGCAAACTCTAGCATGAAATATTTTGGAAGACGAATCATTCACCTACTTTTGTAACTTTTCTACAGTTCCACTTAAAGCACGAAGCAAAAAAAGTCGGCGCCCTTACCGACACTAATCAGTTTCAGAAAATCTCGGTTTTCATAAGGAAATATTTCTTACCCTACTCTAGGCATAGAGTGTGTTAGAAAAAAGCAGAAATTCGGACTTTGTTTTAAAAAAAACTTTTGAATGAAAAAAATTAGTTTCATTTATCTAAAATTTGAAAACAATAATTCCTCATCCCAAAACATTTTTTTAAAAAGTTAATTTTCTAAAAGATAAAAAACTACCGTTTTAATATAAAAATCCTTCGCATAACTTAAGTTTTGATATAGAATAAAAAACTTATGTATATCTGTGTGTGTGGTTTAGATGAGAAGCTGGAGAAGATTTTAGATAAAATCACGCTGATTCTGTCATATTGAATTGGATTTTTGTTTTTAAGAAGATTGACGTTACCAATTGACCTGGTGTTTGATAAACATATGACAAAGATTGTCCTAGTTTTGATAAAAATAAATTGTTGTTATTTACAAACAGATTAAACAATTAAATTACTATTTACCTTTATTAAAAAAAAACTATAAAATTAATTTGACATACGACAGCGATTAAAAACACGTATTTTGATCCTTATCATTTTTCATTTTTTGTTTTATGATTTGTTTTGTATTTCATTATATTGTTTTTAGTGTACTTATTAAAGCGTTAGACAAGTATTATAGCAAACCAGAGTTAACATCTTGTAAAACATATGTATATTACATGTAAGACATCTTTTAGGCAGATTTGATAATTAACAAATATGCCATCAAGTCTCAAATTTATTTTAATTTACAAATAGGTGGCATTCATGTCAAACCCTGAAAATTAAGTCGATGTTTATCTGATGCAATGTCATGATTATATAAGCAATTTGAATTAAAGTTTGCTTTGTTTTTCTGACTGTTGTAAACTACACGGTCAATTGTGTACGTAAATGTTTGTATATATTTATATGTTAAATGGCACGATCTTTTGTCTCCTTTTAGAACTTATATCTGTATATTTTGAGATACATATAAAGATTATTCTGCATCTTATCTGAAGCATCAAAGTGGATACTTTAAACAAATGCAAGTCTGTGTTGTTGCACGCTATATGGGGCAATATCACTGAAACTGCATAATCATCTTAGACCAACAGGAAATAAAAAAGTTATCAGTTTACAAAACTATGGTTAGAATAAGAATTAATTCAAAATTACAACATTTGTTTTGAATTTAAAAATAAAATATGGCGATTTGAAATTTGATAAATTTGGCGTAAATAATATAAATTATAGATATGATATCTCGTTCAGATATCACGCCATATACGTACATATAATCTAACATATTTTATAAATAATTTATCCATTTTATTCAGAATTATTCTTGTGATACTTTTCTGAATGTAGCGATATCTTTAGTCAGCGCTGACATATGTCAACTTTTAAAGTCTGTTATAAATTTGAATCCTCATAAATAACCAAAAAAAAAATGCATTATATTGGAACTGAAAACTGTTAAATAAAAGGCTTACTGGCTTAGCGATGTACTTTTATTTTATATACAATTTAAACCGAAATAAGAGATCACTAAATTATTTTACCAACGTTTAACAAAGTTTTAGGCAACTATAATAAAAAAAACTGTGGGAACTGGTCAAGATTGAATACATCCCTAGCCGCATCCCCAACTGACATCATTTCTCAGACTCTCTGGTACAACACATATATTACAATTGGCAATGAAATGATTTTCTTTAAGAAAATGGCAAATAATGGTATTTATTTCATCAATGACATTATTGATGAAAATGGGGATAGCTTAAGCTGTAAAGACTGCAACGAAAAATACAACACAGCAATTAATCCTTTTCATTACAAGAGTTTAATCCATGCGATACCAAAAACTTGGAAAAACACTTTGAAGGTTGACTTTCATAAAAAAGAAGTTAAACATGGTAATATCCAGTACCTAAAAACACATGAAAAAGTTACAAAATTTTGCTTATAGCTTGTTTTTGAAAATAGTTGCAGAAAAACCCTTTAAAATTCAGAAAACCTTCAATAAGAAACTTGAAAGCGAAATGAATGAAAATATTTGGAAACAAATATATAAATCGCCTTTCATAATTACTACTGATTCAAAATTGCAGTCTTTACAGTTCAAGATAAACCACAATATATTATTACTAATGACAAACTTTTCAAGTGCAACATGTCTGATACACAATTATGCACTTTCTGTTTTGAAACAAAAGAAACACTTTTGCACTTATTTTATGAATGCTGTTTTACTCGTTCAGTTTGGTATGGTCTTTTGGACGATCTACATAACAAATGTGACATACATATAGACAAAAGAGCAGAATACTCTATTTTTGGTGTAATGAGCCACCCTCAAAAATACATTATAAACCTCTGTTTTCTTATAATTAAAAATTACATATATCTCTGTAGATTCAAAAAGACCATTCCAAATTACAAAACTGCATTAGAGTCAGTAAAACAGTACAGAAATATTGAATTATCTTCTTTATTTTTGTTCAGCCCCCAAAAAGCAAATAATATACGGAAATTATGGAATTCAATTAAACCTCTATTAGATAAGGACGAAACTGAGTGACATATTTTTGCATGTATGTTTTTCTGCTATCACCAACCATATGTTTTTGTAATATTGTACTATGTGGAAGATAGAATAAAAACTACAAATACACAAAAAAAAAAATAATAATAAAAAAAAAATAAATAAATAAATAAAAAAATAAAAAAAACTGTGGGCACAGCCAGGTCAATGTTTCGTTTATGGTGACCATCTGGCGGTTTATAAACCAATAAAATATCACTAAAATTAAATTTTGTCATTGATAATACTTTTCTTTTGTTTTTTCTATTGAAAATATTTCCTACATTTTAATAAAACAAATTTAAACTTTTATATCAATAAAATTAAAATTTTTAGATGATTTAAATCCATTTGATATGAAACCGACTAAAATGAAGTGAAATCGTCATAATTTTGTATTAGCGCAAATGTCGCATAGGGTTTTATGATAGTGGTTTTGGTCTATCATTGCAATTTTTTTCGTTCCAAAACATCTACGTTTTTTTATTGCACATTTCTTTTAAAAAAAGCTGTTATAATAAACAATAATACAGGGCTATTCAACTAGTTAATTTCACTCTCAATATGGTAAATTGGCAGTGTATTGTGACAAGATTTTCTTTTAATTTTCTGATTCTTATGTATCAATTTTTAAAATTGTAAAATTTTTACTTTATGATTACTTGAATGTTTATTACAATTTTTCCATCTTAGAATTACAAGCTTTTTCATAGAAAAACATATAACAAGTAAAACATTAATAAAAATAAGTACTTTTCAATAAATATTTAAAGTATTATTACCCTGAATTTGAAAAATATACTTTTAAAGTTTTCATAATGATAAATCTTAAGCCAGCTCTTAACTACATTCTAAAAATATAGTATATAAATAAAAAAATAATAAATTAAATTATCATAACATAAATAAAAAAATGAAATAAATTCAAATAACATAAATAAATAAATAAATATATAAATAAATAAATAAATATCAATACATTTTTTAAAACTTAATCAAACAATTTAAATACAAATTTTATCTAAGTAAAATTCAAAGAAGGATAACTTTTGACTTTCAAAAGTAAAAGTGTCTTTGATAGATTGTGAAGTTCCTTTATCCTTTATCTTTTCTACAGTATATTAATTTGCCAAGTTTTACTATTTTTTCGTTCTTTTTCTATTAAGAAATTTGTTTATTTAATTGTAAAATGCCTAAGGACATCGTCATTACAAACTTATAAACACGAAGGTTTGTCAAATGAATAAAGAGCAATCCGGAAATCTTTCATTGTATATTTTTGGTGATCTTGTCCTCAGTCCTCATTCAACTGTTAGAGGATAATTTTCGAGTAAGTAGGTGAAGATGAATATATAACAAATACCTGCTTAATTTTGATGTGCCATATGTTCACATTTCGGAAAATCATTCCTCATCAGTGACACAAAGGGGCCGAAAAGTTTGAAAGATAAAAAACATAAGCCAAACAGTTGAAAAATAATTAATCTAAAGTTCCTAAATTATATGAATCCAAATCCAGTTGAGGAGGGAACAGACCTTAGTTATAACTTTGTTAATGATAGAAGGAATCTACACAACTTCCCATCAATTTCTCTTTTCTCAAAATTGTAATCACATAAAAATCATTATGAAATTCGATAGGTTGTTACTACTGTCCCGTTTATTTTTCAAAATATAACTAATTTTTAAATGATCCTCAACTCCAATTTACGGCGATCTTGTTAAGAAAGCAAAGCAATATAATTTTGGAACTTTAGATTCGTTAATTTTTAAATGTTTTGATTATCTGTTTTACCTAGCAACATTTTTCGGCCTCTAGTGTCACTGATGAGCAATGAATTTCCGAAATGTGCACATATGGCACATCAAAATAAAACAGAAATTATTGTTAAATATTTATAAAAAAAAATTGTATGGTACATGAACAAGCATTTTGGTGAAATATTCAAAGACAGATTATGCCGGTGATGTTTAACAACTTTCAATCTAAAAAGCCTTTTCCCTGCTTACCAGTGGCGACCTTGAAAAATCAATGAGGGTCCACTCTAGTGTTTAATCAATTTAAAAATCAATATAATATTGACAATACTTTGGAAAATATTCACAATTTTCAACTCCAATTTACGGCGATCTTGTTAAGAAAGCAAGGCATTGTAATTTTGGAACTTTTGATTCGTTAATTTTTAAATGTTTTGATTATCTGTTTTACCTAGCAACATTTTTCGGCCTCTAGTGTCACTGATGAGCAATGAATTTCCGAAATGTGCACATATGGCACATCAAAATAAAACAGATATTATTGTTAAATATTTACAAAAAAATTGTATGGTACATTAACAAGCATTGTGGTGAAATATTCAAAGACAGATTATGCAGGTGATGTTTAACAACTTTCAATCTAAAAAGCCTTTTTCCCTGCTTACCAGTGGCGACCTTGAAAAATCAATGAGGGTCCATTCTAGAGTTTAATCAATTTAAAAATCAATATAATATTAACAATACTTTGTAAAATATTCACAATTTTCAACCGATCCAACTTGAAAACTAAATGTACACAGGATTGAAATGAAAAGTATAAAGTTAAAAGAAAACATTCACAAAAAAGATGAAGAAAATTGAATAATTGTGTTAATAGCTGTTCATTTGTGATCATAAATAGTCCGAGTTTAATGCATTTTACTCGAAATGAAATAACAATTTAGTAAAATAAATAAATCCTAATGTATTTAATTTTGAATAATAATATATATAGTTTTATATTAAATTGCATTTTTCGGTCGATAACTGTAAACTGAAGCAATAGAAGCTGAATAACATGTAATTGGCAATATTCATAGTAAACAGAAGTTGAATACATATTGTAATCAAACTGTATATTTTACTTTTGATTTTAGTTGTTGTGAAACATTTAACAAACATTTCTGATATGTAACAAAACAAATACAGTATGGTTTTCCTATTGGAAGCATGTTAGGAAGTTTCTATTAAGAGCTTGACGGACAACAACCACACTTATCATAAACATCTCTTAACATTTTAATGGTACTCGAATAATAGTTTATAATGTTCCACTGTCTCCGTTTTTAACTTTTATCACTTTGCCTTATCCTTTATAATTGGAGGTGTTTATCTAGCTTGTTATTATAAAAGTTCACGGTGTCTATGGCGATATTCATCTCGTCTCACCTTAGGGACCCTAATTAGGAACCTTAATTAGGAACCCTAATATGAAAAATGTAACGTAACAAATAACTGAATTGGTTCAGGTTTTGTAAAAACCGTTTGTTATGAATTAATTAAAAGAACTATTACTAAGTCATATTTCTTTTGTTTTGCTTAAAATGTTTTAATCTAGTGTTTCAAGCTGGCAATACAAATTAGTACCTAAAACTCATATATTTATCAAGTTGTAACTCTATGCTGTTATCTATCTTTGTGTAATTATTATTATTATTATTATTATTATTATTGTATTTTTGGTATTGAAACAACATACTTTGTCAGCTACATTTTTTCACTATATAAGGATTAACAAATTGTATTTATAAAACTGCAATTGCATAGGCAACCGTTGTCTGTAAGATGGGAAAATTCTCACATTAATAAGACAAAAAAGGGGACTTTAACAGAAAACGATAAAAAAAGTTCTAATGGAATAGTAAGAAACATATAATTTTAAAAGTTCAGTTAAGTTGAATTAGGTCCTTTGTGAAATTACCGTTATTTGCTATATTTGTATTTAGAATTAACATATAACTTTTCTTCCCTTCAATTCCCTCAGTCTCAATTGCTGAAAAGGAACAACATATGATACCTCAATTGTAACTTCTTTATAGACGATATATAGTGTAAGTATCAAAGAAAACTGTTGATTTTGACACATGCTTTATAAATGAATCAGAACCTATAATTACAAAATTATCCTTGTACAAAATAATAAAAATATTAACCCTACGTTCGATCTAAGCCCATTTATGTCACTTATCCAATTAACTTTTATTTTCTCTCTTTTTAATTCCTGTGAAAATTAGATCGAGAGCATTTCTTGTCTGCTTTTAAAGAAAATTCTCAAATGACGATCAAAACTTAAAAGGCTTCATGTCAAGTAGCAAACTGTAATTGGATACCTGATTTGTAATTATTTATAAAATAAACATTGCTTTGTGAAGAAAAATCTTAAAGGTGACCTAACGTGACTCCGGGGCTTTAGTAACACAGAAATAACAATGGTATCATTTGCATTAACGCTGTTAAAATGACATGATATTTGTTCATGTTTGACCAGGATAAGGAACCGTCTTTTTGTCGCCAACTTGCAGTTTTTCAACAAGCATTTAGTAGAAGAATCACATATCCAGCATCTGTCTGTGAAAACACTTAAATCGTCTAAATAACCATTTATAAAATTGATAAAGATTAAATATTTCTTAAAACGATTATTTTACTTTTTAAAATATTTAAACATATCTAAGTTGTTCATTTTCAGCGGTAGGGTTTAAAGAAAAAACAACCAAATAGATTGAACGGCCGACTTCTGTGTACAAACATTGGTCCCCTAGATCAGTAAGTAGTACTTAGAAGTCGTAATTTTTAAACAACCCAAGCTTATTTAAAGGTAAAGAGATTTAAAAATTAAACCTTACAGAGCTTTGTGGCTGATCTTAATTCTAAACACATAAATGGATCTATATATTATAACCTAATTGGTATTTTGTGACAATGACCTGCTTGGCTGAATGTAAAATAAGGTTAAAGAAGAAAGCCAAGAGTTACTGTTCTATACCGAGAGGCCGCAACCGGGTAGACCTAATGTTTTTTTTTAAAGTTATATGTATCTTTCTTGTACACTAAATGACTAAAAGATAAATAAAGTTAAAATACATATACCTCAATATTAGTCATTGCATAATAATTTTTATTTAAAATATTTAGAAAGAAAATCTCTCTTTTTTATCCTGGGGCATATCAGGATAACCGACGAGACTACGATGAAAAAGGTGAAAAACGTGTGAATTACAGGTTATTGTATTCATATAAAATACGTTTATCCTAGGGCATGAGAGCTTAGAATGCAATTTAATGAAATTGATCCTACGTTTGTTTATATTAAGAATGCAAAGTGAAGTTGTGTTCCTCATTGAAGGGTAATTAGTATCCTTCAGGAGACTGACATTGATTGCCGCCCGCCAGGGTTTAAATTTGGGTCCTATTAAATATAACTTTGTGGTATTACCATTTTGAATTTAAAGTATTGACTGGCTTTGTGAATATAGTACACAAAACGTATAATTACTCTTTTCTTTATATGTTTTTGAGAATAAATGCTCAGATAGAAGAATTTATTATCACCTTCACAATTTTCGACAAACATACATCATCACCTAAGAATTTACCTCTAGGTAAAAGAAATTCCTCCAGTCACAATATAATTTGACATTATTCGTCTAAGGAAGAAAATTGTCTCCGTGTCGGAGAAATTATCAGTGATGTTATCCTTAAAATATTTTCTAACTATTATTGTAACTTTAAAACTTCCGCGATTTTTGTAACTTTTATTTAAAAAAGGAAAAAATATATAAATACAGATACATTTTAGACACTATATAATTTTATATAAAAGGTTGACAAAAAGTTTAATCTTTATATGTCACAGTAACATCCAGGAATTAGAATTAACATTATGACATCATCATTTGTGTCAATCTAACCCTTATATATATGATCATCTAGAGTTTTCGATAATATTATAAGTATGACATAACTAATGTTATGACTAAGATTCAATTGAAATATTTAACAAAAATACTTGTTTAATTTTGATGTGCCATATGTGCAGATTTCGGAAGTTCATTCCTCATCAGTGACACTAGGGGGCCAAACAAGTTGATAAATAAAAAAGGATAATTAAACATATTAAATTAATGAATTCATACTTTAAAAAGTAATGAATCCAAATCCCGCCAAGGAATGCATTGCATGAAACAACCCTTAGTTTTAAATAAATTTTAAATAACTAAGACGTCTGAAAATTTGCTTCTAGGTACATTTTCTTGCAGCATAAGGTACTACCTACTGAGTTATGGATACCCTCGGGGAGTTTTACTCTATCAGCAGTGGTACCCGCTCATGTGTAGTAAATATCTGTTTAATTTTGATCTGGCACATCAAAATTTAGCAGGTATTTGCTATATATTTACTACCCCTTAGCGGGTACCGCTGCTGATGGAGTAAATCTCCCCGAGGGTATCCATAACTCAGTAGGCAGTACTTTGTGCTGTCAGAAAATATACCATTTAGCAAAAATTTCAGTCATCTTAATTTTTGAAATTTATTTAAAACTAAGGTCTGTTCTCTTCCTTAGCTGGATTTGGATTCACATATTTTTGGAACTTTAGGTTCATTAATTTGCAACTGTTTGGCGTATGTTTTTTAATCTATCAACTTTTTCGGCCCCTAGTGTCACTGATGAGGAATGTTTTTCCGAAATGTGCACATCTGGCACATCAAAATTTAGCAGGCATTTGTTATATATTTGATGTGCCATTTGTGCACACCTCTGAAATTAATTCTTCATCAGTGACACTACTGGCGGCTTTTGACTTTTTTCTTACCAACTATATTACCTGGTATCAGTGACCTAAGGGATAGCGAGATACTTTATTCGGAAAGGGTTGGATGGTACTGAATGATTTATTTAATTAGTGTTGTTGTTGCTGTATTTTCTGAAGTGCTAATTGAAGGAATTATTTAGTACCATCCAACCCCTGTAGAAAAAAGTTATCGTTATCCCACCAGCATATTCCTACAGATATAAAGCACCCTAATATATCCAATGTAAAGCTTACATGTTCAATGCTATAAAGTTTTTGTTTATTTTAATAATGTTTTCATAAGAACATGATAAGATAATTATTATAATTAATGTTTGTTGTATGTCCGATTTTTATATGAATGAAACTGAAGCATAGCTACAGCATTTTCAAAAAATAGTTTACAGTTAGCGTAAACGTTACAGTTATCTCATTTTTAGACTTTACGATAAAGCCATTGATAATTTTTTTATATAAACACTTTTTTAAGTTATTGTTCCTTAAAGTAGAAATTAAGAAACATACATCAGAACTACAGTCACAAAAAAAATTATTCTGTAATAAAGAAACAGGAGTGAATTCGAATACATGGCATAACAAAGACACCACATTGATAAAAGGGACGTTGTTCAAATACTTCATAATTGAATTAAAATTAAAAAGATTCTTTTTGTCTTATTTTCTGACAGGGCTTGTTTTTTGTTGTTAGACAAAGGGTCAATATTAGGAGTAGGTGTTGGTGGTACACGATGATTCTTACATAATTACTATTTTATAATTTGTCATACATATGGTGGTACTGTTTTTGCTTCAGACATCTTAATTCCATCACCTTCAGCGTTAGGTTGTGAATTGTATATAACCAACTGGAATATCGTAGATAAATAACGTTTTGGATGTGTTACATATTTGTCCATATTCTCATATTTATTCACAATTCTCATAGTATTGTTGGACTATATATGAAACCTAAAATGAATTTAATATCTTTTTTATCTATCATCTTTTTCGGCCCCTAGTGTTACTGATGAGGAATGAATTTCCAAAATGTGAACATAAAGCACATCAGAATTAAACAGGAAATTTTGTTAAATATTGGCATACATTTTGATATGTTTCTATAGAATCTTAATTATTTTATCGATGTTATATTTTAGTTTTCGCATTTTTATTATTTGTTTCTTATTTCATATTCGTATTTTGTTTCATGATATTAGTTGTTTTTGCTATTTTACATGCTTTTTAAATATGAATTACTTTGTTCCATTGTATCAGAAAACACTTCTGTGTAAAACTTATACCAAATTAATCATCAATATTTGACCTCTACACAAACAAAAATAAATATTGGTTTAAAATTTCGGACATTTGGTTTGAATAGGACAAGTTTACATATTCTTAAATAAATATCAATCTGCTGTCACTTCATAACTATCTTCTAAACCACGGAGAACCACAAAAGTACTTTTATATAAAGTACCAATGAAAACTGGGTTTTGTGATTTTGTCAAGAGTCTATTCAAAGTGTGGATGTTTTTATATTTTGGGTTCACTCTGGTTATCACATGGGGCAATTATTTAAAGGTTTATAGCAAATGTCAATGAGCATATTTGACTAATCCATGAAATGATTCTTAAAACATTTTTGTAATTATTAAAAATCTAACCTTGTTATATTCATTAAATAAAACTTTATGAAATATTTCGGAATAAATTTATGGAAAATAATAAAAAAGGAATATATAAACCAAAAGTATCCCCTTCCGGTTTTGGGGTTTTCAGAGAAAAAAATTCAAAAATGTTTGGAAATCATAAACAAAAAAATATATATTTCAATGTTCAGAGAAATCCATCTGTATTCAGTATTATCATCGATCATATGAATCTCGGTGTATTTTTTCACACACTTGCATAGCACGTGATGGTATATTTACAGACAAAGATATTTCATTTAAAGATATCGGAACACCTGATTGATTCATATCAATAGTCTTATGATGCAACTTATTTTAATATTCATAAGCACGGGAATTTATACCATGAAACACCCGCCTTTAATCCGTAAGTTCTAGAGGGTCTGAGCATCGTCATCTATACAATATTAATGTGGGAAGGCAGCTAAATGTTAGAGTACACGGATCTATTTAATTATGCCTATTTCCAGTTATTTCCATTAATTAAAGGATTCGATGAGGATACAGGAAGCAGCACCAATAGTACAGACAGCGTTAGCTTTATTACGAATAAAGACAAAAGTGTGAGAAATATTTTTTGTGAAAGTCGTAAACGATCATATATTACCTTATTTGAACATAACACTTGTCTGAAAGGAAATTAGATATAAAACAAAAATGCTTATGTAATAGAAGTATGCAAAAGAACTTTTCGGATAAGGACACGCGATTCCGGACAAAAAATAAAACCTAATAACTTCTTCTCAAAATGTTGGTAGTTTGATTGCTGATGTTTTTTTATGTCTTTTTTTTATTTGTTTTTTTTTTTTTTTTTTTTTTTAATTTTTTTTTTTTTTTGGTCGATGATCTCAGTCTGTTTTTTATAGTTTGGTTTGTTTTTAATTCCTGCTTTCTAACACCATTCGTTATGGGAATAGAACGCGTAATTACATTTTTCTGTATTGCTTCCTAAGCAAACTGCTATTTTGTTTTAACAACGTTGGTCTACCATTCATTAAATCGCGACAGATTGTGTTTTTGTAAAATAAAGCAATTACAATGTAATTAAAAAAGTTCACACAAACACTTTTCGATTATATATGATGCTGTTTAAACTCATTTATAATATTGACCACTACAGTAGCTCAGTTGGTAGAGTGCTCGCTTCGGGTTCGAACCATGGCCGGGTCTGACCAAGACTTATAAATTCCTTGTGTCTGTTTCACAAAGCACTCTGCATTCAAAAATGAAAGCCACGGGGCCCTTCGGAGTAGAGTTGAAAACCAATGCCTGGTGTCACGACAGGCATGGCGCGCTAAATAACCCTCCCTGTAAATTACCCTTATCGCAATGCAAAGGTCAAAATTTCTGCCACTTATAGCTAGTAACGTTCGATATAAGTAAAATATTCTTGACTGGGAGGTAAAACCGAATTAAACCAAATCAAATCGAATCAAATTTATAATGTTAAAAAATTAGCTTACTAAATATCTGGTTTGATTGGAAGTGTTTATTCATTAAGTTAATAACTATATATTGAATTTCTCATTTCATTAATTAGTAAAAATTAACATTTTAGACAGTGTTTTCAGGAAAAGTATATGTCATTATACATTTCTAAATGCCGAACTTGTTCTGAAATTTTACATAATCAATAACAGCATTTTATATGATTCCTGTACAAAACAATTTTACATTGAAAATATATATTGAAAATGTTAAAAGGAGCGCTTTAAAGATAATCGACATATAGTCTGTGCACAATGATTGAAAACACTAGAGTTATCAATGACGTCACCATCCTGAAACTTGACAAAGGTGAATGTATCCTGGATATTTCCATGTGTATTGATTGGACAAATTTAAACAATCATTGTTCCTTAACTAGCTACTCTTGTGCAAGTAAATCTGTGATTACCCAACACACACACACACACACACACACACACACACACACACACACACACGGAAAAAACTATACATATACAAAACATATGTCTCTTGCTCTTAGAGAAAACTGGAGCTAACGGGGGCTGAAAAATTAGTTCTTGGAAATAGGTAATAACCACAAACACGAAAATGTACATAAAAGGAACAAGCAAATAAGATTTGTACAAAAATATCGTTTCTTGCTTTAAGAGAAAACTGGGTATGATGACGAATTGGTATCCATTTTAGTGGTCATAGAAGTTTTGGTGGTATCTATGTATACCGCTTATTTTACAACTAGTTGTTCAAAAATAAAATCAGAAACCCAGTCTATACTCATAATCAGCACTTTATAATTAATTGAACAAATAGAAATTGGTCTTTTCTTGTTTTATGAACTGCATATACTCACCGGATTATTATTCATTGTCAGCAGAATTGACCAATGGGTATATAACATACGGTAAGGGCCCTCTATAATATCAAAACCAGATCATAAGATGCAATTTCACTATTGTATCCCACAGATTTTTATTTGTGGTTGTCGCAATCAAGGTGTATCTTCTTTTGTTAAGTTCTTTGTTTCTTTGTTGTTTTGTGGTTATTGGTTCTTCCCCTTTTCCCCTCAAATTTTTTTACTACAAATTAGTACATATTAAAGCGTGTCAGAACAATTACAAAGAATAATCTGCAGACACGATATGGTCCTGTTATAAGAAGTGTTAAACTGATTAATTAGGGTAAAGAATCTTGTAGAATTGTGGACAATCAGTTAGTGTTAACATTGGTTTTGATTAGTTTGTTGAAACTTCATTCAATTTTTTATCATTGTATAAGCCGATTAATTATCAATTTTAGATATTGTTCAATGTTTTTTCAGGTTCTTTTCGAGACAGAATCTAAACCCGCGGCCTCACACATATGGTGCTAAATTTTTAACAAACAACCTTTAGCTACAGAAGTGATTAATTGACTGAAACTTTTTCTGAAATTTCAATAAAAATTATTAAATTCGTTTTAATGCATGAAATTTCATATCCACTACAACACCAGGAAAACAACGGGAAAATATTTAAACAGAAGAAATTAATGCATTTTAATTGTTTGCTTACATTTCAAGTGCTGATTATTCATATGTTTTATTAAGTTAGATAATGCTTCGCACTCTAAAACATTTTAGGGCTAGATTTTGCTTTTTTTGTTTGTTTTTTTTTTAGATTCATTAATATTAACGCGACTAACTGTTTTTAAAAAAATAATAATAATATAAATAAATTTAACGCATGAAATTAAATAAATGGATGAGCGTTTTAAGATTAGATTTGAAGGATAATATATCCATGATAACACCACAATGTCACAATATTTCACCAACCACAACCAGAACGACAGTTGTCATGTAAAAGATCTTTTGTGTCTGGTAACCAGAACCCCTAAACGTTTAATATTTATTTGTATACTTTACTTATATGCTGTTTCTGAATAATCGGACAGAAAACAGGAACAAGGTGAAAGGTAAGAAAACAGAAAATAATTTTGATTTTAATTTTATTTTCAGACTGGCTAAAGTATGAAATTGATATATAAAAAAATATAATTTATTATAGCACAAAAAAGAAATGTTGGTATACATAAAATTTGAAAAGTACGGACTGTAGAGATGTATGTTCGATACGTTTTCTTCTAAAACGATTTTGATATTTTAGAAAAAAAGTATTACTAATTTTTACAAGATAATTATTACAATAAGTTCATTGTTTAAACTTATATATATCTCACAGCAGATCAACTCATTAGGATATGGACTTATACAGAATGACAAAAATGTTTTAAATGTCTGTTTAAAGTAAAAATTATAAATTCATTTTTGCGTGAAAATTTCCATTAGCTTTTAAAACAAAGAATTGAAAAATCAATAACTAATTTGAACAATGTAAACAATATACATTAGATGAACTTGATTCTTTGAATGTTAGAACATCCACTTTATAGTATATCAGCTTATATGTTCGTAATAATAATAAATAATAAAAATGCTGATGATAAATGAATGAAATAATAAATAAATAAATAAAAAGTAAATAAATATCATTATATTATGATACAAATTATTATGCTTATAAGTTACATAATGAAAATAAACCCACAGTGGCAGAATACACAAATTGCGACCGCTGAAGGATACTTATACAATATTATGTCGGCAGTAGATTAAATTTGCCATGTGATACTTTAGACTTTTATGAAATAACGTATTCAAAAGTTATTTATGTGATTTATGTAATAATAATAATAATAATAATAATAATAATAATAATAATAATAATAATGTTGTGATATAAAAATAATAATAATAATAATAATGAAGATGATGATGATTATGATAATAATAATAATCATAATATCAATAATAATAATAATAATAATAATAAACATAAACATTTAAGTAAAGATACTTTATCTTAATCTGACATTATATTCCGACAACTTTTCTTACAATAATATAGAGTTGCTGTTCAACGAGTAATATATAGTGGTTTAACGCGAGTCTAACATGTCTGCTTGTATGAAAATAATATTTATCTCTTACCATGCCAACTGAAAACTGTAAACATAAGTTGTTTTTTTTTTAATTTATAGTTAATATATGCAGGCAAGAATGATTGCTCGTTAATTTGTGATAAAATCGGGATCATATTTATCTTCAAAATGTGCCTATTTATAATGACTGATTGTAAAATAAGGGGGACGGTAAGAGCTTTTAAAAATGCCTATAACTACGCCCGCTAAACATATAATTAAGCGCCCGTCCAAAGCCGGGAATTTTATGAGCAGTTGACCTAATACATACTTGCTTTCTATTGTCTTTGTTTGGCTATTTCTAGTATCTGCTCGTTCTGTGACGTGCTCTTGGTTTCGTTACATGTTGCTATGTGCGTAATAAAGCAACATATTTTTCTTTTCTATTATATTTGAACAAAAACTGGAGACTTAATAATAAAGTTTTATATTTTGCATTGATCATCCCAGCAATTAAGCATGTTTTTGAGGTTTAATATGGTTTTTTGTCATAAAATCATAATCATAATTTATCCTTATATTTTTTTGATAAAATGACTTTTAAAAATACATAATTCTGTAAGTATACGTTCAGTAGAGAATTTGTATTACAATTTTTATAATATATACAAAAACCAACAAGTATACCGAGTGCAAAAAGTAATGAAATTCATTATATTAAGCTATAGACAATGATTTGCAAGTATCATGTTACCAACTTTAAGATTGATATCCGGGTTTTTTTTTGTTTTTTTTTTGTTTTTTTGTTTTTTGTTTTTTTTTTTTTGTTTTTTTTTGTTTTTTTTTTTTTGTTTTTTTTTTTCCATATAGTGTATCCTTCCAAAGCCTTGTTGCATCGTTAGGCCATAATCGTCATATACTGTGCATAATGTCATTAATACATTAAAGTAGTTTATACCTTACCATCTTCGGTTTTATTTCCAATTAAAGTTTTTGTAAAGCATATTTTATTTCTAGATAAGAGTGTCCCAGGAATAGGAATTTATAAATTTAAATGCTTATAAAAGCAAATGTGCTTATATTTATGGCACATATACGCGCGCGCGCGTGTGTGTGTGTGTGTGTGTGTGTGTGTGTGTGTCGGAAATACGGAATAAAGCTATAAATATTCTGAAAAAACATTCTTTTTCCTAAAAATCGGGAGTTCTATATGATGCATACACTAGTAAAAGGATCCCCAACTTAAAATAACACCCCTTCACATATTCAAGAGGCTTAAAGCATTGCACACGTCTAAAACTTTCATGCAATTTTCAAATCGACCTAACAAAAAGTTATAACTCGAGATATATAAATGTTTAGCTTGATTTCAAGAAAAAAATCTACAAAAGCCCAGCAATAATGCATACTAAATAGGAGGCTGGAATATTACTTCTTGGAAATAAGTATTTACCATAAAGTGTACATAAAAGGAATAAGGAAAGAAGATTTGTACAAAAATATCATTTATTGCTTATAGAGAATTGCGGGTCTGATGACAAATTGTTATCAATTTTAAGGTCGTGGTAGAATTGATTGTATTCAAGTATTATGCTAATTGTTCAACCTGTGGCTAAAAATAATCACATTCAAAATGTTTGAAAAAAATTTATTTTACAAAATAACGAACCAAATGAATGTGTTGTATTGATGTAATATTAAATTCAATTCAATTCAATAATCTTTATTGACTTTAAACTTAAAAAATACTTAGCCACATTTACATCCAAGGTGGCAAATATCATATATTAAGCTTTAATTAAACATGCAAGTAATATATATTGAATCTATAGTACATGTATACATATATAATCATTATAATATGTTACAGAGTATTCAAAACGTTTCAACGAAGTTTAAATGCATGAAATAGATATGAATATAATATGTTTAACACAGTTGAAGATAACGATGACAGGAGACAAATAAAAAATTCAAAATCAAAGAAACGGTTAAATCTTGCGATAAACAGTGTATAGAACAAGAATATACGTCATTACAATTAACAAGAGATAAAGGTTCAGAAAAAAATTTAGTTCAAAAATGACCTATCTTATATGTGTCTATTTTTTTTAATTTCAAAACAGTCGCTCACGTTTCAGAATTGAGGAAAAAACTTCGAATATCACCGGAACAGTGTAACAATATGAAAACCTTTCGTGGATAAAATATTGCGTATTGGTTCCATAAAATTTACTTAAGCGACAGTTGAGAAGCTGACCATTTAATATGCATTTTGAACTAAATCAAGCTTCGACTGATTCTCCGGACATAGTTGGGTTTGGTGGAGACTGACCACTCCATTTTGTACTATTATCTGAAATATCTTAAAAATTTAGATTATTCTAATATATCATTTTATTTGTAAATATACATTTTCTAGTATTGACAATTTCAAGTGATCTACAAAGGGTTCATCTGACTTTGAAAGAAAACATATACAAGACGGCGATGAAACACTTTCAATTAAAATGATAGGGATATAAAGTCACAAGTTTATAGCGTATTTATATCATTTATTCGTGAAGTGAAAAAACTCTCAAGGGAACATAATTATTTATATCTATGAAGTGCATTAATTTCCCAATATATTGAGAGAGTAAATATTTAGAGAATATTCAAGAAGAAAATGCGTATAAAACTAACAATTTTGCTTTAATATTCCCGCCTATCAGACACTCTGCCTGCGTAACATTAAGCTTTCGTCTTTGATGACGACGGCTTCTATACCAATAATTGTCTTGTACAATCAGCTTAAAGCCTGTCATTGACCGAGTGTTAAGGAAGATCAGATGTGGCAGGGGGGAGATTTAATGTGAGTTTGTCACTTTTGAACCAGCCACTTGATATTGATGGATTCCAGAGCATACTTAACTGCTCCAACATGAAACAAATTAAATACATAGCTCTGTGTTCCAATGTTTCACTTTGATGGCCAATATAATTTGAATTAGATAATTTAGTAACGAATGATAGTCTTTTTGATTTCAATACGATTAGATCAGACATTTAAAATTGGTCAATAATTATTGCGGGTCAAATGGTATTATTTAAGCAATATATTTACAGAATCTCTTTAAAACTAACAATTTAGCAAATCTGAAGTTCGCCCGTGTATTTCTTCATGATGTTCTAGTCTTGTTTTCGAATCTTAGAAGATAATGACAAATCAAAGAAAAACACATTTGAACATCTTGGGAAAAAATACTTTCTTAATTTGTCAATTAAACAATATTTGTAGGTTTTTTTTATATAAAAGAAATTGGAAATTTTGTCGAAATTTTTCAGACCTATAGAAATGTGTCTAATTGCAGAGACGATTTTTTCATTAGGTGTGATATTAAACTACGAAAAATATCTCCATGGGAACGATAAATATCACTCCAACGCTAATGAGGAAAATGTAAATTAAACTTCAGCTATCATCTTTATGTAGTGTCAGTATGAATATTACATATATTCAGTAAGAGGAAAACAATACCTTATCCCCCATGTGCCATAAAACACATTCTACCATTTCGGTACTGTAATAAAAATCTCTATTGGTGAAAGCACGCCAGATCAGTTTCGAAATTTCGGATCTGTCATAAATAATTCAGGCAGGAGTATAATTAATCACACGGCTGATATTCCCTATATACCTGCATTCTGTATTCTTTATAATTATTTGCTTTTCTTGGACAAATCTGGAATCTAATTTTACGTTTATTAATCGCATCAATGATGTCTGACATTAACAATTTGTTTTGGATTAAGTGTGGTTTTTGTAAAAAAAATAAATAAATAAATAAATAAAGTATAGGTCTATTTGAAAAATTATTTTAACCAACATGGATATAATAATAAAAGCGTTCCCGGTGGTGTGGTTGAAATAAAATTGTCCCTAACACTAAACGTTTACACAACCATTGGCAAGTCCGTAAACGAGGTCCTAATTGTTTTAATTTATAAATTTTTGGTTAAAATTAAAATTCTCTGAATTCTAAATTATTCTCTATCACAATTTTTCTAGGATATGATATTTTTTATTGTTTAAAATTTCTATTTATTTATCTAAGTATTTATTCATCTATCTTTTTGATATTTTTTATTTTTTATTTTCGTTTTTCCTTTATATAATTGTCTTCTTTTTCTTCTTTTTTAAAAATATTGTTTTAAGTCTATTGTCTTATGATTTTATCTAAACATTTCCTTTCTATCAGTAATTAAAGTGTAAGAATTAAGAACATAACCCCTAAACACACTCTTACCTAGCAATAAGTCGATAATATTATATATTTTTAAAATATTAAAAATTGAAATTGCATACATGTACTTTGCATTTTAAACATGAAATAAATCGTTTATATATTCGCTAAATTCTGTATTATAAATTTCAATGCATTTAAGGCATAGTCTTTTAAAATTATTTACTAGAAATAAAATTGAATTATGCTAAAAAATAAGAATGGGGATCTAGATCTCAGAATCGTTTTCTCTCTGCATTTGTTCTGGGAATGTGATATTGCTTTAAAATTCTGGCTTGACTTGAAAATATTTTTTTCACAAAAAAATTGAATAATTATAGAACTTGATAAAATGAATGATTTCCTCAGAAAAAAAATGAAGCCTTGTTATGTACGATTTGTTGTTTGAGTAAATGTCATTAACAAAGAATAGCCGCTTTCCTCTATTGTACAAAATGTTATGTCTCAAGTTTTGCAACCTATTTGCTTATTAGGAACCATACAAATAGATTTTTTATTCCTTTAATAAAAATTGATTTTGATTTTTGTATGTTGGGTATATGTGTGGGGATATCTGGTAACTCAGGGTGCAAAAAATTTAAAAAACTGATGAATAAATAAATAGATAGATAAAATTAATAATAATAATAATAATAATAATAATAATGATAATAATAACAAATAAATAAGTAGATAAATAAATAAATAAAAATTGATTTTAATAAATAAATTTATTAATTAATAAAGAAAGAAAAACATTACCTCGAACTTCAGATAATTTTATTTCAAAAAATAGACATTGGTAAAATACTCCAAACAGTGCAGTAATTACACACTATCCAACATCATTAAAACTTAACCAATAGCATAGAAGCTGTTAAAGTAATTTAAGTGCCATTTCCCATACTTACCAAATCGACTCAAGCTATACCACCCATGAAAACGTGTTGTTTTCTTCAACATTAATGATAATTTGGCTTTTATTTGAAATTGATAATTTGATTTAAAGTTCGGTTCAAAGCTGAGAAAATTGAAATTAATCACTTATTTCTTGGCGAATTATAATTGGAACTGGTTATAATATTATACATCCTGGGCTAGAGAGTAAGTCATCTACTAAAGAGATTGTTATTATGATTATAAGTATTATCTTATAAATGTTATAAGTAGATTTAAGTGTTTGTTTGTAGATGTGGATAAGTGTGATGGCAGGAACGAAATGGTTTCTGAGGTCTGTCAGTGTGCGCTGGGGTGTAAGTTTGTGATAAACATTGAATACAAATATCAGTAATTTTTTGAAACCTAAAACAAAAAAAATAAATAAATGCTTTATAACTAATGACATGATACAATGAAATAAATAAATAAATAAATAAATAAATAAATAAATAAATAAATAAATAAATAAATAAATAAATAAATAAATAATATAAAATAAACTAGATAATAAATAAATAAATGGTAATAAATTAAAAATAAAATAAAAATAATTTAATTAAAAAAAGGAAAAATTTACAAAGATAATTATGCACAGTGGTTATAAAACTCTATTCATCATCTTTATTAGAATGAAGAAAATAAAAATTAAAAAATGTAGATAAATTATATAACAAATTTTCAAAAAAGGAACAAAATTAAAATGTTTAATTTATGATTATTTGATCTAATCAAACAATGAATTTTCTTAATCCTTAGCTGGTTAAGTTGTGGTATGCTACTGTAATTTGGATTTTATTTTTTAAAATTCATTTTTAAAAAAATATGACAAAGCATACGGAAATGAAATGATAATTCACAATGCTTTATATTTTTAACATTTTTGCAAAAAGATTTGCTATCTAAAATATATCATTTTGTAAAATTACAAATTAAGTGTTATTATTAGATATTGCAGTACTGAAAATTGGAAATTGTATCGTGTATGAAAAAGAGATTTTAAAATGAAAGATTTAACTTTTAAAAACTTTTACATCAAAACAAGTACCCGGGATCATGACACCTCCGGTAGTCCGACCTGTCCTACGACTTATTGTCTCTGGCAGTTTTGTGCCTGAGCCGGATTATAGAAACAAAGGTCTCGATAAAAAAAACGGTACAAAATGGTGTATTGCAAATTTTCTACTTCTTGAAAAACAAATCCTGAAATAAATGTTTTTAGATCTTAATCACCGAAACTTTACGTCATTTTGTTTCAGAACTGTGATTTGCAGGCGGTAAAAGGAATGTAATTCCATGAATCTATATTGTCGTATCCAGGTGACGCATGCTAAGGTAAAGTACCCGTCTTGAAAATACAAAAGTACATTCCAGTCAAGAATTCGTTGCTATAACACACAGAAACTGCCAACAATTATTAATGTGACACACACACACACACACACACACACACACACACACACACACACACACACCGCGCGCCTGCTTTCAACCCGTTTGTGCCTTTCAATACTTGAAGACACAACCAATCGATGCCAAATGATTGAAAAGCAATTGCAACTTAAAGCATACATTTGAAAGAAAAAAAAACAATATATTACAAAAAAAAAAAAAAAAAAAAAAAAAAAAAAAAACTGAAAAAGGAAGACAAAAGCTCAAAAACATTTTTCGAATGTTATTTTGTAACTATAGTTCCGATTCTTGACAATCACAGGGCATATATTGATAATAAGGTGTCCAGCAGTGTGCCTAAATTCCATTGAAGGAATGAAATCGTTTAGTGCACCGATAAACTTTTTTATTTACCTTTTTTCTGTATACAAAACTTATTAATGTCATGTTTATTGTTCCTTGATTTTTAAAAAGGCAACCTTTTCCAAGCCATATAGTTGATTAGAAAATTTTCGATACATGATAAAATGATAACTTTCATGTCAAAAACTGTTTCATTTTTTTTTTATTAAATTCTTTTTTTTTCACCCTACGTTAAAGAAAGCTGATTTTAAAGTTAGTTCATTCGATTAAATTAGCCTGGCGGTTAAAGTGATAATAGTTGGGTGTTTATTGAAAAAATATGTTTCTTGCAATTAAATGTAGCACGTGATTGCAAAATAATCTGTTGAATAATCTTTGCACCTGTAATTAACTTGTGTCACCTGTCCCCAAATTTCAGTTCAATGGCTCATGTATAAAACTTAAATAGCAATTAAATTGATTGCTAACTCCTGTATTCAAGGAAAGTGCTTCACAAACATCTTCTGTCTTTACCTAAAGAAAGACTGGCGTTTCAAACTTCAATGATTCGATATGTAGCTATCTTAAGCATCAAACCTTAAATGATTTCATATTTATTCCTCTGTAATTAACAACGTTGGTGGGATTTTTCACCCTGCGTGTAAAGGTCTGTATAATACTTAGAATCAACATTAAATGTGAAACATCAATTTAGATAAAACATAAAATCTTTTTTTTAATCGTGCAAGTATAAAACAAATTTATGTTTTAATATTGTTTTTTGTAAAAATCATGGGCTACTAAGTCACAATAGAAAAATGTATATTTGACGTGTATACTCGAAATATCGAAAGATGATGCGTGATTTATTTCCGTCTCATTTACTTAACTGAATAAAAAACCATGGAGCAAAACTTTCCAGACACTTGTTTATATTTGCGTTAAGTTTCCTAATCCGTCACAAATAGAATCATATCACTTAGGAATCAAGGACATTGAAATCATATACTAGTGTTCATCAAAGACATTGAAATAATACATTTACCAAGGACCTTAAATATAGTATATTTATCAAGGACATTAAAATCATATTTTTATCAAGGACATCAAAACTACATATCTATTAAGGACATTAAAATCATATATTTTTCAATATTAAAATCATATATTTTTCAAGGACATTGAAAATATATATTATTCAAGGACATTAAAATCATATATTTATCAAGGACATTAGATCATACATTTATCAAGGACATTGAAATCATATAAAGATCTATATCAAGGACATTGAAGTAATACATTTATCAAGGACATTAAAATCATATATATTTATCAAGGACATTAAAATCATATATATTTATCAAGGATATTAAAATCATATATATTTATCAAGGACATTAAAATCATAAATATTTATCAAGGACATTAAAATCATATATTTATCAAAGACATTAAAATAATTTTTTCAAGGACATTTAAAATCATATATTTTTCAAGGACAAAAGTTTCATATATGTTTTGAGGACATTGGAATTACAAATTTATCAAGGACACATATGATGAACGTATCGAGGACATCAGGATTATATCTGCATCGAGGACATTGGATTCAAGAATCAAGGACATTTATATCATATATTTATGTATCAAAGACATTAAAATCATTGAGGACATCGAAAACATTTTTTGTGTAACAAGAGCATTGGAATAATATATGTATCAAGGTCACTGAAATCACATATGAATCACGAATATTACAATTATATAAGTATCAAGGACATGAGCATCATAAATATATCAAGTACATTAAAACTACATATCTAATATGTATGAAGGATATTGGAATGAAAATCCTATATCGAGGAAATTGTAATCATATACGTATCAAAGACATAGGTATAATAAATGTATCTAAAAATTACAATCAAAATTTATCAAGAAAACCAGAATCAAACATGTACCACAGACAATAAAACTACATAGGTATCACAGACAATAAAACCAAATATGTATCACAGACCAAAAAAAACCACATATGTATCACAGACAATAAAACCAAACATGTATCACAGACCAAAAAAAAACCACATATGTATCACAGACAATAAAACCAAACATGTATCACAGACCAAAAAAAAAACACATATGTATCACAGACAATTAAACCAAACATGTATCACAGAAAATAAAAACACATATGTATCACAGACAATAAAACCAAACATGTATCACAGACCAAAAAAAACCACATATGTATCACAGACAATAAAACCAAACATGTATCACAGACCAAAAAAAACCACATATGTATCACATACAATAAAACCAAACATGTATCACAGACCAAAAAAAAACAACACATATGTATCACAGACAATTAAACCAAACATGTATCACAGAAAATAAAAACACATATGTATCACAGACAATAAAACCACACATTTATCACTGACGATAAAACCATATATGTATTACAGACAATAAAACCACATAGGTAACACAACAAAAAACCACAAATGTATCACAGACAATAAAACAACATACGTATCACACACAATTAAACCACATATGTATCACAGACAATAAAACCACATATGAATCACAAACAGTTAAACCATATACTTATCATAGACAATTAAACCACATATGTAACACACACAATAAAACTACATACGTATCACAGAAAATAAAACCACATACGCATCACAGAAAATAAAACCACATACGTATCATAGACAATTAAACCACATATGTATAACAGACAATAAAACCACATATGTACACAGACAATAAAACCAAATACGCAGCACAGGCAATCAATCCACATATGTATCACAGAAAATAAAACACATATGTATCACAGACAATAAAACCACACATGTATCCAAAAAAGTTAAACCACATACGTATCATAGACAATTAAACCACAAATGTATCACAGACAATAAAACCACATATGTATCACAGACAATAACACCAAATACGCAGCACAGACAATCAATCCACATATGTATCACATTCATTTGAACCACATAGGCATCAGTGACAATAAAACCAAACATGTATCACAGAAAATAAAACCACACATGTATCACAAACAATAAAACCACATACGTATCACAGACAATGAAACCACATATGTATCACAGACAATAAAACCACATATGTATCACAGACAATAAAACCGAATACGTATCACAGACAATCAATCTACACATGTATCACATACATTTAAACCAACATATGTATCAGTGACAATAAAACCACATATGTATCACAGAAAATAAAACAACACATGTATCACAGACAATAAAACCACATATGTATCACAGACAATAAAACCACATATGTATCACAGACAATAAAACCACATATGTATCGCAGACAATAAAACCACATACGTATCACAGACAATGAAACCACATAAGAATCAAAGACAATAAAACCACACATGTATCCCAAACAGTTAAACCATATACGTATCATACACAATTAAACCACATATGTATCACCGACAATAAAACCACATATGTATCACAGACAATAAAACCACATATGTATCGCAGACAATAAAACCACATACGTATCACAGACAATGAAACCACATAAGAATCAAAGACAATAAAACCACACATGTATCCCAAACAGTTAAACCATATACGTATCATAGACAATTAAACCACATATGTATCACAGACAATAAAACCACATATGTATCACAGACAATAAAACCAAATACATATCACAGATAATCAATCCACATATGTATCACATACATTTAAACCACATAGGTATCAGTGACAATAAAACCACATATGTATCACAGAAATTCAACTACACATGTATCACAGACAATAAAACCACATATGTATCACAAACAATGAAACCACATATGTATCACAGACAATAAAACCACTCATGTATCACAGACCAAAAAAAAAAACCACATATGTATCACATACAATAAAACCAAACATGTATCACAGACCAAAACAAAAACCACTTATGTATCACAGACAATAAAACCAGACATGTACCACAGAAAATAAAAACACATATGTATCACAGACAATAAAACCAAACATGTATCACAGACAAAAAAAACAACATATGTATCACAGACAATAAAACCAAACATGTATCACAGACCAAAAAAAACCACATATGTATCACAGACAATAAAACCAAACATGTATCACAGACCAAAAAAAAAACCACATATGTATCACAGACAATAAAACCAAACATGAATCACAGACCAAAAAAAAAACACATATGTATCACAGACAATAAAACCAAACATGTATCACAGACCCAAAAAAACCACATATGTATCACAGACAATAAAACCAAACATGTATCACAGACCAAAAAAAACCACATATGTATCACATACAATAAAACCAAACATGTATCACAGACCAAACAAAAAACACATATGTATCACAGACAAAAAAACCAAACATGTATCACAGAAAATGAAAACACATATATATCACAGACAATAAAACCACACATGTATCACTGACGATAAAACCATATATGTATTACAGACAATAAAACCACATAGGTAACACAACAAAAAACCACAAATGTATCACAGACAATAAAACAACATACTTATCACACACAATTAAACCACATATGTATCACAGACAATAAAACCACATATGTATCACAAACAGTTAAACCATATACGTATCATAGACAATTAAACTACATATGTATCACACACAATAAAACTACATACGTGTCACAGAAAATAAAACCACATACGCATCACAGAAAATAAAACCACATACGTATCATAGACAATTAAACCACATATGTATCACAGACAATAAAACCACATATGTACACAGACAATAAAACCAAATACGCAGCACAGACAATCAATCCACATATGTATCACAGAAAATAAAACACATATGTATCACAGACAATAAAACCACACATGTATCCAAAAAAGTTAAACCACATACGTATCATAGACAATTAAACCACAAATGTATCACAGACAATAAAACCACATATGTATCACAGACAATAACACCAAATACGCAGCACAGACAATCAATCCACATATGTATCACATTCATTTGAACCACATAGGCATCAGTGACAATAAAACCAAACATGTATCACAGAAAATAAAACCACACATGTATCACAAACAATAAAACCACATACGTATCACAGACAATGAAACCACATATGTATCACAGACAAAAAAACCACACATGTATCCCAAACAGTTAAACCACATACGTATCATAGACAATTAAACCACATATGTATCACAGACAATAAAACCAAATATGTATCACAGACAATAAAACCACATATGTATCACAGACAATAAAACCGAATACGTATCACAGACAATCAATCTACACATGTATCACATACATTTAAACCAACATATGTATCAGTGACAATAAAACCACATATTTATCACAGAAAATAAAACAACACATGTATCACAGACAATAAAACCACATATGTATCACAGACAATAAAACCACATATGTATCACAGACAATAAAACCACATATGTATCGCAGACAATAAAACCACATACGTATCACAGACAATGAAACCACATAAGAATCAAAGACAATAAAACCACACATGTATCCCAAACAGTTAAACCATATACGTATCATACACAATTAAACCACATATGTATCACCGACAATAAAACCACATATGTATCACAGACAATAAAACCACATATGTATCGCAGACAATAAAACCACATACGTATCACAGACAATGAAACCACATAAGAATCAAAGACAATAAAACCACACATGTATCCCAAACAGTTAAACCATATACGTATCATAGACAATTAAACCACATATGTATCACAGACAATAAAACCACAAATGTATCACAGACAATAAAACCAAATACATATCACAGATAATCAATCCACATATGTATCACATACATTTAAACCACATAGGTATCAGTGACAATAAAACCACATATGTATCACAGAAATTCAACTACACATGTATCACAGACAATAAAACCACATATGTATCACAAACAATGAAACCACATATGTATCACAGACAATAAAACCACTCATGTATCACAGACCAAAAAAAAAAAACCACATATGTATCACATACAATAAAACCAAACATGTATCACAGACCAAAACAAAAACCACTTATGTATCACAGACAATAAAACCAGACATGTACCACAGAAAATAAAAACACATATGTATCACAGACAATAAAACCAAACATGTATCACAGACAAAAAAAACAACATATGTATCACAGACAATAAAACCAAACATGTATCACAGACCAAAAAAAACCACATATGTATCACAGACAATAAAACCAAACATGTATCACAGACCAAAAAAAAAACCACATATGTATCACAGACAATAAAACCAAACATGTATCACAGACCAAAAAAAAACACATATGTATCACAGACAATAAAACCAAACATGTATCACAGACCCAAAAAAACCACATATGTATCACAGACAATAAAACCAAACATGTATCACAGACCAAAAAAAACCACATATGTATCACATACAATAAAACCAAACATGTATCACAGACCAAACAAAAAACACATATGTATCACAGACAAAAAAACCAAACATGTATCACAGAAAATGAAAACACATATGTATCACAGACAATAAAACCACACATGTATCACTGACGATAAAACCATATATGTATTACAGACAATAAAACCACATAGGTAACACAACAAAAAACCACAAATGTATCACAGACAATAAAACAACATACGTATCACACACAATTAAACCACATATGTATCACAGACAATAAAACCACATATGTATCACAAACAGTTAAACCATATACGTATCATAGACAATTAAACTACATATGTATCACACACAATAAAACTACATACGTGTCACAGAAAATAAAACCACATACGCATCACAGAAAATAAAACCACATACGTATCATAGACAATTAAACCACATATGTATCACAGACAATAAAACCACATATGTACACAGACAATAAAACCAAATACGCAGCACAGACAATCAATCCACATATGTATCACAGAAAATAAAACACATATGTATCACAGACAATAAATCCACACATGTATCCAAACAGTTAAACCACATACGTATCATAGACAATTAAACCACATATGTATCACAGACAATAAAACCACATATGTATTACAGACAATAAAACCATCTACGCAGCACAGACAATCAATCCACATATGTATCAGATACATTTGAACCACATAGGCATCAGTGACAATAAAACCAAACATGTATCACAGAAAATAAAACCACACATGTATCACAGACAATAAAACCCCATACGTATCACAGACAATGAAACCACATATGTATCACAGACAAAAAAATCACACATGTATCCGAACAGTTAAACCACAAACGTATCATTGACAATTAAACCACATATGTATCACAGACAATAAAACCACATATGTATCACAGACAATAAAACCACATATGTATCACAGACAATAAAACCAAATACGTATCACAGACAATCAATCTAGACATGTATCACATACATTTAAACCACATATGTATCAGTGACAATCAAACCACATATGTATGACAGAAAATAAAACAACACATGTATCACAGACAATAAAACCACATATGTATCACAGACAATAAAACCACATATGTATCACAGACAATAAAACCACATATGTTTCGCAGACAATAAAACTACATACGTATCACAGATAATAAAACCACATACGTATCACAGACAATGAAACCACATAAGTATCACAGACAATAAAACCTCACATGTATCCCAAACAGTAAACCATATACGTATCATAGACAATTAAACCACATATGTATCACAGACAATAAAACCACATATGTATCACAGACAATAAAACCAAATACATATCACAGACAATCAATCCACATATGTATCACATACATTTAAACCACATAGGTATCAGTGACAATAAAACCACATATGTATCACAGAAATTCAACTACACATGTATCACAGATAATAAAACCACATATGTATCACAGACAATGAAACACATATGTATCACAGACAATAAAACCAAACATGTATCACAGACCAAAAAAAAAACAACATATGTATCACATACAATAAAACCAAACATGTATCACTGACCAAAAAAAAAACCAAATATGTATCACAGACAATAAAACCAAACATGTATCACAGAAAATAAAAACACATATGTATCACAGACAATAAAACCAAACATGTATCACAGACCAAAAAAAACCACATATGTATCACAGGCAAGAAAACCAAATATGTATCACAGACCAAAAAAAAACCACATATGTATCACATACAATAAAACTAAACATGTATCACAGACAATAAAACCGAATACGTATCACAGACAATCAATCTACACATGTATCACATACATTTAAACCAACATATGTATCACATACATTTAAACCAACATATGTATCAGTGACAATAAAACCACATATGTATCACAGACAAAAAAATCACACATGTATCACAGACAATAAAACCACATATGTATCACAGACAATAAAACCACATATGTATCACAGACAATAAAACCACATATGTATCGCAGACAATAAAACCACATACGTATCACAGACAATGAAACCACATAAGAATCAAAGACAATAAAACCACACATGTATCCCAAACAGTTAAACCATATACGTATCATAGACAATTAAACCACATATGTATCACCGACAATAAAACCACATATGTATCACAGACAATAAAACCACATATGTATCGCAGACAATAAAACCACATACGTATCACAGACAATGAAACCACATAAGAATCAAAGACAATAAAACCACACATGTATCCCAAACAGTTAAACCATATACGTATCATAGACAATTAAACCACATATGTATCACAGACAATAAAACCACATATGTATCACAGACAATAAAACCAAATACATATCACAGATAATCAATCCACATATGTATCACATACATTTAAACCACATAGGTATCAGTGACAATAAAACCACATATGTATCACAGAAATTCAACTACACATGTATCACAGACAATAAAACCACATATGTATCACAAACAATGAAACCACATATGTATCACAGACAATAAAACCACTCATGTATCACAGACCAAAAAAAAAAACCACATATGTATCACATACAATAAAACCAAACATGTATCACAGACAATAAAACCACATATGTATCACAAACAATGAAACCACATATGTATCACAGACAATAAAACCACTCATGTATCACAGACCAAAAAAAAAAAAAAACACATATGTATCACAGACAATAAAACCAAACATGAATCACAGAAAATAAAAACACATATGTATCACAGACAATAAAACCACACATGTATCACTGACGATAAAACCATATATGTATTACAGACAATAAAACCACATAGGCAACACAACAAAAAACCACAAATGTATCACAGACAATAAAACAACATACGTATCACACACAATTAAACCACATATGTATCACAGACAATAAAACCACATATGTATCACAAACAGTTAAACCATATATGTATCATAGACAATTACACCACATATGTATCACACACAATAAAACTACATACGTATCACAGAAAATAAAACCACATACGCATCACAGAAAATAAAACCACATACGTATCATAGACAATTAAACCACGTATGTATCAAAGACAATAAAACCACATATGTACACAGACAATAAAACCAAATACGCAGCACAGACAATCAATCCACATATGTATCATAGAAAATAAACACATATATATCACAGACAATAAAACCACACATGTATCCAAAACAGTTAAACCACATACGTATCATAGACAATTAAACCACATATGTATTACAGACAATAAAAACAAATACGTAGCACAGACAATCAATCCACATATGTATCACATACATTTGAACCACATAGGTATCAGTGACAATAAAACCACATATGTATCACAGAAATTAAATTACACATGTATCACAGACAATAAAACCACATGTGTATCACAGACAATGAAACCACATATGTATCACATACATTTGAACCACATAGGCATCAGTGACAATAAAACCACATATGTATCACAGATAATGAAACCACATATGTATCACAGACAAAAAAACCACACATGTATCCCAAACAGTTAAACCACATACGTATCATAGACAATTAAACCACATATGTATCACAGACAATAAAACCACATATGTATCACAGACAATAAAACCACATATGTATCACAGACAATAAAACCGCATATGTATCACAGAAAATAAAACCACATATGTATCAGTAGTAATTATTGCAACTAATACAATTTTTGCGAGTATCTTTATTTTAAGATACTCGCCTACCTTAATTTTGCTTTTCATGTCATATACCACTTTTTCAATTTAATCATAAAAATACATTCAAAAAGTGGTATATGACAATATACCACTTTTTGAATGTTTTTGCAAAATCAAACTTATGATATAAAATTAAATTTAAAAAATTGATAAATATCAACTAAAGCTTTCAATTTATTCTTATTGTTCTTATCGTAGTTGTTTTGCGTTTACTGTGTGTTTTTTTTTTTAATACTCGTGTAACTTTCAACTTCTAATTCGTTTCCATCGTTATTTTATTTTATTAGCAGGTACTTACAAGTAAAAGAACACATTGGCAATTTTGTAATTAAATGATATTTTGAAATTAAAACCAACTATTCGAATTCATCAATGAATAATTTTTTCAAAAAACATATATTTGTAAATGTATATATAAATGTATTTCCGATTTTATTAATAATGTTTTTGTGTAACATAAGTGTTCTAAATTAATTTCTTCAAAATAATCCATTTGTTGTGTAGGATTTAAGTTCGTTTTAATTAAAAATTATTCAAAACTTTTATTAACAAAATGTGAATTTGTTATACTTAATAGGATGATTTCGTTACCATTCTCATGTAAATTCAGCTTCAGAAAAACGATGAAGTGTTTTAATTTTATTTATTCTTATAAAATTATGACATAACAGTTAATCAATGTATCATATTTGCAATATAATGGTCTTAATTCAATTATTATTATTATTATTATTATTATTAAAATTAAAAATCAAAACATTATAAAATAAGTTTGATAAGCATGAAAGCAAGGTTTTTACACGTATTACCATACAGTAGGAAATGACCGTGTAGTAAGAGAATGGTTAAAAAAGGTGAAAACCATTAAACAAGCAACAGTCTAATGACAAACTTGGCCAAGGTTTGTGGTTGAACGACAACTGGACAGCCTTCAATAAACGACGGCATAGATCTAATGGTGGGGTTGAAAATTCATTGGCCAGGTATCGGGCATTTGACAAAATGTATCCAGCGGTGTTGTTCATGCTTTAATGTTAAGGCATCAATTAAAATTCAGTGTTGTAAATGGCAACGACCAAAATGACAGATCCAGTGGTTTGATGGACGTAATTTGGTTGACGTGCAATAAAAGACAACAGGCAAAATGACAACATGGAACCAGTAATCTAGTTGACGTCTCATATAACAGGCATCTGGCAAAAGACAACATGGGTCTAGTTGTTTGGTTGACGTGCCATTTAACAGGGAACAAAATAAAAATATTGGTCCAGTAATTTGGTTGACTTGTCATATAACAGGCAATAAGCAAAATAACACGGGTCTTGTAATTAAGTTGACCTGCCATATAATAGGCAATGGCAAAATGAAAACATGAGATCAGTAATTTGGTTGACGTGCCATATAACAGACAAGATGAAAAATGAAAACATATCAGGCAACATACTACAAGCAATTGGACAGGCAACAGACAAAGTTACAACATGGATCTAGTGATGAGGTTGGCGTACCAATGAACAGGCCACAAACCAAATATATACATTGATCCAGAAGTTTTGTTGACGTGTTATATGACAGGCATCTAGCAAAATGACAACATACGTGTAGTTGTTTGGTTGACATAACATTCAACAGGAAAATGACAACATGGGTGGTTAACGTGCAATTTAACAGACAAAAGACAAAACTACAATATGGATTTAGTGATGAGTTGGCGTACCAATGGACAGGCCACAAACAAAATGTTAATACTATTACAGAGTTTTGGTTACGTGTCGTATGACAGGCATCTGGCAAAATGACAACATGGGTGCATTAGTTTTGTTGACGTACCTTTATCAACAGGAAAATGACAACAGTAATCGAGTGGTATGTTTGACGTACCTTTTGACAAAATCAGACAAAAATGACAACATGGATCTACTGGTTTGTACCACTGAACATGATGCAGGCAAAATGACAACAAAATGTGATTAATGCACCAATGGACAGTCAAAAGGCAAAATGACTACATGGATCCAATGGGGTGATGGAAGTACCCTTACAGGCAACTATGAAAATAACAGTATCGATGAAGTGGTTTTGTTGACATACCGTCGGGCACGCAATGGGCAGAATGACAATATGGATTTATTTGTGTTGTTGAAATGCAACCGGACAGGCAACAAGCATAATGACAATTTCGATCCAGTGGATTGGTTGACTTAGCACTGAACAGGCCAGAGCAAAACGATAATATGTATCCAGTGATGTGGTTGACGATTGTAGTTTGTGGTGGTTGTTATAATATTTAGATATGTATAATAGCTTTTTTAAAACGTTTAATTTAATTTAAATTATAATTTTATAAAACCACTTTATTTTTTACCGGATGCAATATAAAACATTAAACTCTGGATTTCAAAATCATATTTTCATAAGTCTCGATAAGCATTGGGAATATCAGTTAAGGTATGTGTGTGTCATGTTTAATTACGAAAGTGCAGGTAAAATATCACACCTTAGATTAGATAAAATTGAGAATAAAAATCAAGATAACAGGTTAAATTTTCATTTCATCAAAATCCTTTATTTTGTATATTTGTGTAATATTTATGAACACCCCTGAGGAAAGGATAAAGGAATTTATCTCGGGAATTAGATAAAGAAATTGTGTAACAAAATTATTATTTTTCTCATAGAATGCAAATTTTTTGTTATTCAGCAGACAAAAGAATGATAGAGGGATGACAAATACGGCGACGGTAAAACTCATTACAACAAAGATGAGGAGGATATTTATATTATTTAATTGTGGGTTTTAGATTTCACTAATACCTGTCAAAATCAAACTTATCTGTTTTTCTCCCCGAGGCATTTGACTCAATATAAAGTTAGTTATGATAATCTTTTAAAGCATTTTAAAATAACCCCGATTATCATCTTGTAATTTTTTGTATAATGTGTATAACTGGTTGTATATTTCTCGATTATGTGCGGGATAGAAAATAATAAAGAATAAAAAAAAATATATTAAAATTGTATGGCGTCAAATGAAATATTTGATAGATCTTAAAGATACTACATAATGTTTATTGCAAATGAGTTTTTTTCCCGTAATTATACTGATGTTTCTTTGTAGTTTAAAAACCCGTATTTTGGACACTTTAAAAACGGTAAATCTAGACAGAAAATTTAAACTACCTTTTTTTGTGATCCATTGTTTGTTTTTGTTGTCGAAATATATTTGTTAATTTTTAAACTGTGTGTGTGTGTGTGTGTGTGTGTGTGTGTGTGTGTGTGTGTGTTCTTATGTATGTTTTTTCGTTATTCTGTTACATATTAAAATACATTGTACATTGTAGATACCTGTTGCGCGAATTGTTTTTAATATCGGGTTTTGATTTATATTTTTATATACATCTCATAAAATCAGTGGTATGAAGCCTTTTTTATTTCATAATTAGTGATGTTTACTCTGGTCAAGTAATTTACTAGTAAATTACCTCTTTATTTGATTTTTTCTGTCTCATCATAAGTGGTTGATTATTTACCTTGTTTGTTCCCCCCGCCCCTACACACAAATATTATATTTTTTACAAATTCATACCAATTAAATGCAATATGTCATTAATCGCAGTTTATTTAATTTAACTCACTATATGAGAAAAACTGATGATTTCAACACAAGCTTTTTTTTCCATGTTGCATCTTTTTAATTTTGTAATTTTTCTCCCGTTTCAATCGACTATTTAACATTAAATCTAGATTTAAACTAATTTGTGAAATATTAATATTATTTTTTAAAGGAACAGAAAAAAAAGAAAATTTATTTAATAAATTACATTCCATGAAGTGCCAATTTTTCCTGAATGCGTGTAGGCGTTCATTAACTTTATTTTTTATTATTTTATTTTATTATTATTATTATTATTTTTTTTTTTTGGAAAAAAAATAATATCCTAATTTTAAAAATAGATAAAGTAAAATGTAGTTTAAATACGTGTCCTAAACGATAAGAATGATTAAAAACAAATAGCTGGTAAATGAACACACACACACACACACACACACACACACACACACACACACGCACGCGCGCGCGTGGTGTTTGTATGTTATTTTGGAATGGAAATAAATAAGTCCACAGCTTTATACAATATAACATGTATTTGACATAATAAAGTGTCTACAATAATACTCTATTACAAAACACCAAACAATACAGATGTAATGCATAAAAATATTTTTTTACAAATATATACAATGTCGACTTCAACAATGAATTATATAAAAAATAATTTACAACCAACAAAAGCAAAAATAGCAATAAGAAAGTATTGAAATTTGTTTTATTATGGTAGAGTTCAATAGTATAAATGATATAGGTTTTCTAAGAAACCTACTATAACTTACTTAAAATGGACAATTTCAATCCAAAATAAATACAATTCTCATCGACATCTGCGGAGATTAGTTTCCACAGCGAGGAGACGTATCGATATCAGGTCGATATGATGATTGAAGGAAATGGTTTCCAAGACTTGAAGTTCATAAATTGTTGTGAATGATGCGGAAACCAGAGGGAAATTAGAAAAGTCGTATTATATATCACATTCATATTCCAAATATTACATGGATTCTCCTGAAGACGCCAAAACCATCCGAATCAATCAATGTCTCAAAATATTGGCTAAAAAGCTTCTTGTTAAAATATACTGATGACTTCATCTCCCGTTTGACATTTCCATTGACAAAATTGAACTTTAACGTGCCTCTCGGTAGACGTATAAGGTAACATTCGTTAAGTACTATATATATTTCTTATACTGATGTTGACTGTCATAATGTACCTGTCAACAATTTTCACGCATTTAAAATCGAAAGCTAGTTATTGAAACTGTGTAAATACGTTTAATATCAACAAGCAATACAATCCTCATCAGATCTGTCTGTTCAGTTGTAACTTCACGGCTCAATACAACCGGAAGCTTACGTGTGGATGAATTGTCAAAACAAAAGGTTTAAATTCAGGGGGTGTGGCTTCTGAGAGAGATAAGAAATTCCTGTAGCCTACATTTATAATACAGTTAGTAAAACATTTATATGTGATTTTTTCTTTAACAGTAATCGGCCAAAGCTTCTTCACGTAGTCGATTGTCAGTAGTCAGAGAAAACGAACTGTGTAAAGCTAGTGGTTGTTAACGAACTGCCTATCGTATTCCAGTGCTGCGCGCCGAGAGCACTCAAAACCAACACAACTTTAACTGTCAGTTTGCCGTATATGCATGCAGACCTAGACTTTAACAGACAGTCATGGACCCCTACCATTATTCAGGTTTGTCATTTCTTGGCTTTTATTTTCTATATTACATGTATCATTATTGTATCAAGATCTTTTTCACACATATAATGATCAAATTTTCCAATAGTGTCTTTATAGCTTTAGTTATTTTTTTCCGGTAATGATTTAATACTGTCATTGATTTCTTAAAACTTTAATTTTTACTTCGTCAACATTTTGATAGTTTATTAAGGGTATAGCTTTCAAAATGCAAATAGTTTCTTTTATCTTTTGTAATTGAATACAAGTGACATATTTGGCGGTATAGGTAAAGGATATAAAACCCTGCACGTTGTAATTACTATCTTCATTTTTATTTATTTTATTTTTTTTCCCGTATTTTTTTAAGATTAAATTTTTGTTTTAAATTTAAAAATTCAGGCTGAAAACGTTATAGGGTATACTTGTTTTTAAATATTTACATTGGTTAACATACCGGTAGTCTTGTTTAGTAAACATGAAGCATTGTGTTATTATTTATATTATCAGTTCATGCTATCGAAATTTTAAAATTAGTCAATACCAACCATACTCGTTATGGTTTTTCTTCCCTGTACATTTAGTTAGTAAAATTTAACGATCAGTAAATTTTATTTTATCAATTTTAAGGATAATTAAACCTAGCACTTGTGCATGATAAAATCAAAGTAAATTATAGAACCTTCACCTGTAACATAACACTAATAGGACACAAAATTTAAAAATATATTTTTCCCATGTGTCTAAAAATTTTACATTCAGCAGAAAATTTATTTCATTTTTTTTAATATTGAAAATTTTGAGTTCTTGCATTGTATAAAAAATACAGTCAACTTTTATTTATTGTTTTTCTCCTTTATTAATGTTTTCTATAAAAAAATAACTAACAAATAAAATTTAAATATTCATTTTAAAATGAATTTTTTAGTTTCTGCGCCAATATTGGCATTATAAAAATATTTGAAAAAATGTGCAAGGTTTGATAACATAATTCTGATATTATTTTTCACCTGCATGTAAAAAATTATTGCTTTTAGTTTGATCAAGACAATCTCTCACAGAATTGAATTGAAATTCGTGTTATAATTTATTGAAAAATATAATAAACAGATAAGTTCTAATATAATATAATATAATATTCAAGGTTTATTATGTACATAAACATTCAATAATTGTACGTTAGAAAAAAAAACTAAAAAATCTAGAAAAAATCGTTATAAAACAATGTATCTTCAGAATAATTACTAAGATTTCATAGATGTTATTTTCTGTCGTTACGAATATTAAATAAATGATGATGAAGTCGACATGTTATAATTGCGAAAAAAGACAAATTATCCTTTGGCAGTTTCTGTTACAGACATTATGAAGACTGATTACCTTAGTCTTTCTTTTTCTCCTCTGATTTTTTCGTTAATCACTTGTTCATTAAATATCACGAAAATTAAAAGTTGTAAATTTAATTCTTTTATGTTTTAAGATTAAAAAATTCTTTTGAAATTTACACTCTTTATTTTAATTTCCACAGAAGATAGTGATTTTTTTCTCAGTTTTTATCTCGAGATTAAATGAAGAGAAACTGGTTGTAAAATCAAGCTTCTCTAGTTTTCGATTGGGTCGTAAAACCCAGTATGTTATGCCATGTTTAAGTTTGATGTACGGTAAATGATAGAGTGAACAACATACAGTCAGCCTCTTTGTATGTTTATGTTGATAAATATTCCATCATGAGCCAATTTACCTGTCAAATAAGACCAGGCTAAGTTGTTCTTATCAGTCCTGAATGAAACTCTAAAAACCAGGTGTCAGAAAATTCTTAATCTATAAAACTATTTACTGCCGAACCATGATAATTTTCACTAATATTAAATGTCTAGGCAAGCCTATGTTCAATTGTAATTTTCGCCAATATTAAATGTCGTGGGAATACTGTATTAAATTGTAATTATTTAGCTGTTTTAATCTGATAAATCTGTATCAAAATATCAACTTAACTAAAATTTCAAAATTTTGTTTTAAAAGAAATTGGCATTGTTTCCATAACTAAGTTAAAAAAATATTTTTAGTAAGACTAGGATACCAAACTTTTTACCAAGTAAGACATTTCTAAGTAAATATGTACTGGTTAACTTTTCAAAACAAATCAAATAAATACGGATTGATTGAACTCAGACGTGATTAATATAGATATAAATTAAAACCCAATATCTATTTAGTTATTGATAGAAGGCATATTTCAGAAACGTTTCTATCTATCAAGCAGTTATCAGAAACATCTAACATATGTAGGAACAACCTATACATGTTGGTCATTGTCTTAATCAGTTTGTCAGTCATGTGGTCATGATCATAATGTAATTTTGTTAGAGTTAGGTGACGTTAAAACAAACTTAACTTTGATATTAATTGAACTAAAACTACAAGATTTTTATCTAGTTATAAATGGCATAGATATCGTATACTAAAAAAATCTGTTTTTATTTAACTCGTTTTTCTTGCTGTTTGACAACAAACTGTATATGTTTCGGAAACGTGAAAATTATCCGAGTTATAAAGATTTTGAAAATTATAGCTTCAGACATAATTTACTTTACCCTTCAGTTGTTAAATATTTAAACATGGATGACTTTGTTAAAATAGAAATATTTATTTACATACTAAACTTAACGTATCACAGCTATGGAACATATCAGTTATCAAACATTTTCTTATTTAATGATAATTCTTGCATGCTAAATCAACTTTGGACGATGAATTCCCGTGCCCTTTTAGATAAATGTTGTGTACATGGATAGCCGGGATAAATTACCGGAAAACCTATATTGGTTCGTAATGTTCCGCATGTATTTGATTATTTAATTTGTTATAGGGTTAAATAAAAGATTTATTATTTTTTACCATGTATTATTCTCTGATCAGGCTTTTCTATTTTTTCTGTAAGTCAAACACATTTTATGTTCTTGTTTTATACTTTTCATTTTATTAAATTTTGAAATTAATAAAGCTAAGTATTTTTCAGTAAATAATTCGTTTAACTTTTCTTCACTTTTCTTGAGAACTGACTAACTCAATACACATTTTATTATTTTATCATTTACAAAATTCAAACAAAAATTATTTTTAAATGCGTTTAAATTCCCTTTAAAGAAATAGTTAGAAAGTTAGTGTCTAAAAATCTAGTCTCTATTCTGCAAAAATACAATCATTCACCACGTGCTTACCGCATACATCTATGGCGATCATTAGGGTTCAAAGGTTAAATAAATTCAATAATATTTTAAAGTTTTCAAAGCATATTAAATAATAATATTATTTTTATTTAATCTTTATTTTAAATTCATATTTTTGAAAAATATATGATAAGATCTAAACCTCTTATATAAATTAGGGAAAAATCAATTAACCATATCAAATTTCACTTCAAAATCTGTTCATTTCCGTGCTACTTTTTAATTTTCAAATACAACTAAATAAGTTTAAACAGAAGTAACGCGTGATTAAATTATGCGGAATTGATTTAGTAATTTTCAGCAACAATATAGCTGATGATATTGATAAGACAAATAAATCAGTGTTTGAACTCTGCTTGGAAGATAGAAAGCGATGTAAAATCAACTTCCAGATCAGTAGCCGACGATAGCAGTCAAGAAAACTAAATAACTATTGGAAGATAGTGACCATATAGCTTATGTACTCAGTCGGTTTAATTGACCATGCTTCAATAGATTAAGAGACATTAACACCTCCATCAGTTAATTTACCCTGTGTCTGTTTTGCTGTCAGTATGTGTTATTTATTTAAGAGACTAGTTTTATTTTATTATATCTCTTGTTTATAGAATTCTGCATTGATATGACTTTGTTTTGGAAAGAAAACATAATGAAATCAGATCAATTGTTGTAAAACATTTCTTAGTGTTTAAACATAGCATGTCTTTAAATTTTGTTGTTGATATTTTATTTATTTGTTAAGATTTGGTTGGTTTAAAAAAGATAATATTTTTAAAACTTGACTGTTTACATTATTTCGTAATTATAATATAATTTTTATTTTAAAAAATCATAAGTTTGTATGCGAAGATTTTACTGAAAAATATGAAATATAAAAAAACATAAATTAGAACTCTGAAATGTCTAAAATAAACAAGACGGGTATCTAAAAAAACAGACACCTTTTGACAGCTTTGTTAAAACAGAAAATATTTATACTTACAAGATATCAAAACATCAACGACTATAATGTATATTGAATAAGTTAATTTTTTTAGATTTAGAAAAACAGAAATGGGTTAATTAAAAAAAGAAATAAATAATAAATAATAAAAAGTTAAATAAATTGAAACACTGATAGAAAAAATCAAACATCAATGAACTTAATATTTTTATAAGAAGGGCAGACATTATTTAATGGAGTCAAAAATGGTTAGTTCCTCTGAAGACATTGTAAAACATTGTAAATTAGAAAAATTTAACTTAAAGCAAAGTTTATTTCATTTGATATATTGTTTTGCAATTTATTTAGTTAGATTAAAAAAAGATAGAATATATAATAAAAATCATAAATATTAAAATATTTAATGCATATATGAAAAGATACAGAATTGATGAAACAAAAACTGAAAAATGTAAAAATACAATTTTCTGTTTTCTTGAAAAAAATCATTTAACTATATTTAATATTTTATTTAATTTTTTTCTGTTTCAATACTCAGCAATTTTATATATACAAGTGTCATATACCACTTTTTGAATTTAATCATAAAATTAATTCAAAAATTGGTATATGACACAATTGCCATGTGCTACTTTTGAATTGTATTATTTCATAAAAATTCAAAAGTAGCACATGACACAAGTAGTGGTCAGACCAGAAGAAAACTTCTTCCGGACCGGAAGGTAAATCTGGACCTTTCTGAAAAATTATCGTTGTTTTAGGGTTTTAATATCTAGTGATAATTTTGAAAGAAAATTCAACACTATCTGAAAAAATTAAATATTCATATGACTTAACACACATTCTGTGTTTTGTCAAAATTCTAGCAATATTTTGTAGAAGCAAATTAGCATTTCAACGCCTATTATCGTATCTGAAAACTAACGAATTCTACATAAAATTAATGTTACTAGTTTAATTTTTCGGGATAGAAAAATACTTAACAGAATGTTACTTTTTTTTCTGGTATCGCAAAGAAAAAAAATAAAATAAATAAAGAGGTTTATGAATATTTTTTAATTGTATAAACACCCATACTGCTTTTAAAGAAGTAGAAAAAATACTAAATGGAATTAATCACCTTTGGTTTGTACCTTTGTCACATAGAACAAATAGAGATCTAAGACGCAGGCTAATCAATATGTAGTTAATTATTTCAATATTCATAATTCATTTTGTAAAAGACGGATTTCTTTGATACCACTGTTAGTGATAAATTACCCGGATTTAAAGATCAAAGTAGCAAGTTAACAGGTTGTACAAGCTAAAAACCATCTGATTGACATTCTAGTGTAGATTTACTAAAAATTATCTAAAAGAATCTGTTTCTCAATGTTTTATTCTTGTTGTGTGTGTAGTATGAAGGACGAAATAATTATAGATGAAATAGTCTTCATATTGCCAAAAGAACAGAGGACAAAATAATTATGAGATAAACTATTTTTGATACTGCCAATAGAACAGAAAGATTGACAGATCGTGAAAATAAGTGTAAGCCACTTGGTTTTTTGTAACACTTCATCTTTTGTTTGTTTTCATACTTCTCACGGTTAAGGAAGATTTGGTCATTCATCATATTAAATTGCTAACATTCCCTTTAATTGATATGGCAAATTAGATGCTGTACTATTGAGATTGGAGAAATGATTGTACAAAATTTATTGTAAAGAGATTATTTATAAATCCAATGGAATAAAAAAAAATATCAAGATTGTGAAGCGATTTCGATTGTTCATTTGTCACACAGATATACATATCATAATAGATGTATAAATAAATTGTTGCTGAAACATCCTTATTCAAATGAAAATTATTTTGTTTCAATCTCCTATTTCAAATTGCATAACATCTGTTTTTTCATCTTTATTGTTCTTTTTTGGCTATGTGTTCAGATGTAAATGATAATATTTTTTTATCAATAATACACTTTGTTTTGTTAATCATAACATTTGTTTTTTATCTTTTTCATTAACAGAACCATATTGTGTTTCCTTTATTTTGATTTTATATTGATTATAGCAAAAAGCTCTAACTAACTTTTAAAAATGTCATCCGGGTTTGATGCATATATAAGCAAATGTGCTCAACTGTTTATGTAAAATTTTCATTATCTAGTAAAATATTTAAATAAAGGGATCTATCATGTTTAAAATAATTATTCGTAATGGGTTTCAAGTTTTTTTTTATAGAATAAGATGAATAAATTCTGATTTACGAGCGCTGTTTGAAAATTAAATGTAAATAATTAAGTTTCCAATGAATACTTAATATAAACTTTTGTGGAAACATTTTATTCCAGGGGAGACAATCAAATTGCATTTATTGAAACTGGTAAATTTTGACACATACACAATCAATGCTAAACAGAAAATATCATTGTCTAGGAAAAAGGTAGACCATCGATCTTTTTTTACAAAAAATTTAATTTAAGGTTCCTAACTTTTGGTTTAAGCAGTTTTATATGACAAAGTTAACGGCTGCCAATTTCAGCCTTGTTAAGACAAAGTTTTAGAAATCAAACAACTTCAATGTACCCTTTCTTGTATTTTTTTTATCGGATTAAAACTTTATCAGCTTCGACAGTAACTTCAACTTATTTCATAAATCTGTGTGAAAGGACAATTAGAAATTTAATAAATGCGTCATTTGTTCAGATGCTCTTTTAAAAAAAACCATCTTCAAGACGTAATCCGAAGCATTATTTTCCTACTCAAGAAGTATATTTTTTAATTGCCTCGTATGTTTTACATTTGTAATTATTACAATTTCGTGTGGCTCAATTACAAACAAGTTTAATTTTAAGTTAATGTATAAGTTATTACTTCAACATTATACAATGTACCTTCATCAGTCTAAATATTTTTCAAACATTTTCAAACTCTGAAAACTATAACCTAGAAAAACACACATTGGATTTACCCTACTTATATTTACTGGTTGTTGTATATCAGTAAAACATTCGTTTCGTAAAAGCGAGAAAAGAGAACAAAGTAAAAAATAAAATCATTCAAAAAATATATTATTTACTATGTCGCTGTTATCATTGAATTATCGATGTTTTTGTACCAGAAGAAACTGTTTTACCTAAAAGCCAAATTCAAAAAAGCAATTTGAAGTAAATAAAAAAAAGTTTAGAAAATGCTTGTTAACAGCAACTATAAAACTCTTTTATATTTGTTTATCTATCTTTTTATTTATTGTTTCGTATGTAATCGTTGTCTTCATATATTTTAAACTTTGTTACCTCAAAAATGTTTGCCAGAGAATTATATATAATGAATTTCAATAAATGACCACCACGTTAAAAGCTTTAGTTCCTAAAACGAATTCATTACCATCAGTTTCTAAGTTTCTAATAATTTAAAGTGATAAGCAATATTAAGAAAAAAAACGTTTTAAAAAATGTTTCATTTGATTTTAGAAGCAAGGAACAGTTTATATAATATTCAAGATTTATTTAAGATGTGTTTGATATAGTATCAAGTGTCTTAATGTTTATTGCCAGATTAAGGAAATTAAATTTTGAACTCTTAAGAAAGTCATTATAAAAGAATTTTATGATTTTAAGAAAATCGTTAAAATACACTTTTAAACGCGTTTTTAGAACCTAAATATCTTACTTCTACAATGCATTAGAAAATTAAATTGTGGATTAGAGTTAGGCTTTTTTTTAATTTTTCGAAATTTTATTTTAGAATCATTGATCGATTGTAGATAAATTTTTCATTTTTAAATGGTTCAAATAAGTGCTTGTCTCTTCTGCTGTTGTTTGACTTTTGCCTATTGTTTTTGGAATTGGCTGTTTCGTTTGTCTATAATATCTTACAAAATTTTTGACTTCAACAATGCATTAGAAAATTTTATGTAGATAAGAGTTAGGCTTTTTGTTCTTGATCGGATTGGCTGTTTTTTAAGTTCATATTTTAGTAGCAATCTATTTTTCTTTTGCAACCTAATGAGGTATTTATAACTTATGTTTATTAGTCGGTAGTGTATTTTATGTGCTTTGATGTCTTTCAAATAGTCCTCTTTCGCCGGAAGACTACAGATGCGCGATTTATGTAAAAGTGTTAATCAAACACAAACATACCGATCCATGTTCAAATTAAATCCCAAAAGCAAAGTAAAACTCTGGAACTTGCTTATTCAGTGAACAATGGAATTTTCACCAGGAAGGTTAGTCCGGGTGTTCTAAAAAGGTAAGCACCCCCTGTCTAGCTAGCTAAAAAAGTCATGTGCGAAATCATATTTTAGAATGGAAGTGACATATACCACTTTTTGAATTTAATCATAAAAATACATTTAAAAAGTGGTATATGACAATTATGACACTTTTTGAATGTATTTTTATGATTAAATTCAAAAAGTGGTATATGACAGAAGGAACGTGGAATTATATTATATATTTGATTTTTTTGTCAAAAATAAACAACTTTCTGTGAAAGCATGACGAAAACATAAATGAAAGTCAACATATAAACTGCGGTTAAAATATAAAAGTATTTGATGATCCCATAACATAGTGAGATAGTGAGAATTATTCTTATCCAGAGAAAATTTAAACTATAAATATAAATAACAATTAAATGTCAGTTTTACAGCTGGAGACAATTTGATTTTATTGAACTTTCAATTTAATTTAAAGGTTACAAAGCCAATTTAGGACATAAACTGCTAAAATGAAAAATGGAGTTCTCTGGAGAGTACAAAAATCATAATTAATGTTAAGAGCCTTATTTACTAAAGAATAAAACCCTTAGGGTGTATAAATTGAAATCTGTGATATGAAATTATTGCCGCCATTGATTTTAAACAATGATTTTTACAAAGATAAAAAAAACAATGTTAATGGTTTAATCACTGACTAGTTTTGTTTTATATTTGTTTTTTCCAATACAATACACTTTCTTGTAATACAACACCTATGTTTTTTTATTTATAACAGTTAGCTAAATACTGTCCAAACTTGTATTAAATATGAAATATAAGAACAGTAGTATCACGATATCCGTTTATCGTTTTTCCGTTTTATTGTTTTATTTGTTTACTATATCATGTTTGTTGTTGATTTTGTTTTGAAAAAATGTTAATATAAATAAGAACACATTCTTCATCAAATTTTGGGCTTAGGCGTCAAGTGGTTTAAGGCAAGCTTATGGATCAAATCGCCGCTTACTGATTATTTTACTCGGGTAAATCCTATGGTGAGAAAGAAAGTGTGTTTGCTTCTCGAAGTGTTTCTATGGGTAATTGCGTTTCCTCAACTATCCCGGAGCTAACCACCTTGATGCAAGTGAACGAATCACAAATAAGGGTAAAACGCTAGTACTCCACTTTATTCAATTAATTTCATTTCGTTTTTCGGTTTTTTCATGACCTTTTTAACTATTGCCAAGTGCATATTAATTAACTAATGATTCTATTATTCTACATGTGACTTGAAATTTAAAAATAAAATTGGAATGACCTGATTAACGACAGGAGTAAAATAAATCTAATTAATATTTTTTTCTTATTTGTTATTTTATCCATTTTTCCCTTTTCAGAAAATTGTTTTTTTTTTTTTTTGCTTCTTTGCTGTCTTGTTTGCTCTTTTAATTTCTGCACAAATTTGTATTAATTCATGTGAAATATATCAGGTTTCAATTTTGATATTGTATCTACCCATATTGGCTACAAAACCATGAAAAGCAATATTTCAAATTATTTTAAATCCCAAATAGCTCTATGAAGGGAATTATCCAGATTAAGCGAAGAAAATTCAACGAATTTAATACAATTTTGTTACTAACATGAGTAAAATTTTGAAATATGAAGCGATTAAAATTTAGATAAATGCATTTTATAAAACGTTTTTATTATACGTTTCAATGAATTCATGTAATCAGATATTATGAGTTTTAGAGATTCATTAAACGTTTTTTAACAAATGAATGCATATGTTCATACATGTGTGTTTTTCCAGCATGCAATAATGAACAGCTGACTAAATAGATTTATTCATGAAATAAAATGAAGTTATAACCATAAATCACATCAGTGATGGGGTATATATATATATATATATATATATATATATATATATATATATATATATATATATATATATATATATATATATATATATTTGATTTTTGAGTCTAAAATTTTGACGCGTGTTAGAAAACTTCAAAGTGTCTAGAGTTTACTATCAGTAAAATCAAGGCAATTATTGTACTACTTATTATCATAGGAGATACAGGAAATGTTTTATATTTTATCATTCTATAACTTTAATATGACCCTTTCACTCTAGTATGTGTAACTATGATAAGAATGGCCCACCCAGGTTGGAAATATTGCTTGGAAGACAAAAATCGTTCGTGTTGTGAACTTTTAATAACTATGTAACATACATAGTATGTGGGGACTCAGCAGGTTTTAGAGAACTTCTTGGAGGGCTGTTCAGTCTTAAGGCATCAGACGAAATTTTTACCAATCTCTCTTTCGCATTTTAATGCATTTTTTCATTAAATGGCAGTAATATTCATCGTTGGAGGTAATTTATAAAGGATCGTGTGCAAATTTCGCAGCAGAAAAAGAAACAACAAAATAACTGCTTTTTATCATATTATTAGAACTCTTAGATTGAATTTTCTAATAAGATATGTCAAAGTTCGAGGCCACACCCTGCGAGAAATTTTTTTACGACGATTTCCTTTTAAATAAATAAGTAAATATATAAAAAGATAACTTGTAAAATACAATAAAATTTATTTATCGTGACCTATAAATAGATAAACAAACAAACAAATTAAATAACCCAAGAATATTATCCACAATGTGGCACGACTCAGGTTTATGTCGGGATGTGAAATAACACAAAGTTAACCACTGTGTCGTTTTTGTTAACTTGATCATAGAACCAAAAAGCAAAATCAAAAATCAAAAGAACCAGAACTAACCAGAACTAAAAACATTTAAATAATCCGGGTGATAGGATATGAGCAGACAAAGTTTCTTATTTGAACATGAAGCGGAAAACAATCAAAATTTTGATAGATGAAATAATGACATTGAAATGCCAATTAGCATCGCTTGTATATGCTGCGGTTTTCTCGTTGCGTGTAGGCAATCTCTGTGTTAACCAATTAACATGCAGGGTTTCACATTTGCATAAAAACGACAAACTATAACAATACAACAAATAGGTAGTTTGAAAATAAAATTAACATAATGAAAAATGTGTTGCAACAAAGGGTTAAAAAGTAACTTAACCACTGCTATCTTTGTACATATTTATAACCGAACAAGTTTAACTAATTGACAAGTATGATTTCCTATTTGCATAAAAAAGGCATCATCAATGAAGCGGAAAGCTATCCTGGCATTCATGTGTGACATTTTGTTATCGGTTATGAATAATTAAAATATTAGCTGATCCCAGACTGTGATTTAAACGTCTAAATGGTTACAGTTGGTTAAAAGCAGAGTCGTGTACATTCAATAATTAACGTGTGAAAAAAAAAGATAAGGCCAGTAAAATTCTGTTTTTAATGAAATCCGATAACAAATACAGTGATATAAAAAAAAATATATAAGGGAATGTGGTTTTCACTTACATTTATTTATATCTTCAATTAATATTTGTTGTCTGTAAAATTGACTGAATTAATTTATAAATTTTGATTTTGATTAATATTAAATTTTATATTTTTTTCAAAGTGTGCGTTTTATTTTTATTCTTAAATTATGCCACTTATTGCACTTGTTTTAAAAATTGACAAAATGAATTTTAAAATTTTAAATTAAGATTAATAAAAAAGTTCTATTCTTTCAAAAAAATTTAAGAGATTTATCTCTTATCTTATGCTGCATTGTACTATTCTGTATTGGTAAAACATGTTACAAGTAGTTCGTCGATGAATTCAAAAATTTTAATCTGCTTTCTTCAATGGTAATTAGTAATACTTTAATTTCATTTTCGAAATTAAGTGTTAAAAACATTTCTGGACACTCTTTCTCTATAGTTATTAAACAAACGCGTCGGACTTAACATTAACCAAAAATAAATAAATAAATAAATAAATAAATAAATAAATAAATAAATAAATAAAATTTTAAAAAAGAAAGAAATAAAACATAAGTAATAACCTAATGTTCTTTAAAATGCAAACAGAATTTCATATTGACTGTCTAAATGAACATCTCCAATAAAACCAGCGATAATAAGTTGTCTCGTTAGCCCTATTGTTGTCGTTCTGATTCATCAAACATTTTGAAGAACTTTTTTCATATTAATTACAGCTAATGCTGTAAACTTCATGAAGCAATCAAATAAAACTTCATAAATAACTTATTCTACCAATTTGTCATTTTTACAGTTTTTCTTTAAATCAACTTAATTTTTTTTTTTCAATTTGATTTATATTTGTTCAATGATATCTATAATTGTTGTTTTTTTTTTTTTTTTTTTTTTTTTTTTTTTTTTTTTTTTTTTTTTTTTTTTTTTTTTTGATAGATATAAATTTTTGTAATTTATCATATGGTGTCATAACTTTGATCACTTTTTTTTTCTGAAATTAAATTTATTTTTGAATCACATTACACGAATTATTGATTGTAAATTTAAAACTTTCAGAATAACTTTACCTGCAGTGTTAAAATTATAAAAAAGACAGTTTATCATAGAACAATTAACTTTTTTTAAATTATAGACATGGACTTTTAAAGTGCAAATAACTTTCTAAAGTAAAAAAAAATGGTGTAGGAAATTAATTGTTTACCTTAACAAAGCCTAAGATATTAAAGAACTCTTTGAAGCTATGTAAACACATTTTTTTAAAAGTTTACATAAGAAAAGAATTCTTTTTGAAAGTAATCGAGTTACATTTCATTCTATACAGACATTACACAAAGAACAAGTTGAGTATGCAAGTGACACCCGTTTGGATTATCAACGTCTTTTCTCTTTGCTTAAGATAACTATATCTAACACAAACTTGTGGCTTTTTAAGATCAAAAGATTTTGTTGTTCCGGATGAAAAGCTATATAAGCACATACATGTAAGACGGTCTACATATCTGACTGTCCATAAATTCGATGCAAGTTCGATATCGATATTGTTTTATTCCGTATTTCAACTTCTCTCTCTCTCTCTGTGTGGACAGACCTACGTCAGGCTATATGTAAAAAAAAATTGAGTTCTTTTTCTTATCATTGGGAAGTTGGTGTCGAAGGTGCGAGTGCGTTCGAGCCCCATCAGCAATAGATGTTTAACATTTAATATAAATATTGATTTTTAAAACAATATTTTTGCATTTAGCACTAGTATTGTTGATTTGGTAAGAGTAAGCGATTCTTCAATACTTGTTAAAAAATATTACGAACTAAAAATAAATCACGATCTTCCACTATGTGGTGAACGGCAACTCTAGACAATCTAATTGTCGGACGCACTTTAGATGTTATCGAATACACATTTATTTCAAATCTCTGTGTATTATTTTCTAAACAGTTAACCTGTCACAAATTCATCTCTAATATTCTTATCAAAATTATTAAATCATACTACATACGCATCGGCATGTTTCATAATATTATTTTTGAAAATGTTTAAAACGTTAATATGAATTGATAACCAAGTAGTTCTTTTTATCAGTTAAAACAAGCACGCAAAAAGTAAATGAATATTGTATGTAAACTTGTAAAACCCATCTCAGAACAAAGTGACATTTTTATTTGGTAAACAAGGCCCATTATTCTTTAATCTATGTATCTTGTAGATCTACCAATGATATTTGACTTTCTTTTTAAATGGATTGAGATTGAAGAAAAAGACATTTGGACCACACACATCGATAAAAAATCTTTGTCAACAGAAAAAAATCTGGTCTAGATTTCATAGTCAAGATTTCTAGAGCTCTATATACACCTGCATATTAATTATATTCTCCACTTACAAACCCGTATGTACACGTTTGAATATTTTACCAAGCTATTTTTTTAAGAAAAAGGCCACGCACTTTTTTATCATTTCAATTACATTGCCGTATGTTAGTCAACAATCACACACAAGCTTTATAATCATTAGACATCACTCTAAAAGTTTCAGATGTCGCCTGATACTCACATTCAGTGATACCCAAAAGCCAAAACGTATCAAATTCCTTTTAAATACTATTCCACGACTTCCATATCCAATACTTGTTACCAAAGCGTAAAAATCCTTATAACATTTTTCTACTCATTAACTGCTTGTGCTGCCAATAATCAACACATTTTATTCCGTGAGGATCGTGACTAACATTGCCGGTAAACCGGAAGTTATTTGATTTTGGACTAAAATTGACAATGCATTTTGGGATATCAATTGCAAGCCTGTAGCATTGTGTAAACATAAAGATATCAGACCAGAAATGAATTAAATGTTCTCTTCTTTGATCAACAAAATGCTTTGAACTATACAGGATAGAATTGATATGGTTTAAAACAAATCACTCTATATTTCTATTATAAAGTTGATTATACTGAAAGAGTGTCTGTGCTTAAGCAGGATTAAAAGGGTCTCAATCTTTTCCGCATCTTAATATAGTAACACATTCCCTGCAAACTGACTTTATGGAACAAACATTACTGTGATGTCGGTTACATTATAGCATCTGCTTTCTTGACATAGATGAATTCGGTTTTTAGACACGCCAATAGTTTAAAGGCTTGTGATAAAATGTTGAAGTAAGATTTTTGTTTCGTTTTAGTAGAAACATAAATTAATCTAGCAGTGACGTCTGATCATGTGCCTTATTTGAATAAAGCAGTAACATTTGGTCATTTGCTACATTTGAATATAGCAGTGACATCTGGTCATGTGCTACATTTGAATATATACATTGGCATCTCGTCATGTGCTTCATTTTGAATAATGCGTTATTTCATAAAAATTAAAGAATTATTAGACAGTATTAATTAACTTCCTATAAACTACAAAAACACCTTTTTTGTAATAACAATTAATTGTGCATAAAAAGAACAAATACTCGTAATAGACCGTTAATATGGATGTTGGTGTATTTTCACGCCGGGAAACGCAGTATGATTGTTGATATCATTCAATTTGAACATCAATGTACATGTATACTGAACTGAACACCTCTCGAGACACCCAAAAATACAAGCCTGTTTCAAACAATTCCTTGTATGTACATTTGCTCTTTGCAATGTTTTAACAAACTATATACAAATTGTGAATATTCGATTTGATTTTAAGTAATTTTTTAATTGACAAATGCCTACTTTTCCTAAATTGCAAATAAAAAATTTTGAGATTGTAAACAGTTTCACATGTATAAATTTTAAAAACTTGCGTGATTTATAATCCTTATTTCACCAAAAAAATAGTAACTCTTACATATGTCATCTATATACATTGTAATTTGAGAAAACGACGACGACGACGACGATGATGATGATTATTCTTATTAAGTCTTTCACCTTAATAGTTGCAAGACTGATTTTCTTCCGTCTCCGGTTATCAATTATTATTATTATTATTATTATTATTATTATTTTTATTATTATTATTATTATAATTATTATTATTATTATTATTATAATTTTTTATACATAAGTTGTACTGCATAGAAGATCCATGTTTTAAGGAAGTTTCTCATGGAATATTTTAAACAAGTTCGACATATCCTCATGGGGAATAGTTATGAAACCCACTCATCCCCTTGTGTAGTTTTATAGTAGGTCCGCTAATGATATATCCCACTGTTATTAGAAAGTGTGCAAGGCAAAAAACTTCTAAAATGAAGATTGTTTAGGCTCCTATAAGTAAAAATATAATGTCTAATAAAATTGTTATCATCCTTTATATATCAAAGTATTTTTATAAGTTCAACAGGAATTATGAAAAAAATGCGTATAGACAATTTCACGAGATCACAATAAGATATTAAGTGTGAAATTGAAGTGAAAATAAGACAAAATTCTCACCCTTTAAAATAAATACTTATAATAGTTTCATCATCCAAAATATTAAAATCTGTGTTGTTAATATTAAACATTTTAACGTTCATTGTCATGATCAATGGTATGACAATGCAGAACTGGAATTCATTACACATGTTGCTGTACATCAGCTAACAAAAACCAATAAAGAACTCATGTGTTTTATTTAGTTAATTTTTATTATTTCATTACAATTATTTTATCTCGTTTTGTTTATTCGTCTTGTGATAATAATATTCATAAGCTCTTTATTATCAAAAGATTTCCATATGATATATTGCATGTTTAAACTGCGTTTTTGTTTTTTATGAATATATACGTGTTTCAAACTGTTCTTATGCATCATTTAATTTGTTTGTTTTTCCGTAATGTAATACGTTTGTTGTTTGTCAAAATCAATATATCACTGAAGCTAATGATAGTTTCAAGCATTTACTTGCTTTCCTTAATTTTACTTAATATTTGTACATGATCTGATCTCGATAAATGCGCAACAATAGATGACTAGCTAGACTCTGTTTACATCCAAATGAAGAAGATAAGTCCGTTTTCTAAATAAGCACCCCCCTCCAAAAAAAAAAATAAATAAAATAAGGCCCAAAACAAGAAATAAATAAATGAATAAATAAATAAATAAAATAGTGTTTCCAAAAGATCAACTCTTAAACGGAAATTAGTAAAACAAACAAACAAATAAATAAAAATTATAATAATGAATAAATAATAATTTTTTTAAAAATAACTGTTCCATCATGCTTTTTCTAATATTATGCATGATAGGTGGCCGTTTCTTATCCCGGCGTTCGCGATTAGCTTTAAGCAGTTTTGACATACCCACCGCGTAGTCAACAACCAATGATACTTGTTAAACACAAAGCTTAAAGAATACACCAAAGTTAGGCGTGACTTGGGCTCGTTCCCACAGCCCCTACCAGTCAACTGCGCTGACATGCAAATCAAAAACGAGTGAAATTTATGCCTTAGTATGTGATTTGTATCAAAAAGGACTTTTGTATACATCTTGACCTACTTAAAAAGTTAATTTAACCATCGAACTTAATTTTATAATTACATTTTAGTATGGCTAATTAAGCTTAAATAACACATCAATAGCATTTCATTTCTATGTTACAAAGTCTTTATAATTTTACTATTTAACTTAAACATGCAATGTCTGCGAAGAAACTAGAGAACAACATAATTTGGAATGTAATTTATATCCTGAGCTTTCTCTATAGTATCTTAGGTAAGCATAAGATATTAAAACCATTGAAACCATATGTTCTTATAAAATATGACACGAAACCAAATTAAATTTTACGCACAATTTCTTGCCATTTAAGTGCACAGTCTATAATTTCAAAAAAGATTCCTTGTGAGTCACTTGAACCTAGCCAGATTTTTTAAGCATACAAATTCGTAATTTGCGGTATTAAACTGAAATTGATACTTTGGAATTTACAATGGAATGGCATATGGTAACAGAGCAATGGCCTTATGACAATGATTTGAATGATTTAATATTCTTTATCATCCAATCTTAAGAAAACTTTTTTACGAGCAGCTGTCCCTTGTATGCAGGTTTAAGTTTGATGAAAAAAATTATATAAAATGGGAATATGTTGGTTTTTAGTAAACATTTTAAATAAAGAATAAGATATTGTATGCGCTAGGGGCTTAATTCAGTCTTGTTAACATTTAAACCTTGAGGACTTCTGTTTTGAAATGAAATGGGCGTCACCAATGTTTACGCGGTACACGATATTTTTAATCTTTAGCTAGTGTGTTAATGTTTAATCCACATTAGCAATTTTGCAGCTATTCGCGTCAAGATTTAAATGAGATTTGACTTTTATTAAAATAATAAATAAGTAAATAAATAAATAAATAAATAAATAAAGCTTCACGTTTTGAATTTAATTTTCGATGGCTGATGATCTGTAAAACATAATAAAAGCTACCAACAACAACAAAAAAATTTTCCATTCATTACGACACAAAAAAATAATAATAACAATAAAAAAAGTAATTTGCGATGGTGGCAAGGTAATCTGGAGTTATGTTATCATATCCGATAATATTTTTCTAATGATGATTTTGTTATTTTCTTTACTTAGCTGTATGACCTTAACATGTTTGTATCAAATAATTTTAATGTAAACTGGAGAGACAAATATTACACATATGTCGCTGTATGGATTATATACCATTTCACAGGTGGGTCTTAAAACTGAACATTAACGGCGTATAAAGTTTCAAATTCTGATCAATTCAAATATAAAATTATTCTCCTGAAAAGTAGGTTTCCCCTAAGATAGGGTTACTAATTTTAACTATTTGTCGCATACTTTATCTATTGGACATTTAAATAGGAATGACATTCCCATGAAGATATACAGTTACATGGCATATTTGGAAAACCCATTACTTCTGCACAGGACTATAAAAATACAGATGCATTAATTTATTTCCTTTAGATATATATACATCTTTATTTCCCCAATGAACGTATCAATGTATTGTTTTTTATGTGTTTTTTTTTTATATTTTTACGTATTTGTGTTTATGATATTAGAACCCAATTTGTTAGAAAGCCATAGGTACATGTAAATATGTACGTTTGTAAGGTAAGGCTAGGACTAATTGGGCCTGTTAATTCTGAACAATGGCTTGAAATACAGACAAATTCAAGCACAGATCTATACACCAATATTACAATAGAATAAAGACATAAGCATTAATATTGTAATTTGCGGGGTTTTGAAATTTTTATTAAAAAATATTCACAATTATGCACACGGAAATAGGAAAGGTTTTTAAACAGCCAGGGTAACCAGTACACGTCACAATAACCCAAACGGTTAAGGAATCAAATGAGCACACGTTGAGTCTACCGCTTATAATGACCTCAAACTTAGAACTGAAGTAAATATATTAATGACAAAATACCTTTATGTAAAGTTTTAAATAGCAAGATATAAATAAGCTTAAATCATAAAAGTTATCAAATGTATGTCCGTTAGCGATGCAATGTTTCATCTTACGCAACGCTTTAAACCCATAAATATTGCAACACCTTTTTAATGTAAAGATTAAGAAATCAGGAAATTGTTTATCCAATCAGAAATATAACATTGATACTCTTTTTTATTCAAAATATGATTGACGCATACAATGACACATGCAATGACATATTCCATTATATAAAATAACAGCGTTTGATACATTGTTTTGTAATCATTTAATGGAACAAACTCAATTAGCAAGACATATAAACAAAAGTTTGTTATGAATTATGTAACTGCTCATACCGTGTTCCCTTGATTATATTACATATATAAATTGAATCAGTACATTAATTAAGCATGTAAGCTTTGATACGAAGCTGCGTCTCAATCAACTAACGTAGTTAAAACTATTGTCGTTTTTTTTTTTTTTTTTCTGACAATAAATAATATTAACATCTTGTTTCGATGGACTATGAATAATTTGAACAAGTTGTTCCTATGAGCAATGAATGATGTGAACATCTTGTTTCGACTGTCAATGAATTGGTTGGACATCATTATTTATGTGTTTCCACATCTTTCCAACAGAGCATATTATTGTTCTTATGTTTATTTTACATAAATTGTATCATATTCATCCATTTCATCTGGTTAGTTATCAAGATCTACATTTCCTGGTAAAATGAAGCATGAAGATTACTTGTATCAAGGAACATAACTCGGTAATTAACTCAATAATTTTCTCGTTTATGTTATTCATTTATCTTTGTTATTTTTTTTAATTTTGGCGTAATTATCGACGTGAAATGGGTTTGATCAATGAATCTACATAACCATAAAAATCCAAAGTTAAAAACAATTTTGTATGTTTTGGAACGTTGGGCACTGTAACAATCTTTTTTTTTTTTTTTTTTTTTGTGATTGTAAGAGCTAGTTAAGTCTTAGTTTAAATTTGAGTGTTATATAACTTAGTTGTTTTTCTCTTTGCGAAAACTTAAAACTTGTTTAAAGATTGCTCTACTAAGTTCAAAAACCCTGCTCGCGTCGATAACAGTTGAAAAATTGCTGATGCAACGTCAAACAACATTATAACAAAAACAAAAAATAACACTATACAATAGTGCTGATTAGGCGTTAAACTTGAAAATCTACTCAAGCAATTAATACATTTCGTTGTAGTACACTTGTGATACCAGCAATTGCCAAATATATAACTCAAGGACACTGTTGCGCTTACCAATTATCAATTTTATTTCCATGATTCGCGTTATTAATGCCAGTTTTTTGCTAAGCATACTACAGCATAATAACGCATTTAACCATTTCGGTTTTTTAACATTTCATCTAATAAGCGATCGTGTTTTATTTCTGAAATCATCTGTATTTCCGATCATATGTCTCTGGTGATTTTCAGGAATGTGCTATATAATGAGTTGAACAGTATACACGTCAAAATAACGTTGATGCCACATTTTTGTGATCGGGTGGTCCAATTGGTGAATTACGCTAGAGTAAGGGAACAGATTACGTAAAATATCAAGTATTACGATACATTATGTTGTCTAGATTGCTTTTAAATATACAACTAATTTATGTGAATTGTTATTTTCTCGTATTTACGTATTCTCGCAGAAAAGAATTGTATTGGGACAAACTGCAGCATGATTCCCGTATTTACCGCAATCAAGACTTGATTTGGAAACTTTTCAGAATAGTGGGAGCATTTAGAAAATGAGATTAGTATGTAAAGTTAATTAAATTTCCACGCATTATAGTCTTTTTTATCTTAATAGACAACTAGTAAACAAAACCAGAATTTCTAGGGCAGTTTTTTTAAGTTTTGACTGGTGTAATTAAAGCATTGATATTTAATTTTGGATGAGAGGTATTTGTAATATAAACAATTTGTAAACACAAGTTTTATATTTTGTGCCAGCAGAAACAGAATTTATGCTTAAAATATTTCCTCGTTCATTCCAATAAACATTTCAAATCTGTACCGATTTTTATATGTAAATAAAAATGGGCAATATAAATATTTTACAAGAAAATTTTGAAAATTACATAATGCGATTGCTTATTCCATACGTCCTCAATTATACACATTACGTGAAAGACAAAAGGATCACCAAGTGTATGAAAACTAGTTTTCTTTTATAAATATGTACTGCACAACACTGATTACCTGTAACATATTGTAAGGACGCTAAAACCTAAATAAAAATTATTTTCTCTAAGTTTCTAACAACAATCTCAGATGGAAAAAAATTCTCATCGACTTAAGCAAATTTTTCAGCATTATTCAAAATTTATCAACAAAATTCAAACCAATAAAGGTCAATTTTAGCAGTTTTATTATCAACTTTTAATAAAACGTCAGTTTAGCCCGCTGTACCCAATACCATAACCTTAATGATATAGTGTTGGTTTACACATTTTATTTTAGCCAGAAGGAACAAAGTTGACTAAAATGTGTAAAATTACACCTGACTTATATACACTTCAAGAAAACGTTAACAAGAAATTCATTAAAAACACAACTAAGAGATCATTAAAATACTGAAATATATTTATTGATCTCTTTGGAAGGGGAACTGGCACAAGGTTTTTAGTAACCTATATCTGAAAATAGTTTATATATATATATATATATATATATATATATATATATATATATATATATATATATATATATATATATATATGGGATTTCCAGTCAACAAATATGAGACAATTCTTTTATTAGCTATTTAAAATCCTAACAAAGTGTGATATTCGAGGATTAATGTATCAATGTATTTGACCTTTACATCTGATGAGTAAATTTAGGAACATTTGACAATTAATTGTGTGAATTATTTGAAAATGATTTAAAATCATGATAAGATCAACCCATTTATTGTATTAAATTCCAACATTAAATATCACGGATCTCTGAAATGATCTTATTAGAAAATGCGCTATAGTAAGCAACAACGGAATAACCAAACTGATAGAAGCTTGCTATTAATATAGACAGTTGCAATAAAGAAAGCAACAAAAAACAAGCTAAAACAATTGTGATTTTCCTTCTAAAGACAACAAACATTGAGTTATTGTGATTTACCTGATGGACGGTGTCAAATAAGATATTTTGGCATCAATAATTAAAAAGATAAGGCACAAGGCTATAGCAATAATAATAATAATAATAATAATAATGATTATGATGATGATGATGATGATGATAACAATTTTGTGTAGTTGCGGTGTGTTTTTGATTGTTCTGGCTATTGTATATAAATAAGTTGTAAAGAATCGTATTTCAATCTTTTTTTTTCTCGGACCCATGCTCTTCAGTCAGCTATTAAAGATTCATTTTATTCACTAATTCTCATTTGATTCGCGTGATAAAAGTTATACACATTTAGTTACCATGCGTCTTTAACATTAAAGGAAATTACAAAAGCCAAGTCTAATAGGTCAAAATATCAAAAAATGCGCATAATATCATCCACTGGCATGAAATATAACCATTTATATGAAACCCAAGACCAGAGAGAGCAAGATTACATGTTCTATATGGTACAATGCTTAGCTTACAAATCTGTTTTAGCTCTGTATCTGCAATCGGTGCATGGTACAAAAGATATTTTTGTTTTTACACCATTGTTTGTCAAATTAAATATATTATAATGGTCAAATGTAAATGCAGTCATTTTCTTATTATCACATCAAACATATTATAAATAAATGATGCATAGTAAAACATACGATAGGTTCGTAGATTAACCATAGTGCAATGACACAAATGAATTATTATTCTTAAATTTGCTATATTATTCTGGCTTTGATTTACTTTTTTTTTGCTCTGAAACAATCAAAGCTAAATTAATAAAAATATATGCCAATAATGTATTAACATGTATGTTCTAATATATAATATTGAAGACTACTCCATCTGATAATTTTTTATCTAAAAAAAAAAAATGTAGGAAAAATTTCCCTGTGTGGTTTTTTTAGACGAAGAATGAAAAAGCAATTAAAACCTAATAATTCATTAAAAAAAACTAATGTATCTATTAAAAAATGTGATCGGTATGTTATTCTTTCAATTAAACTTTGGTGGTTTACAAATTAACTGATTCTAAAAAATACGAATGGAAAGCATTGAAAAAAATATAATAAAAAATGTACATGGGAAATGTGTTTTGTTCGGTAGGAACCTGTCAATCAAAATGTAATAGTTCCCGTTATCAATAATAAATAACGAATAAGTAAAATATATATAAAGTTAATATTGACTTATATTTGTTTATCTCATCAATATATAAATAAATAACTTTGTAATGTCTATATGGATTTTAAGACATATTGTCTGATTTAACAGATAGATACGATTGAATTTATTGCCTCAAAAATCAGCTGATGCAAATGAGGGGAAACAATAGTTTTTTTCGGTTTCTATTTAAATTATTACGAAATGTAAAAAATAAATATTGGCATTTTTTGCATTTGCATTAATCATTTGACTCCCAGGTCAGTCCTTAGTTTTTAGGGTTTTAATGATATTGGTTGCTGCAGTTGGATTGTTTTGTTTAATTTTATCTATCTATCTATCTATCTATCTATCTATCTATCTATCTATTTATTTATTTATTTATTTATTATTATTATTATTATTATTATTATTATTATTATTATTATTATTATTATTATTAATAATAATAATAATATCATTATTATTATATTTTTCATTTTTATTAATTACAATTGTCTTATAGAACTTCTATTTGGGGTTGTATGTAAATCTTTACCACAAATTGTAAGGGAAATGGATAAAATAGTTTTGCAATTTTATGTTTTTGTCATATGCTACTTTTAAATTGAATTATCCATGTGCTACTTTTGAATTGTATTATTTTATAAAAATTCAAAAGTAGCACACTTTGGACCGTTACAACTCGCCATAGTTTTTTCAAAACCAATGATGAGGCACGGTTAGTAGAAGCTCGGACTGCATTTTCTTTGACATGGTTGTGGTCAGTAATTGCCTTTATCAGGTTGCAAAATTTCATTTGTCTACGACAATAAGTTAGCAGGTGGTTTACAGTTTGGACATTATAGTGACCGGTATAGTCGAGTAGAAATATATTGCCGTGTTGGACAGTAGGTTTTAATGAATTGTTTGTTTGATAGACATATCATTCACCTCAGATTACCCGTGATCGACAGAAATAAAACCCGATACTTCTAGATAACTTTGTATATCATACACGAGTGGAACAAACAAGCCCAAGTATTGAATAGATCTCGAGATAGGATTGTCCGCCTTGTGTGATCGTACACATAAACTGATGACCTCATCAATTTTGATGATTATCATGTGAATTATTTAATATTTAATTACTTAAATAATTGATCAAATATATTACATTTCAAAAAGGCTTATCAAAAATTTTATCATATATCTAATTTCTAATTAAGATTTTGGTGTCTTTGTTAATTAACAAAAATTTTTTATTGACACAGGGTTTTATTTAGATGCCTTAGTTATTTAAAACAACTAACATTCTGTTCCTAAAATTTCTGTTCCTAGATTTTTTCGCGATTAATGATGAACTGCAAGGTATAAACATATGTATATGTATTTATATGTATTCGGTTTAGAGTCCTGAAATTGTCTTGAAACACACCACATGGACTGCAATTTTAAAATTATCATTAAGTTTTTTTTTTCATGGAATATCTGTAAATGATTACATATAAAAAAGTTTTACTTTTGTAGTGAAAATATGGCATAAGGATGTTCATTTCATGCGGTTCAACCATTTTTGTATTAAGAGTACGTGTTTCTAAGTTTGGAAACATGTTATATTCGTGATACTTCTAGATTCTTAAAAAGTCCTTCTCAGTAGTATGGTAGAAAAGTGATGAAATCTTCTTGTCGAGTCTAGGATCTATTGAATATATATTGATATTTAAATTATATATCACTATCGATCAGTAACATAATAGTAGAACGTTTACCACATAATTAAAACAATTTCTGAATTTGTAAATTATTCAAATATGTCCTTGTTTACCTTCAATATATCTGCGTGTTCTTGTAACATGTAAATGCATAAGTGCTATTTTTAAAGATGAATTATTTTTTTAAATTATTGTTACCAACGAAACAGACTTGCAAAAATCCAAAAAGGCATATTATTTTTTGTCAACTTTTACTAAATTTTAGCTAATTATATTAAGGTCTTGTAAGATTTCAAGATGATGCAACCTTCAAGTCAAAGAACAGCACAGCTATCTAAAGATTGAGGCTTTCTTCCGACTTATAGGCTTATGAATTAGATATATGCATGGATTGATTAGGCGCACATGCTGATGAGCTAGTGGCAAAAAATGTTGGCTCCGTATAAAAATAACGTTTTAAAAATTTATCCCTCTCTTTTTGAAAAAGTATATCGAACTTTTTTATCTGCAAGGCACCAGGGGTACTTTAAGATGCGAAACGAATACATAGTTGACTCGGGCTAAATTGGAGTGGTTCATCTCGACATGTGATTATTGTAATGTAGTTATCTAATACCTTACCAATGAAAAGATTTTTTCCCCTAAATTTACAAAATAAAAGCTTTTATTTGGAGATTTGGAGTGCTATGATTAGATTACTTTTTAATAATAATAATAATAATAATAATAATAATATAATAATAATAATAATGATAATAATAATAATAATAATAATAATAATAATAATAATAATAATAATAATAATAATAATATTGTTGTTGTTGTTGTTGTTGTTGTTATTATTATTATTATTATTATTATTATTATTATTATTATTATTATTATTATTATTATTATTATTATTATTGGTAAATTAAAACCGTTAAATTCTTCAATTTTTTTTCTTCACCTTTTTATTGAGGCTTTTTTGATTAGGGTTTGATGAATTGTTTCAAATCCTTTTTCATATTTTATTTAAACTTCTAAAAATATCAAAATGAAAAAATTAATGCTTTAAAGTTTAGTCATGTGCTTTTTATTTATAACAAAAATTTTTAAACGGAAGCATTTGTTCATTTTTGAATACTTTATTTCATAAGGAAAGTTAAAAATAAGCACATGGCAATTACTTTGTTGTTTGTGTAATTCAATGTTTTATTGCTTGAGCATATAGATTTAAGTACGAAAATCATTTTTGTTAAAATATAGAATACTTCAGTAGACTTTTTAAAGGAAAGTAGCAATATTTAACAATCAAAGATAAAATATATGCAAGATGAAGTTAAAGGAAACTAAAGCTCACCTCACATCTTTTTATGGAATTTATAAATCAGAGATACCGCATCAATTAAAAGTAATTTAATTGACATAATGTTAATTTCATACGGTCTCATCCGTCTGCGGTTGTAAATTTGTACACTTTCTTGTATGAAATGACAAAAGAAACCAAGTATGAATAATGGTATAAGGATGTGGAACATTGTCTCTTAAAGTATCATGGGCTTCATTTGACCTCAGATGAATCTGTCAAAGTCACCAAAAGCGACTTGAGAAACCTCAATTAGGGAGTAATCTACGAGGAAAGGGTCAAAGAGCATGCGCCAAGGTGTCAAAAATTTCCAGCTGTATTTTTCAGGTTATATTACACTTTGCGGATTCTAGCTTTTCCCATAGTCTAAAGTCATTAAATTGAGAAAAAATGAAGGCGTGTTTGTCGCTTCAAAATTCGTATTTTGACGTATCAAAAATAACCATTGTAACCGATACAATATTTCTTGTGCAAAGAAAATTACTAGGTTCAATTTTAATGAAGGTTAGAACGGCGAGTTTATAATTAAAGTAATCTCACACCATGGAAACCGCAAATTGACAACTGACATTGAGACGGGAAAAATGTAACAGATATCTTTTATTTGAATTAGAAATCTGCCTCTGTATTTTCTAACTTCTAAATTTGTTTGATACCTGGTAAAGTTCTTAAAGAAATGTTTTTATTGAAATCCACACTCTGTTTCCATAAAGTGCAAACAGTGTAGCCTTTTCCCTAATGAACGAGATAAATTTCACTGATTAATTGACCCAGATCGACGAAGGGCGATATATCTGAACCTTGGATAATTTTGACCCAAGATGATGAAAGAATCTGGCAGTTGAAAAAACTCCTGCCAGGTTAGGACTATTGATAAACTAAGGGGGTTGAGACGTGCATCGGGAATAAAGGGCACAAAGTTCGGTAGCAAATTACTAAATGTGTATTTGTGTGGCCAGAAACCATGCTTTGTATATTATGATAGGTATACGAACCTTCCCAAGAGTAATCAATTGTGCTTGATAAATAACATGATTATTATTTTTTAACTGTTTTGCCTGACAGCATCAGTAGATTGTATGCATTGTGCAGCCCGCGCACTAAGTTCCCCCAGAAATACTACATTCGTTTTCTCTTCATAATGAGGTGATACTATATGTTGCATATGTTTTAGTAATTGTAAGTATTTTTACTCTTGTCCTTTTGGTTCAATGAAATCTGTTAGAGTAACGTCCTCATACTTGTAAATAAACTACGGTCATGCTATTGGTAAAATAATATTCAATTTAATATACTATTTATTTGTACTCAAAAGTTGATCTGACACATTCCTTGATTCAGTCGAAAAAAATGTAGTGCGAAAAAAACCAACTACTGACCAGGGAATCCTTGAGGTTTTTAAATTTCAAAAAAAAAAAAAAAAAAAAAAAAAAAAAAAGCAAGGCTTGGTGTATCTTATCTGCCATTATGAGTATTATTATATTTTATTATATATTATTATTATAGTGTTGAAATATTACAGAAGGTAAAAAAAAGCCAACAACTGAACCACAATTTCATAATTATAAGTATTTAAACAGGGTAGTGACACATAAATAAAAGCTAATCACACCGTCTTTTTTTAATGAAATAAATACATAAAAAACGTTTCATTTAAAAAATAATTTTAAAAAGAGAACGACGGGAAAGAGCACAAGAGCATTATATGTGAATTTAATTTTAAATTTCTGAATATTTTAACAATTAATATTGCCTTTTTATCAAGATCAATTTCTTTATGTTTATGAACCAAATATATTTCTATGTAACATTTGTCTTTTAAATTAATTTTATTATTTATTTATTATTTATTTATTTATTTATTTAAATCACCTATTTATTTATTTCTTCGCTTATCTTTTTTAATTATTTTTTTAGTATTTTAAGTCTTCAAAAATAATCAAATACAAACAATGCACATTTTTTATTTCAAGAGGGTTGATATTAAATGTTCGCTCACACTACTGAACATTTTGTCAGTATCCCACGTGACCATTGCTAATTCAATTCCTAAGTTGTGGGATTATTATGTCTTAGTCGTTTACTATGAAAAAGAAACTGTAGTTCGGGGAATTTTTGCGTGAATTCGAAAGATGTATTGTGCGTAAATTTGCGAAAATAACAAGACAAGAAAATATTTTTTAGATTATTTTATTTTTATATAATCCATGAAGATAAATTTTCCAATGTCCTAAAATAAAATTTTCTTGAAAATTATCTGAAGCGAATTTCAGTGTTTACAAAGAGGATGAAAATGAGTGGAAAATTTGTCTATGTAGCACTTTTAAGAATATTTAAAACCAATATACACATGCAAAATGTGCAACATAAATCTCTAGCATTTTTGTTGTTGGACTTTAAATGCATTTTATCCATAAAAATTAATCTGACAGGTGATTCTCTCAGGTCGGTGATTATGTTTTTTTTTTTTAATTTTTGTTATAATATCGTGTCATTTAAATGATGACATCACGCAATATCGAGCTTGTAATGTAACATGATCATGTTTTATGTTCCTTGAAATGACCAGGAAATCGACACCGTCTGATACTTTTATGACATTAATCACAATAACCAGTCGTTCGATTAAATTCTGTGTTAGCTTAAACTGTAATTAATTGAAATAGAATTTCTAAGTTTAATCAAATGAATTTATATAGGATTTTAAATTTAAACGTATCAAGCCCCTGGTGGTGAATATAAGACGCAGTAGATGTACATCTTCAGTAAAGCAGGGGATATGATATTTTACTTGGCCTAATTGTATTAGTAACAAATCATTATTTGTTTTGTCATATACCACTTTTTAAATTTAATCATAAAAATACTTTCAAAAAGTGGTATATGACAATAATTGTCATATACCACTTTTTGAATGTATTTTTATGATTAAATTCAAAAAGTGGTATATGACAGTTTAAATAGCAAGGATGCTTTGATATTTTCCGAATGTGGTGCACATTTTTGCGGAATTTCTATAATATTCTATGCCATGTACTACTTTTGAATTTTTCATAAAAGAATGCATTAAAAATAACACAAAGCAATCAAATGCTATTTTCGTTTTTGAAAGCATAATCTTATATAATTATAATAATAATAATAGAAAATAAAAAAGTAGCTCAGTGACAACGAAAGTTGTGCTGTTTTTTATTTTTATTTTTATGTTTCATGAACATTTGAAAGAAACAAATGACAATTACTCTCTCTCTCTCTCTCTCTCTCTCTCTCTCTCTCTCTCTCTCTCTCTCTCTCTCTCTCTCTCTTCGTGCAAGTGTCTACATGCATGACTATGACTTAAATCCCCCTTACTGTACCTTATCAGAAAGTCTCACTTTGACATTAACAAAATCTAGAAATCGATTGTTTAAACAAATTGTCGTTTGTCAGTATTGTAAAAAGCTATGGTGTTTGTCAGAAACAACTCGATGGGTATTAACTGAGAATTAATTTCATAATGTTTATAAAATGAGTAACCAATCATGTCAAATTCTAAAATCATTTCTAGGATTTCGTTAGACTTTATCCTATTACGACAAACGGTTTCTTTGATGTTCTGATCCTCAATATTGTTCATCACATATCTGGTTAAGGCTGTTTCATTTACAATACAAACAAGCCTGTTAATGATCAAATCCGAATCAAATAAAATGAAACCTCTCGAAGAGTCAGGGGTTTAATGAAATATTGAAAAATTATTTTTCCATTAATACCACACATTGTTTTGATAAAAAATGTTTCTTGCAAAGAAAAAATTGGAAGCAAGAAAAAATATTTTTAAAAACACAAAAGTAAATTAACAAATAAAGTTAGAAAAAAGCAAAAGTTTACCACCAAGCAAATAAAATAAAAGCTAACAATTAACTGTAAAGACACAAACTTTAGTTGATAGGGCAAGTTGAGTAGGTATGGGGTGAAGTAAAAGTGCCTTGGCAAGTAAGAGTGAAATAGAGTGACTTGATAATGACTGGGCAAGTTGGAGTGAGTAAAGCAATGGTGACTGAAGAAGTTTAACTGAAGCGGAGTATTGGTGACTGGGCAAGTTGGAGTGGCGTGAAGTAGGGGTGAATGGGCAAACTGGAGTGGAGTAGAGTATTGGTGACTTGGAAATTTGGCGGGGAGTGAAGAACTTGTGACTAGGCAGGTTTGATTGAAATAAGGGTGAATGGGCTAGTTTGAGTGGAGCGGTGTATTGGGTGTATTGGTGACTTGTCAAGTTGGAGTGGGGTTGAGAAATGGTAACTAGGAAAACTGGAGTGGAGTTATCGTGACTAGACGTGATAAGCTTTAAAAATAAAAAGGATGGGAAAAAGATAGAGGTGAAGTAGAGTAATGATTACTAGGTATTTTATTTCGAATTTTATGATTTTGATTCTTATTATTTGTTTCTTCAACAATTCTGTCAACAAATTCAAATACTATCCCGCGGCAAGGTCAATTGCATAGACCACAGGTTGTGTCACATTCCCCCAAATTGCCTTATGAATTGCTGTTTCTTTCCAAATTTAGCATGAAAAATGGATATGAATGTTAAACATTTCACCAGTCTCAGTTTGCCGGTATTGTTCTTTTTTAAATACTTTACATTCGATTGAACGATAAATTTAAATACAAAAGCCGGATAGAATCAATTTTGTTTTTTTGTCATCCCTATGTAGCATTATATTGGTTTTAGAGATAATAAAAATAACTCTTAAAACACATGAAAAAGGCGCAGTGGTAGAGAAGAAAAAACAGAAATGTCATCATATATTATGAATAGGTCAATTGATAACAGAACGATCAAGCGAGAAGTCCATTGTGGATTGAATAAGTATTAGTTTCAAAATATGGATTTCCAGTAAAATGTCTAGACGGTAAAATTGTGGATTTTAAATCCTTCGTGAATTTTATTGTAAGTAATCGGGAAAACTACACTGAACAAGTTTCCTGTATTGGAGAAAATAACCAAACATTACGAATATTACGATATTGTGACCTTTGATTAACCAATCAGTAATCTAGCTTTTGGATGAAAACGTCTGCTACAATGATGTTCATTTCCAATAAATAGCTATATTTCGTGCTTTAACCCATTATTCTGCGAAATATGACAAATGTAAGTCATTGTTAACATCATCACAAATAATATACGCCGTAAATCATACAATACAGACACTATTCGTTACGCTTCTTTAGTTTGAAATGAAACATCCAATACATAATATGTCCTTTGCTTGAGCGGGAAAAGTTAACAAAAACCAAACATATATCATTTACTAAGCAATAGTTTAACCCATCTAGTTGAACAAAGTTCATGCAATGTTATCCTTTTAACAGCTAACTCGATGAATAATAAATATTTCTGCTTTGACAAATTGGATTAATATCTCATGGTTTTGTTAATAATATGGTTTTACAAAATAATAGCTCGTGTCTTTCATTACAATAATCCATCAACAAAGAGTTTTAGTGTCATCTTGCCATTCGTGTGATCTAAAAATCTGCTAATTCAATTTTTTTTTGTTACTGGTGTAATTTTTATTTCTGAAAGATTTTCTGAAAGTTTCTTTGTAAAACATGTATATTGTTATAAAAACAACGCAGCATTTTTGGTTGTTTAGAACATTGTACTGATTATCTTCTAAAATCACACGACCTGGAAGCATTTTTATTTTATTATAAAAATATTAATTGCCAGTCTAAAGTCGGGAATTTTGTAACCGAAAATGTCTTGTTCTTGGACGTTCTTGATATTGTCAGGAATATGTATAAATCAGCTGAAATTTTCTAAGTTTCATAATTTGTCAAGCAAAATATTTATAGATTATACAGTCATTTAAATTGGATTTTTTATATTGAAAAGAATACAAACATAATAATAATAATAATAATAATAATAATAATAATAATAAACAAAACACATGCATCTCTTCTCCCTTTTTAAAGTAGGTTCTTCAGTTTTATTTGAAAAAGAAAATAATATTTATTTAGTCCTGATCAGATCTTAAGAATAATGTTAGTTATATATTGTCAACAAAACTTCTGAAACAGTAAATACTTATTTAAAGTCCTACCAATTTTGTGTTTGAGTACAAACAATGGTTTATATAAATAAATCAGACACACGTTCTGTGGTTACTCGATACGATCTTGACGTTTGTGTTTCTATATGGTTTTATCTTCTCTTTCAACAATCTGACAATAAAACTTCATTTTCTTTTTTCACTTTGCTTCAAAAATTGCTCATTAATTTCTAATGGTACTTGCAGTAATAAGTGTATCTTAATGATTTATCTTTTCTAAGTTGAAACAACAGGGATAATATGACTGTTTATTCAGCTGCCTTTAGGTGTGGTGTCGTTCTGTAGAAAACCAAGACTATCGGCTTATCTCCGGAACGTGAATAAAGTTTAATAGAAAACGGGCATTTCCATTTTCTGATATATAATCTTTCAGATTTTGATGTATTTAAATCTGATTTTGTACACTGTCCGTGATTTGTTTCTGTGGAATATAGGATAATAAGTTAAGATCATTGCCTTAGCGGAAGATGACATTAGGCTTATCATAAAAACAACACCATATAAATCAAGTATTTTGACTGTTGCCCAACTATTAATTCAGCTTCACATGTAATTTTCTTATGTATTATCAATATTTGAGAATCAAAACCAACTAAACTGTATCATCCTTTGCACGTATCCATCACGAGACAACGCGATGAAGCGCGAGATAAGAGGCACGCGCAAATAGAACGCACTGTTGTCTGTGTAATCAAGACGCTTGAATTAACCAAGAAGTCTATTTATGACAAATGATCTTGACACGGTGATTATACGAACGACATACTAGTTTATCAATCATATTTGATTACAATTTTTCTAATTCTATATTTATTAATTTTTGATATCAGTCAAGAAAAAGACCTTAATTCCCCCGAAGCGCGTATCCTTATCAGAAGATGAAATAATAGACTCCGTGAATAAATCTCTTGCAAACTTAATACTCTCCGACAAAACCCGACAGTCCATGGCTGATGTACAAATTATCAAACATTCTAATTACCTTTACCAACTTCTAATTTCAGATATTTGAATGATGAATGACATTTTTGGAGATAGAGGGTTGCAATGATAGAACGGTCCTTTAACATTTGATAACTACACTGTAATCGAACATGATTGAATATGGCCGCTCCATTACATTTCCCTGATTTAATCTCTGTCCTTGCTAATAAAACCTCTTCTTTACATTAAAGTAAATGAGACTGAAACTAGATTCAAAGATAAAATACAAATATACAATAGTTATCGTATAAAAAACGTGTATTTTTATCGTGAAGCAATCATTTTGGCGGGAAATGTTAATACAGAGTGCTTGATTGTTCGTTGCATTGGAACATCCAATTTCATTTCATATCACAATAGAAAAACCATAACAATCGATTATGAAAAAGAATTAATTTATCAAAAACCAGATGTGCTTTTGGTGATTATATTTGAACTTGGGCTATTTTTTTTTTCTTATTAATGGAAGGGGTTTTTGGATCAAGTAGATTCCATTTTTAAATGAATTCAAAAAACTTACTTAAAAGTAATTTTTATCCTTTATCATTTTTATCAAATATGCCTGTTGTTTTAATTTTGATGTGCCATATGTGTACATTTCAGAAATTCATTTCTCATCAGTGACAATATGGGTCGAAAAAGTTGATAGATATAAAGGATAAGCCAACATTCGAAAATTAATTAATCCAAACTTCCAAAATTATATGAATCAAAATCCAGTAAATATTTAACAAAAATACCCATTATAATTTTAATGTGCTATATGTGACAAATTAAACAGAGATCAGACATTAGGTGTTTTCACATTTTTTCAGTAGAACATTTTATTTTTCAGTAGTAAGTTTGTAATTTTTGAAACCAACAAAATAATCCCTACTTCACACAATGTTACAAGTAGATATTGAAGTGTCATATACTATGTTTTTATGTAATCATAAAATATATTTCAAAAATGGTATATGACAGAAGAATCATTTTAGGTCGAATGCTTCAAGCTGCTCCTGTGTCAATAGAAATACTTCCGCCTATGTAATATTTGCACCATCTAACCTTATAAAAATTAGTATAAATAAACAAATAAATGAATAATTAATTAATTAATAAATAAAATAATAATAATAAATAAATAATAAAATAAATTAATTAATCAATAAAATAAATAATAAAATAAATTAATTAATAAATAAATGTTATGCAAACTTATCCGTTGACTTGCATTTTACTTTATACTACATGACAAAGAAACGCTAACTATCTTATATTGTCGTGTCTAAACTTTTCCAAATTTTATTAATATTTTGACAAGATAACATACCTATTTAAAACTAATAAAAATTCTGTTCTAGAGTTTTCTAAACTAAAATGAAATAGAAGTCAATGTGTCAAGTTAGAGTGTGTAATATTTTAGGAATCAGAAACGATACCACTGTCATATACTGATTTTGAATTTTGTTAAAAATAATGCATTCAAAATCAGCACATGACACCATCAATTGTTGTCTCACATTTTGTTGATATTGATGTTGATAAAGTCGTGTGTTTTCCCCCATTGAATGCTGTCGTTGTATATTAGTATTTATTAAATTTTCTGGATATTGCCATCTGTGTTACTATTTGTCTTGGTATCTTCGTCATTACTTGTTTTTTTATTATTTACTTATAAATTAAACCTGTCAAATTGATGTTTACAATTCAAGGATTATGTTACCAATGATATGTTTTAATCCGCTAATGCGCTTCAATATAATCATATTGTGAATTGGTTTGAGGAGATTGGGTATCGATAATACAATACCCTCGTATTATGGTGTCGCCTTTCTAAAATCACTTTTTTGCAATTTTTTCTTCTTGTGATAAATATTTGTTTTTCAATGATATGCACGGTGGGATTTGATACCTGTATTATTTACGACTGATATGCGATCCTAGTTAACGTTTTATGATAAAAATACTCCATTATTGTTTGCAATTTCTCCAGTTACAGTGAACTAACATTGAGAAGCAATGTTAAGTTGCATCACGGCATATGCATATTTAATAAATTTTTAGCGATCGAAACAAAAACTGAAATTTTAAAGTAATTATATATCAAATTCCCTTTTTATAATTCAATGAGTTGAGTTATGACGAGGAATGGTGTTTTACGCCCTAGTCAAGGTTCACTTATATCGATGTGGTCAGTTTGTTTAAAACGTTTAAGGAAATGGAAAATTATTAGTAAAATTGTTGTAAACGTTTCATATTAGACGAATTTCAGTTGGATGGTTTAACAATCAAAGTTCACTTTAAGAAGTTGTGAGGTAATTGTACAAATTTCTACATAATATTTTCTTGAATTGAAAAATCATTAAAGAAAAGATATGTGAGCATTTATTTAATCGCTGTGGGTGAGAACATTGCACAAATTTAGCATCTGGGTTCTAATCAAAGGGAGGTTACCATTACATATAACAGTAATTACCTTATCATCATCAACATTGAATCAAAATTTTACCGGAGGACAAATTCATTAAACTTGAGTTTTATATTTTTTCTGTTTAAGAACTATCACTTAAATTTCTTTGGTAATGATTGTTGATGTTGTTATTTTTGTTGTTGATGATGATTTTGGTATTGTTGATGTTGTTGTTTCTGCTGCTGTTACCTTACTGACTTGAGCTGTTATTGTCATTTTACGACACTGAAACCAACAACATGAAATCGCATTTCATGAAATAAAATAAAATCGAAAAAAGAAAATGACAATTTTTTCCGACAATTTTTATAATTATAACTAGAGAGGCAAACAAATCCGACCAGTGCTAACTAAGGTGGTCCACGCTGTATCATTTTAAGATGATTTTAATAATTTAACCTACCGCATATACAGACAAAAAACTACTGTAACAACTGTGGGGAACTGTTTCTTCACATGATACTTCATTCATCAATTCAAAGCTTAAAACACATAGCGAAAATAGGCATGACTCCTGTCCATATCGATTACAACATAATGAACTGCTTAGGGGAAACTCTTATGAATCGGATAATGAGACTTTAATGCATTTACAAAATCTCCCGCTAGTTATTTTCCCATGATAACTTCAAAATATTTTTTCAGGGCAGCTGTTTTCTCTCCGTTTTCTGAATTTAAAAGAAAAGTTGTTTTTATTTCAGAAAAAGAATTACAGGATTTTTCAAAAATTTCTTTTTGTAATTTCCTTTTATCGTTTTTAGCTAATATCACAAACATATTCCGCCACTCAATCTTTTTATGGGATGTACAAAAGAAAAGGTTTCTCTTTCCTGGACAACTGGTCGGCATAGTTCGTTTTATCATAAAAATATTAGTTTTTATGAAAAAATGTAAAACGCCTTATATCATTTCACAATTTAAAAGCATTGGCTTATTATTTTTAAATTTATTTATTTATTTATTTATTTATTTATTTATTTATTTATTTATTTTTTTTTTTATTTATTGTATTGACGTCTCCGACTCCCATTGCACTGTTCACTTCAATCTCGTTTTTTATCCCAGTGTACTGTTCACTTCACTAATGTCGAATCCGATTCTAGATGCACTGTTCCTTTCAACTCCGTCCGCGATTCTCACTCTACTGTTCACTTCAACCTCGTCTTTTATTCCACTTTACTATTTACTAATGTCGAACCGAAACCCCTAACCCCCCCCCCCCCACACACACACACACACACTGCACTGTTCACTTCGGCCTCGTCATTTTTTCCCAGTGTACTGTTCACTTCACTAATTTTGAACTTGATTCCAGGCGCACTTTTCACTTGAACCTCGTCCTTTATCTCTGTGAACTGTTCACTTCACTTTAAATGCCCGTATTCAAGTGTACTAAAAATGATATTTCTTAAAAAAAAAAAAAAGAAATACTTCCATTCAGAAACAACAAATAATTATGCACACACTTATGTTATAATATCTTAAGCCACTCTGACAATTTTTGATTTTTTATAATTTGTACGTATCCTTAAAAATCGCAATTTCTCCATGAAAAATAAAATTAAATGTACAAAAGAACTTTAAAGTTTCTACGTTTTTAAGGAAGAGGGATTTATTTTCTTCTTATTTATTTATTTATTTATTTATTTATTTATTTATTTATTTATTTATTCATGTCTAGTTTTTTTTTTTTAACTATTTGAGTTGTATGCAATTATTAGGTTGATATAAATGCAACACTTGATCGAGGTGTTAGATTATCTCATATCGTGTTAAATTATATAACACAAAATAAACAATTAAAACGTGAGAATATGAACATTGATATGTATAATACACACATAGAAATCATGTATCTATATCTCTGTATGTATGTATGTATGTATGTATGTATGTATGTATGTATGTATGTATGAATGAATGTATGTATGTATGTATGTATGTATGTATGTATGTATGTATGTATGAATGTATGTATGTATGTATGTATGTATGTATGTATGTATGTATGTATAAATAAATAAATAAATAAATAAATAAATAAATAAATAAATAAATAAATAAATAAATAAATGTGGAAATAAATAAATAAATAAATGAATAAAAGTGAAACAAACATATGGATAGATAATAAATAAATAAATAAATAAATAAATAAATAAATAAAAGTGGAAATCAATAAATAAAAGTAATACAAAAAAATGGATAGATAATAAATAAATAAATTAATTAATTAATTAATTAATTAATAAAAACAAATCATCTTTGCTCAGTTTAAATTGTTATTGACGAATTAAAAGTTTCTTCAAACAGGTTTGAAAAAGAAGAAACTTGAATGCTATCTAGATTAATTTACAAGTGGTCGCTTTTAATAAGAGTAAATATTTAGGTTATGACAATAAATACACTGGGTAAAACTTCGCCTCGGTGTTCGTGCCCGTCTGAGAGGATTGGTATTTACGTTACCATGTACTTTGTATTGTGGCCAGCTGATGAAATATCGGTTTTCTCTCGGATCAGGTTACGTTTTATTAACTGAAACATATGACTTTAACATATGATACCAATTCTCCACATACTTTAATGAATGACTGAATGAGAGGCAAAAGTAACTTATGGCAGCTCTGTGTATTGGACTCTCTCTCTCTCTCTCTCTCTCTCTCTCTCTCTCTCTCTCTCTCTCTATCTCTCTCTCATGTTGCGTTTAAAATTGCATTATACATAAAGTAAACTAAGTATGTATAGTACCCGCATGTTCCAGCATGACATTGTATATTTGTTTATAAATACATTATTTAGTATCATATGACGGACAATATGTGACATATTACCTAGCGAGATGTAGGAATATTATTAACATAAAACATGTTTCAATCTATAACTAGAAGTTTGAATAGATGAATAAATTATGAAAAAGTTAATAAAATAATTCGTATCAATCTCTTAAAAATTTATTATTTTTTACTTTGATTTACTTATTTGATTTTTTGTAAAAAAAAAATCAATCAATCAATAATAATAATAATAATAATAATAATAATAAATACTAATACTTAAAATAAAAAAATATTATTATTACTATTATTATTATTATTATTATTATTATTTTCTTATATATTATTTTGATAGTTCATAGTTCTAGATGCCTTTCTAATTTTATGATAAATAATTTATTTAATCATCACATGTAAACCTTACGATACAAATAAGAAGCTTGAGGAGAATCAATATTGACTTATGAGACACATTGTTGGAGACTATATAAACAAGTATATAATTTTTACACCTAATATTACGAAGGATTTCCTATATATAGCTTGTTAATTTTAATTTAAATTAGTTAGTGATTTAGAAAATAACATCTTCAGGCATCTTATGGGATGTCCCATGTGTAATGATAAACGTGTCAAAAAATTTTCGGAAGCTGCTGAATTAACTAGATAAGAAAGTGTCATCAATGTTTTTGTTTTTATTTACCATCTGGTGTGGAGGGGGGCATCCGGTGTTAGACCGTGACCCCCCGTTTTTAATACCAGTAAACATACCCTATTATTTTGTTTTGACACGCTGATCTAACGTCCTCCCCGCTGTTATTACAAATTGAAATTGTCCGTGCATGGTCAAATGGTCACATAAGATATTTCGGACACTAAAAGATGGGTAGACCATCTGAATTGGACATGTAACGGTCAGATAAATTTAATAGGATAATAAGTATTTTAAAGGCAAAATTTAAAGTATCGGATTTGTGTTCAAAAAGGTATGTTTATCTGTGAATAAATTGATTGATATAGTCAATTTTGTGTCAGCCTTTTTCCCGGTACGTAACAGCCTGCTAGCCTAACGTATTGAAAATCTTTTGTGTCTCAGTTTCAACTTTTTCAAAAGTATTACAAAACCGCTCGATCTTTCTGTAACTTGATATGTGTATTAAAGGCACAGAATAATACACGGATCGAGAGAGAATCGAATTCAAATTTAGCTAAGTGGATAAAGGTACGGTAGTGTAAATAATTCATAATCATACCCAATTATTGCATGTTAGCTCTGGAAAGGTAATTTAGCTGGAAAATTTTATAGATTGTTATTGTAAAATTGATATAGACAATCGGGTATCGTATTTCTGAGATTGATGACTACAGCCCATGGAAGGTGGTACTTCTTGCACCGTACAATACTATTAAACATTTTTATTTACGGACTATTTTTAGCAATATTTATATATAAATTTTAATTCATATAAAATATAGATGGTTATTTATTGACTTCTTTTAAATTTAAAGTGGGTAATTTTATCAAATGATTCTTTGGACCTATGCTAATATCTCTCTCTCTCTCTCTCTCTCTCTCTCTCTCTCTCTCTCTCATATAAAATATATTGCTACACATGTAGAACTGTTATTGTTGATTTTTTTAATTTAATATTTATTAATTCATTGAATTTATTTATTTATTTATTTATTTAATTAATTATTTATTTATTTATTTGTTTATTTGCAGACTAGAATTGATTCGAAATCTGTATAAAAATCCCAGTTTGAAGGAAAATTTAATAATTATTTTTTTTTATAATATTGACATTGTTTAACAATTTCCTTAATTTTTTAATTGTATATTTTAACAAATGTTTAATAATTTGTCTTAAATATTTACTTTACGGACAACAACTACCTACCTGTGTACCTTTGTGGACTTAGTAGTTTCCTGTTTGTTCATCAACACAAATTATTTAAAGTTTATTCAACGTTTCGGCCCGTGCCTTATCACAATATTTGTATAATAATTCATGGACGTGTCATAATGAGCGGACGTTAGCGAAGTGTGCATATTGAAATAGACCTTAAACTGACCTGGGTACATATCACAGGGTAAATTTTAAAAAATCTGAAATATTTACAAAAATGATTTAATAATTTTAATTAAATTATCAAAATTAACATTTAATTTTGTTTTTTTACTAAATCCTGGATTTTAAGAAAGTACCTGAAGTAACTTTAATCGCATTATTTTTGTGTAACTATGGGACAGAATATAAATGTAAAATGAGTTTTTAAAAAAGTTAGTTAAAAAAAATTCTGGAACCCGGACATGAAACTTTTCTGATCAACTGATCAAATTAAAGACAACGTAGTACGTAGTAGTCCGTGCGCAAAGACAATGTGTGTGTGTGTGTGTGTGTGTGTGTGTTTTATTTATTTATATGATACTAGAGGAAGCAGATTATAATCAAGGAATTTGATCTTTTGTTAATTCTATTTTTGGGTCATCGTATGTCCCCCGTCACACCGCTCCTTTTAAAACATTGTAACATTATACTCATTAATTTACATGTGACTTTAAATTCTAGTAATTAAAAAATTTAAAATATTTTCCTTAAAAAGAATAAAAGAATACGCGTAACAGTTGGTGTATCATTTTCAAATTAGTTTTTGCTGTTTGTCAAACAAACAAATTAAAACAATCTGTGTGTGTGTGTGTGTGTGTGTGTGTGTGTGTGTGTGTGTGTGTGAGAGAGAGAGAGAGAGAGAGAGAGAGAGAGAGAGAGAGAGAGAGAGAGAGAGAGAGCTGATTTGCGGGGCTAAGGCTTTTTTTTTAAAAAATAAGGCATAAAAAATCAGAACATAAAATTTAAAATTAATATTTTAAAAAAAAATAGGTGAGATATTTATGGGTTTTTTTTCTTTATTATTATTATTATTATTATTATTATTATTATTATTATTATTATTATACTTCCGGGAAAATTTACCAAGACAGTGTGACATTTTCACAAGTAAGCATTAATTGGGAAGTTTGAAAGGCAAAATGGTTAGCATTATGTATATATACTAAATAATAACGGTTTATTTCATGTATAATTGGGACAAGAACTTTCAGCTAAACTTCACGCTGGTAAAATATTTGTATAACACCCTCACAATAGCTAGTTGTCGCTTACGGGCGACAAACCATGTATCCTACCATAGTTACGAAACAAACGTGTGCACTCGTTTGATAAACCGCCCAGAAATATGAAACAATCTCTAGCGGCTGTCAAAATACCATCTGCTTGGTCAGAGTATAACATACAGAAGCGGTTACAGGACTCTATTGAAGTTCCTCTAATTAAGGAAACACTTTTTTATTAGCATAAAATTTACACAACACTTTCCGTTTAAAAAAAGAGAAAGAAATACCGTTAAATTAAAGTAAGAATAAGTCAAGTGAAATGACACACAATGCAATTTTTTAATTTCTTAAATATATATACCTGACTACCACGCTTGCATACTGCTCAACTTAAAAAAAACTGCTTTAAATATAGGAAGTAGTTTTTGTTTAAATTCCAATTCCAATTTTTACAGCATCGCATATCCATAATTAAACAAATATTGACTATGTCAATATCCGAGAGTTAAAAGATGACACATAGGTTGTTTTTCGACTTTAAAAACGTGTTCACAAATAAAAATAAAAAAGTGCCGACCGTGTAAAAACAGGCCACCGAGGAGACAATTCGTAATGAAAAATTCTATTTCAGTTATCTACAGAAGAAAGTTTTAGTATTGTTAATTTTAATTGGTTAAAGTTTGCTGTCGCCAAAATGAATTGTGTATTTAAACCTCAATTTTTCCCAGTTAATTATTTTTAATTTACATATTTGGGATATACCGTATACTGTATATATTTTTATATGCCTACGTGTTCACGCTTTATGGATTTAATTCAAAAATTTTAATGTTCCATTGAGATCTTAAGGAGAACAATTTTAAAATAAACAGTGATCATTTTGTTATAATATCCCTACATGAATTAGTTGTAGCCTTGTTCATACAGCGACACCTGAAATATAATGGGTGATCATCCTTGTATGAATTTAAACCAAAAACTGTGGTCGGTAAATTTACTTAGCTGTAGTTCTTTTTCAAAAGTATACGCCCATTGAGAGATCGGGTTCCATGATTGACGTTGTTGCTATAGTGACTAATTTTCTCGGTCACAGTGTGAATAACGATATATCCACGAGGTCGTTGGAATCAGCCAATGAACATGAGGCAATGAACCATCAATGTACCTCTTGAAAATAATACAGCAAAGATTTTGTGCGTACAGACAGACGTATTCAATATCATAACAAGTTGATTTCTTTTTTACTTTTGTAGTGTTTAGAGCTGGAAACGGTGCCCCGGTCGGACACTACCCAGACGTATCCATGTTACACGAACAACCGCCAGCATCCAGTGTTGGGTCGGCCAGTCCGGCGATGCTACCCTCATTTGGATTTACACAGGAACAAGTGGCATGTGTTTGTGAAGTTCTCCAACAAGGAGGAAATATTGACAGATTAGCAAGATTTCTATGGTCTTTACCGGCCTGTGAACATTTACATAAAAATGAAAGTGTTTTGAAAGCGAAAGCCGTGGTAGCTTTTCATAGAGGGAACTTTAAGGAACTTTATAAGATATTGGAAAGCAACAACTTCGCACCACACAACCACCCTAAACTTCAGGCACTCTGGTTAAAGGCCCATTATATTGAAGCAGAAAAACTCAGGGGACGACCATTAGGAGCTGTTGGAAAATACAGAGTCAGAAGGAAATTTCCACTCCCTAGGACCATCTGGGATGGTGAAGAAACTAGTTATTGTTTCAAAGAGAAATCCAGGACATGTCTAAGGGAATGGTATGCACACAATCCCTACCCTTCACCCAGGGAGAAAAGAGAACTTGCCGAGAGTACAGGTTTAACAACAACACAAGTTAGCAATTGGTTTAAAAACAGACGACAAAGGGATAGAGCCGCAGAAGCTAAAGATCGGTATGTATTTTAATAATTTCAAATAACAACAATGTCTGAAAAATATAAATAGTTCCCATTTCGTAAAACCGGAAGAAATAAACATTATTAAAGTTAAATCATGCCTTTATTTGTAAAATAACAATTAGAAATTACACAAAACTTTACAAAAATTGTTCAAGGGAAAAAGTTAGATGTAGGTAAAAGTTGATATTCTAAATGTTGTTCTCGAGTTTCAAGATGGAGTCGCTTCGTGATAACATAAAATAACGCCTCCTCTCGTATTGCCAATATTCTCTCCTTGTGGAACATATAAGCAGTGTAAATAATCGGTGTCAGATTACAACTGTAAAACATTATACGCTTGTACCTTGTAATTTACTTTCGTGTGTAAATAGCGTTTGTCTCTTTCCCTCAATGATATAACGTACGGTCTTACTTAGCAATTAGAAGATTTGTGTGTTAAATTTTTGTTTGTCTGTGATCAAAATTTCAACACTCCCTCATCAAAATCTCCTCATCATTACACTATCCTAACTGTAATTATATATATTTACATTAGTAATAAGCAGTTGGTGTCATATTTTTCTTATATCAGTTTTATTACCATAATTAAAAGATGACAGTTTTTCTATATACATGTAAATATCATTGAACATTGCAATAACAGAACAAAGCATTTTTATCCACAGATAGACAACATGTTGATTTTTACTTCATAAATTCTTCTCGTCAATTTTTTTTATAAAATCAGGAATTTGATATTATCTAATATAACTATCATAAAATTACATGTTTATATCTTTAAACTTGTTTTATTAATGCATTTTGTTTCAACATGTTAAGGACGTACAGTTTCAATTTAAACAAGGCGAATTTGAAACTTTGTCCTTTGTACTTTTTTCTTGTGTCCTCCAGGAACTTATTTCAAAATGTCGGGGTTTTTTTAACATGTCTTATTAGTTTAAACAACACAAATTCACTGAATACTTACCCATAATTGTATGGATATGACATGATTTGAAAAAAAATTAAGATACTACATGTCTTGGCAAATTTCCTCTTTTTGGCGATTGGAAGCATAGGACTTATCTATTCATATAGAATCAGTTTACTTTTTATAATTGTTATTTTTGTTTATTGATTTATAAATTAACAAAATTGTAAAATGTGAATATTACATCTCTTAACAGAGATGGTCTCTTCTATTCCAGTGACCAACAGTCTCAAGGTGGACCTGGAGGAATGGACCATGGATCGCCATCAAGTGATACTAAGGATGACCTCAGTGACGATGCCCTCAGTCACCAAACTAAGATTGAACCTCCAGATATTCCTCTAACTCAGTCACAGGCCATTTACACAGACTTACAGAAAGCCTTGCCCAGTGGGACATTGCTGCCCAATATGATACCAAATAGTGCGCCACCTGGTAGTGGCGGTGTGTCAGTAACTAATGGAAACACGGACGTTAACTCTATGTTACATGAATATCAATCATTATGACTAAGATAGAAGAAAAAAAAAGTTATTCATAAAATAATCAAAATGTCTGTGAAAAAGTTGGAGACCAAAGAAAACTGGTGCAATTTACAGTGCCATATTCAAAACAGGGCTGTGGGATAAATGTGTCTATTGATATGTTGTATTATTTTGGATTCAATTCCAGTGAATATGGCTGCCAAATAACCTTGCCAGTGAATCCCAACAATCACCCCAATGTAACCGAAGGTGCTGGTGTTGGTTACACTGTTTATTTCACGGGTGTACATGTCACGTCATTCGTATATAGGATATGGCAATTTTCGTTTATATATATATATATACATATTATATTTGTGTGTGTGTGTGTAACTGGTGTTATGAATGTGATGAGAGATTAAATTTTGAAAAAAAATAGTGCTATATTGATGTTTGTGTTTGGATATATATCCAAAACGTTCCATCCATGATATTTATCTCATGTTCAAGATACAGATTTGACAAAATATCCATGACAAAAAATAAAACATTGTATAAAACATTAATACATTCTTTTCGCAATATTTCACATCCTCATTATCAAAAAAGAAGAATTCGCCTTTTTCCATAAAATGGATCTACCGAAGGCACACGTGCAAAAATGAAACTATGAAGAAACATAGAATTATTTATGAGGGACTTCCTCGTCGGGTACCAATATGAGATGTTACGAAAAATGGATTATTTTAACAAAAATAATAATAATGGACACAAAGAGATAGCATTCGGCTGTATATATAACAAATGGATTGACTATTGACACTCTGAAACATAATACTCTGTACAGCTGTTTTTAGAAATAAAGACGGAAACTTCTATAAGTTATAACGCATGCGTATAACAATTTTCCTGATAGCAGCTGGTCATTGCTGGTAATTTGACCATTATCTTAACATTACTTACTTAGTTTAATGTACTATGAATAATGCTACTAAATGTTAATCAAACTTTCCCGAAAGTTTCCAAAAATTTTAATATATTATACTGATATTTTACTATGCAACTCTACAAACAAAGGGTTGTACAAATGCCGAAATAATAGTTATTTAAAATTAAATGATGAAGTAATAAAAAATAATTAAAATATTTTATTGATATTTAATTTATGTATTGATAAATGTGCTCATTAAATTTACAAGTTCCATCTGTGGTCGATATTCGTTGAAGAAAATATAAACCCGTTTTTTTAAAATCTATTTATCATGAAGACTATTTTTGTATTGACGCGAGTTAAAGATTTTATATTTTAAATTTTCACGTCTTAAATAAGAGGTTACTTGACAATTATTTAAATATTAGGAGAGACTTAATAAAGTCTCTACTTTATTTACAAATCTCTGAATGTAGAGTGTCCCAAGTGTTAAACATTCGTGAGAAGGCATACGGATATCGAATAATTTTCTTAAATACTTGCACATATCAATTTGTAAAACAACTTTTAAATTTCTTTGATCTTCCAAAATAAATTTATCACTTATTTCATGCTATTTAAAAGATTTTAGGGTAAATGACTTAAATTTTAGAAATTTATTTTAATGAGAAAACTAGATTTTATACCCATTATTGCCGGTAAACTATGTTTATTTTTCTTGACCGAGAAGGTATTAAAAAAAACAACTTGTTTTGTTGTGAAGTATTTTTGGGTGTCCTAGCTAATGCCATATTCGAATTATTCTGCTGTAGATTTCATTTCCGGGTGTGTTGCTTTAACTTTCATTAACTTGGCTTATCAGTATTCTCTTAAAAATTACAAAATAATAATAATAATAATAGTAATAATGTCATATGCTCCGTTTGAATTTTTATGACATAATACATTCAAAAGTAGCATATGACATTTTGAATGTATAATTTCATAAAAAAAAATCAAAAATAGCATATGGCAATAATAACAATAATATTAATAATAATGTACCAATTTGAAAAGATTGCTTTCGGATGAACGTATTTTACACACATCAATTTCATGTTCGATGCTTCACTACCTAACTTACCTACCACATGCTCAAATACCCAAGTTTCTAGTTAATTATTGCTGATTTACAGTCTTGTTAATCTACTTAAAATAGGGAAACACTTAAAATTTTCTCCAAGGAATCAGGTTTAACCAGCGATTGATAAAGACGAGATGTTGGATTAAAAGACATAACATCATTGTTAATTTCCTTTGGTGTAGTTGTTGTCATTTTCGTATCCCGATGGTATTGTAAGGCACTGTGTTTATAAATCTACGACAATCTCAATTCTTAAGAAGACCATAAATTCCTGTTAACGTTCTTGAGATAAACGGCAAGTTAATCTGTAATTCCATGTCTGGTGATTATTTGATTTTGTCTGTCAGAATTAGTTTTATTAATCGGAAAATTGAAAAGATGGAAATTTCACTGATGCCGGCCGGGCCCGCTGTGTTTTTTTTTTTAATTTGGAAATACAAAATAATTAAATATATTGAGAGAAAAAAAGAATTTTTTAATTATTTATTTATTTATTTGTTTGATTTTATTTTTTTAAGTCATTTATTTATTTATTTATTTATTTATTTATTTATTTATTTATTTATTTATTTATTTATTTTAGATTTCTATTTTCAGTATTGTTTATCACACACCAATAAAAAAAACTATTCTCGAAAATAATCATAATGTCTTTGTTTTTAAAGTGGTTTTAATAAGTATATAATATCAAATTTATTTATTCATTTATTCATTTATTTATTTATTTAGTTATATTTAATTTGGAAATTTTAAAAACTTTTTTTTTCTTGTACTTAGTATAAACAATGTGAATGTATTATACATTTATCGTCCCAATGTATATACGGCTGTGTTTGCACTTATTCTCCCAAGGTCAAGCAAAATTAGCGTGCCAAATTTATATTGGGTTTGTCCCTCCTATCAAGTAAAGAAATGTTTATCGCCTAACTCAATATAGTATCCAAATTAGTTTGTCATAAAATTATTTCTACAACAATTTAAGAGTCATAAAACTTCCGTCATTTCATACTTTTTATTCCATTTTCAGTTGAGTGTGATAATAAAGAAATGAACAAAAGGCCCCGGTTATCGGAGTTCCGTTATTTTATTTATTTTTTCTCTAAATTGTTGGTTCTCAAATTTCTAGTCTGTATTAAATATATTTTTTATTTTTAATTAATTAAAACTGTAGCGATTTAAACATTTTTTTTTAAAATTCATTATGAAATCAAATGGCGAAAGTTTCAATTTAGAGAGACAAAAATTAAATTTAAATACAAATTGTAGAATAAACAAACAAGTGATCTAATTAAATTAAAATTTTTAAAAAATCTGGTTTTGAAAAAAATTACATAAATTAATATTTATCTTTTTATTTCATTTTTTCTGCATTTATTGTGTTCACTTAAACAATTTTGTTAATCCATAATAGCAATAAACCGTATTTTTATTAACCCCCCCCCCCCCCCATTTTGTTGACATATTTATTTTTTAATCGTCAAGTCTTAAGAAATTGTTATGTCTAAAACATGAAAAAATAAGCATAAGGCACAAAAGGTTTCATTGCACTTGTAAACCTCCACAAATGTTAGTGGCACGCCTGTGATAAACCACACATCTTTAAAATATGTCTTTAAATTATTACATAAGTATTGTTGGAATGACAGGAATTTTATGATTTATTGCCAGTTTTTAGATATACTGCAGATGATATTTCTGCGATTTAAAAAAAATCATAAAATCATTATATAATATATATAAATATATATATATATATATATATATATATATATATATATATATATATATATATATATATATATATATAGTTCAGAATTATTATTATTTGTTTCATATAATTGAAATGCTATAATTTAAATAAGAGGTCAGAATTCATCGCCTGTCATGCTTAATATTGTAAATCATCCACATTTTATTGGCATCCAGAGATTAAAGTTCTCGATAATATTTAAATTTAGATTATAGTAACTACAATCATGTATAATAATGCAATGTGTGTGTTTATTTGAAGTGCTCATTGTTCCGAACAAGAAAATATAAAAAGCGAATTAAAAAAATGAGCACACGTGTTTTAAAAAAAATTAGACCTTTATATATAAAAAGTAATTACCATGAACTGCAGTTTTTTAAACTTAATTGCAAAGTAATTTTTCTCATATATATATATATATATATATATATATATATATATATATATATATATATATATATATATATGATTATTTTTAAAAAATATATATATAAGTTACTAAATAGGTATTTCAGTGCATGATTTGTCATTTGTACAAAACATTTAAGCTAAATTTAATGAAATCCTATTTATTTCTAATAAATTTTACATTTAAAACTAGGGGTATTGTTTTTCTAAGGTTAAAAAACCTCTTAATAGTGACCAAACAATTTATCAATTTTAAGTTTAAAACCATGAATATAATTGTCTGATTTAAAAATAAATGTAAAAAAATAATTTTTGAATATTGAATAAAAAAAACCTTGCTGTTTTTTGGTTTTGTATTTGAAATCAAATATGATAATTCGTGAGTTTTAAAAGAAATCTACAGCAGAAATATAATCAAGAAACAAGTAACAAACGTATACATCCATCCTGGTCATGGTTATGACAAGTCCCCGGTTGGTCAAAAAGACGGATAACTGACATCTGTGTAAACAAAGTTCGTCTTTGTGAGGATTCCTCCGCAGTTTTCCCATGAAATCAATTTTATATAAAAAGTTTAAAAATGATCGAAACACGCCTGGCTATATGTTATCTTGTTTTGATCGCTTTCGAGTTAAAACAGCAAAGAGTTTAGGACCAACCTACACTGATTCGTTTTAATTAAGATATGGCAAGCTAAAAACCATCATTTGGAAAATATCGAGACTAGAAATTTTTTTTTGAACCAGCGATTATAAATTGCGCTATTCCAAGAAATTTCATTACAAATGAGTCTTGATAGCAAAAAAAAAAAAAAAAATGGTCGAAAGGCGAAAGGTTAGGTCCATGGCCATTGGAGTAATAATCAAAATACATTATAAAATAAAAAGATCTATGATGACAAGTCTAATCAGACATTTTGGCCAAAATATCTTTAGTTTTGACTAGATTTAAATAGCAAAACCACGAAGACTTTGAAGATTCCATTTAAAATGGATAGGTGACGATTGTTTACTTGAACAGCACCAGAAAACACATGTTTATCATGTGCTCGAAGTTGATATAATTGACTAAATCCAAGTTTTACATCAGCATCAAGATGTCCAGGCGCAGTTGGAAATAAATTTTGGCCCCCAACATAGAAATGTTGGTAGTCCTTTTCCGTTAAAACCCTGCAGTGGAATTGAAAATGCCATCTTGAGACAAAAGAGTACCATAGAGTGAACACACTGTGTTAATTAAACCAATGGGATCAGATTTCGCTCTTCAAGATCCCTTATCTAAATTGTAACACGAAATCTCCCAGCTATGTTTGAAACCTGACAGTAAAATATGAGGGAGTGACATCCGATACGGCTAGCATCCATCTGTCTTTCTCGGTTTACACCCAGTGCCAAAATATACCGAGCTGCTGACAGGCGAATGTGTTTCTCTCGATAGAACTGATAGTTATATACATAGACGATGATGTCGAATAGCTGTTGTTTGTGACACACATAACATGGCAGATTAACACTTTGTTTTTCTTAGGAATAAAGATATTACCTTCTGTACAAAAGATCCGATTTCTACTGTGAGAAATATCTTTTCTTTATGCTTTTGTTTCATATTTTGAGATATTTACGACCCAAGATCGAGATAAATGACCAAATATCTCCAATTTTTATTTAGATTTAAAACAAACTATGAAATATTAAGTTATTTATATGCCTATATATTTTATTGTATCTGTTTTCTACTACCTATATAATTTGAAATAGTCTTTTTTTCAAAAAACAAAATAAATAGTTAGAAACTCACAATTATTTTGCACACACACACACACACACACACACACACACACACACACACACACACACGAAAAGTAAGCATTTTAACGTAATTAAGAAAAGCGACGATATTGACAAGTTAAATACGTCCTTGACGTTTATATAGGCCATGGTCCGCGTGTACCATTATTATGAACGAAACTTACCGTACTCTATGTAGTAACGTTGAACGGATGGTCCGCGTACATATAATGATCATTCCCGTACGTAACTGGTTACATTGATTAGTACGCCAACTCAAGTAAACTTTGGCTAGATAGGTTAAACTCCGATATAAACTCCGATAAAGTCTGGTTATCTTCCTGTGAAGAACGTTAAAATCCAGCAAACTTATAGTAAAAAATTTGACAAAGAAGGTTTAATTCTAGTAAAGTACAAAGTACGTAAAAGACCGACACCGTCAAAGTACGTTTCACTTCGTTAAAGTACGTTATACTTTGGCAAAGAACGCGAATCTCCGGAAAAGTAGATTCAAGTCCGGCAAAGTAGATTTAATTTTAATAAAGTTCTTGTAAAGTATGTTAAAATCCGGCAAACTAAATTAAATACGGTAAAAGTAGTTTTAATTGTTGTAAAGGAAATCCGCCAACTAAATCTAAAGACCGGTGAAAACGTGTAACCCCCGCAAAAAGTTAAACCCCGATAAAGTTGGTTGAAAAAGCTAAAAAGATAAACGTAAACGTTATTAACGTAATCGAATGCTTGAATATTTTTTTAAATCAATCTTAATTTCAGATTACCCAATGTTTTCATTTTTCAGAAATTAAACTACGGTACTTCGAACGAATAAGAATGTCACGTATTTTTTTGTTATTTTAACGAATGCCTGATCAAGGCTAAAGAGATAAAAATGTAACTTATCGGCAGGGTACAAAACAGACGATGAAATATCATTATTTTATACACAAACCACACCTATGTCAAAACAAATTCATTTTTTACAACCGGAAGTACTCATGATTGTTCGTGCTTTCAACATTGTTCTTAGTATGGGTGACCATTGTAAACACAGTTATTTAAATGTAAACAAAAGTAAATGAAATAACACAAATATATACAATATCCTTACAAAATCGTAGGTTGATAAAAAGTTTTTTAAATGCATTATATTTTGGAGTTCCGGTGTGTGTGTGTGTGTGTGTGTGTGTGTGTGTGTGTGTGTGTGTGTTTTGCTGTAATTTTTTTGCTGACTGTTAATATGTTCATTTACACGTATGGCACTTTGAAATGTTTTTTAGTGTTTGAATATAAGTCTGATTAAACCCTACCACTTAGCTATGAAAACTGCCCTTTGTCGAGCACTTAAAAAATAAACAAGTGTTTCTATTTCGCAGAAGGATGTATTCAAAATTAAAATGGTTTCGACATATTTAGAGACCACCAAATAACTTAACACTAGTATATTTACATTTCTCCTAATTTTCATTACTAATGAAACCAATGAACGTTGTCATTCCTAATTAATCAGGCCTTGTTTCGCCTGACTTTACATATGTATAACACGCTGGATTAATTGTCAAACTATCCCATTGATGTTTGATAATTCTCTAGACGAAATTCATTGATTTGCTTTATCAGCGCGGGGCATCGTGTTTATACTGTCACATGTTGTAGTCTCCTGATCTGATTGGTAGGTGATGTTTCCCTGATTAGGCTAATGCCCTGTTGGGTCGACGTTCAAACAGTCAGAAATATCTATATGTGTGTTATAATCAAACATTTTAATGATGGCAAACTTATAATCCATTTCCTGAAATGAAAAGTCAACAATTGGACATGATGAAACAAAGAAAATGTCTCAAATTTAGTTTTGGCAAACCAATTTTACTTTCTAATGATGTGGTGAAGGCGTCGGATAATATATTAATGAAGGTATAATGAGTTAATGTGGATATTACATATAACAATGTACGATCCTTATTACCTCTCTATGTAGAAATCGTTAATTAATATCGCTGACTTCATTGATCTAACAGTTAAACAATATCATATGTCATATGTGATATAAAAACCTACCACATCTGAATAATTACTCAATAAGTCAATATTAAAATACAAACCCGTAGATCTATAATAGATAAAGGCAAGTCAACAAATAGTATGTGTAGTTGATCAAACAATTTAGCTGTATCAAAAATACTCTAAATGTAAAAGTGAGACTAAGTGTTTCGGAAGAGTAGAGACGTCTTGGTTTCTTGCAAAAACAGTTATCAACACCATAGATCTGCTATATACTATTTTTAGGCTTATAAATAATGCATTTAAAAGTAGCAGATGACATGAAGTTTTTCGTGTTTTATTTTTGAATGCATATTTATTAAAAACTGAAAGTAACACATGGTAGAACAGCCATCTACTAAACACACCTTTAATAACCGTTTGATGTATAAAACTTACACTGAATTACCTAAGCATACACAGCTTTATATAAAAACTTAAGTAGAAATGTATAATACTAATACCAATTAGATTTTGATGAGCCATATGAGCACATTTCGAAAAATCATTCCTCATTAGTGACACTAGGGACGGAAAAGTTTGATAGATAAAAACATAAGCCAAACAGTTGAAAGTAAATGAATCTAAAGTTAAAAAATTACATGAATCCAAATCCAGCTAAAGAATGCTTTGCATGAGGGAACAAATCTTAGTTTTATATAGATTTCAAAAGTTAATACGGCTGAAAATTTTGCAAAATGGTATATTTTCTGACAGGACAAAGTGCTGTCTACTGAGTTATGGATACCCTCGCGGAGTTGCACTCCACCAGCAGCGGAACTGAGAACATGTGCTACTGAAAGGAACAATCCAATGACATTCTGTTTCGTTAGCCATAGTCACCAACCGCATTGTGAAAAATAGAAACTGCGAAATGGTCAAGAAAACTGTTGTAGAATTGTCTTATCTAAAACATCAATGCAGCTCTTTATCAAAGTTGATTATTCCAACCTGTCCAGATAAGCTAGAATAATCGTAATTTATACATAAGTAATATGTTAGTAATCTATGACCAATGACTTTAAAATAAAGGTTGGATGGATAACGCGCTATACAACTGAAATGAGCAATAAGAAAAGAAACGATTTTGTCTGGTGTCCATTTTATGTCATTATCAGCGGTCCAATGGCAAATGTTTTTATCTTGAAAACCTGTTTCTTCGTTACATGCTTTTGATGAATTTGACTGTTTATTCATTTGAGACTGAACAAAAACTGATAAAAACATATTGAGCAAGGTAAAACGCGATTTGTGCAAAGAATTGTCTTCCTAACTAGATATTCCTGCTTCAAAGCTATGATTAAAATCAATGTTCGAGATCAATTATCAATTGTTAATTGTGTAATGAAAAAACAAAAATAGTTAATATTATGATCAGTTAGCTATCGATTTTTAAATTATATTTGTTTTTTTTAAAAAAATCCACTATACGATTAATTCTCCTAATTTTGTTTGAATTCTTGATGTATTCTTCTGTAGACGTTGGCATATCTTCCTCAAATCCAATTTATTTTTTAATCCAAGAGAGACACACTTAGTATATACACTCATGCGACAAAACGGACCTTCAGTGCGTCTTATCAAAGATGAAATAGACCGACTGCTTTATTAAAACAACATAACTTCCTGCTACCTAATAATTCCGACTTTCAGCAGCAGTCTTGATGAAAATAAAATCTTATATTCTTTGTTGAATACTCGATTAATTGACATTAATAGGACGCTGTCTTTCTTGAAAATGTCCAATGTCTAAAACGGTTCGTTAAAGAACAAATGTCAATTTTAATTCTTAGGGTTGTTCTTTTATGATGCTAGAAATGAAGAATTATATTGATACAATTTTCCCTCTACACCGGTACTTTGGAACGATCGTTTGCTGTATTTGGAGGCTTATGGCTTGGATGACACGTGCGATGCACTTTGAATGAGGAATGAGAAAAATAAGGTGTAATTGCCGTTTTATGGGAAACATGTGCAGTTGGAGTGTGTTTCTTGAATAAAGAAGATTATCCGAAAAAAAATCTATTTAGTACGTATACACTCTTAAACGCACTTGTGTTAATTTGATTTCTCCATTCATATAACAAACAACCTTGTACTTTTTACAATGCACAATATAAGAATTTGGTTTTTTCGTTGTTTACGACCTGAATCAGCCGATTATCTCCGATTGTCGGCTTTTTACTCACTGTATTACATAATATTTCTCGTGGTTTAATATTATATACGTAGCGACCTAAATTTTCACAACATGAAACAATGAGGCATATAAAAATACAATGTATAACTAGAATAATATTTCCTGAGTCATGCTGGTACTGTTTTTCTGTCAGGATCAGAATTTATCCTAAACTTATTCCCACACGCGTTGTGAGTATGAAATTGCAGCCATGAGCGAAATCCCAAAATACTTTTTTTTAAATGAATTTTTTTTACCTTTTTTGTCTTGCTGTACACGTGGTTATTTAACATGTAGTTACTAGTGACATGTACCGACAAACATATACGATGACATCGAAGTTTGGAATACAATACTTCCCAGACATAATAATCTTTCAATCTTTTCAACTAAAAGTTCAAATAAGATTTCCATTTCCGCCTTACTCATTGTAGATTTATCGCTAATGACTGCAATTTTTAAAGATTTTTTTTCATTTGTTTACATTCTACATAGTAATAAAACACAAACATACCAGTCCATGTCCAATTCATAATCCCAAAAAACAAAGTAAAAACTTTTAAAACTGGCATATTTAGTTATACACGAGAACTTCCATCAAAGAAGTGAGGCCGTGTGCTCCGGAAAGGTAAGCACCTCCTGTCTAGATATAGTAAGTCAAATATATCCAGTATAAGTTTGGATACAGTGACTCCATACTTATCAACAATATTGTGATGACGGCCATAAAACTAGGCTTGCAGTATCCTTGAGTCAAAGATTTGATTGTAAACAGTTTGCTTCGTTGTAGAAAATCCCCGTAGTGGGAACAAGCTCTACCATACCGTAATAATTGGGAAACATATACACCATACGCAGGGGAAGCAGGGATATTACTGCAAAGAAACGGAAGTTTGACAATAGCAAAATTGAAGTCAGCACGTTTCTAGTATAGCTTCAGATGTAACCTTTCGTAGGTATCATAATTGCGGTTTAAGTCCAAATATAAAGCAAAACATGAAGAGCCAGTCGTGTCTTTTATTTCAAGCATAAATAACTAGCAAATTCGAAAATCACACGATTTTTTAAATACAGATGAAAACCCATTGTTTTAGTGATGATGCCAGTGAATTATGATAAAGACAATAGTGAACAATTTGTTAAAATAGATAAATGAATTCAAAAATAATGATATGGATGAAAATAATAGACTCAACATGTAATGAAACGATTATTACTCTGATTTTATTAAAAACGTTTATCAAGTTAATAAATTCTGAAGATTTGAAACAAGGATAGAAGCAGTGAGTTCGGTTCTTTTTATTTTCGAAACACGGAAAGAAAGTATAACCGTACAACGCAATCTCAAGCATACATCTTTAGACAGCATTGTCGTTTTCACACTGTTTGACTTTTGTTGTGACCGACGTTACTCGTTGTGATAAGTTTTTTTTTCACAAAAGTTGGTGGTGGATTTTTATAGTTTACTGAAAGCTTTCTTTCCTCGTTAGCAGTATTGTTGCCGATTTATTTACAGAAAAACAAAGGGTACTTCCAAAAGCACTAAAAGTAAAACATTGGACACATTGCAATACCTGTTCCAAGTCAGGAGTCACAAAATAACAAGTTTTCTAAGTTTAACAAGTGCCTTTTTCGTGTCTACTTCGTCTATTGTTACGCGTTTTCGGTTGTTTTGACTATTTTCAACTAATGTTTTCAGCTAAAATTGCTTCTGTTCTTTTTAGCATAATATTAAGAAATGATTTTAGCAGGAATTGAAATAATAATAATAATTATAATTTTTGTTTACAAATACATCTTTTTAAATTTTAATTTCCAATTCATGTATTTTCACTATGATGACGTTATTATAACATATGGTAAAGTCTATGCATCTTGATCCTGGCGTCGCAAAAAATGTCCGTCGGTTATTTCAACGTTGCAAAAAATTAAATAAAATATATTGCATCATGTCGCAAAAAAGTGACCGTCGGAAATTTTACCAAGAAAAAATATCGCAAAATATGCCATATTTTCAAGCAAATAATTTCATTTATTGGATTTTTTTAAAAAAAAAAAAAAAAATTATAATCTTTAGACAATACAATGTAAACATGAATATAACTTAATAAAAACAAAATCTTTTCACGCCACTAGGAGTGTATTGTAACCATTTCATTATATATAAAACCTAGCAAAGGTAATTTATTGCCGCCAACAAATTATAGAAAGCGTTGCTAAACCCCAAGACTCTTAAATGAACTCTTGACAATTATCTGCAGAAAACTGAGAGAGAGAAAAAAACCTTTCAAATAAGTTAAAATTTATGTGCATTTTTTGTTTACATTTCCAACACCGAATATGAGTTGGCAATTATAAAAAAAAGAAATTAGAAGAAAAAACTAAAGAAACTTATTCGAATGAGGTTGTCACTTTCGATAAAGAATGTCAATAAAGAAGATTTTTTTGCTCACTCAAAACAATTTGCCAATAGAGATATGGCACTTGAAAATATCAAACTTAAACATGTTGACTTTATTTCAATCACCAATCCCGCAATTTTCGTCTAATAACTTATCAAGTACCAACTTTTGGCTTGTGTCGTACTCAGGTTGCACAGGAATAAAGACGGGAAAGTTTTCATCGTATTAAAGCAAACGCTTGATTCTTTCAGTAATTTATATCATGTTTTACAAGCGCACAGTGAATGTAGTTCCTACAGAGACGTTTAGTGCCCATTTTACTACCTTAACAGGGGGTCGTCTATTACTACGAATAAGCCTCTTCACACCATTATCCTTCCACAAAGGAACTCATTTAATTCAATGCAGTATAATCGAAGCGAATGAATAGGCAAAATATGCTTTAACAAAAAGTTGTATTTATATCAGCTTGAGAGCCAATTAAATAAGAATATGACCATAGAAATAAATTTTCAAGTGTTAACCTTTTTGATTATAAAAGGGCAAAATTGATGGACTTTATATCCAAACAAAATTAGATTTGCTTGTAAATGGATTTAAAAGGATCTCTCTAACTCCATAAAGACAGAGATTTATGACCCCTTATTTTCTTAAGATGAATTAATGACAGTAATAATATCACAAAACGTTTAAACACTACAGGTTTTCCTTCCGTCGACCCCGAGAGAGAGAGAGAGAGAGAGAGAGAGAGAGAGAGAGAGAGAGAGAGAGAAATGATTTTTGTAATTATTTTATATTACTGAATTAAACATGTGTCACAAATATAAATGTAACATTTTATTTAAAAGGTTTGCCTAATTAACATAAATTGATATAGTTATTTTTATATTTCAGATATTATTATTATATTTAACATCGATATTTGAGTGTCAACAGATGTTTGACACAGGTGGAAACGTAAAATTGAGCCTGGAATGACATCGATAATAGTTTATTTATTTATTCATTTATTTATTTATTTATTATAATTGATTTCGAAAAAAATGTCGAAATGACTTTTAAAGTTTTGTTTTATTTTTTATTTTTTCAAGCCCAATACCGGAGGATTTTTACTTCAAATTTCTAAAATGCACATCTTTAAATTATTTCTCTCTCTCTCTGTGTGTGTGTGTGTGTGTGTGTGTGTGAATTTATTTTAATAAAGCTTATTTATTATCCTTTGGGACACTAATGCGGCGTTAAATCCAAGTCAAATTTCCCAACAGCTAAATTTTCTGCACGACCTATTTATTTCTTGTTGTATCCAACCAAACTGGCAACTATCCTTTGTATTTCAGGGTATCATCTATCCTTTCATTGTTGTTTTAATGATTACCTAGCGGCTACCTGAAACAGAAAATTACAGGTGTGACTAACTTAAGGACGAATGACTAAGTCAAGAGTAGGTTGGACATATTAGTTTTATACCACACATAGTAATCATACAGTCACGTAATTATTCAATAAAATACATTCCCAGGACAGGGATCCTCTATTGATGTTGAAAAATATTATTATTATTATTATTATTATTATTATTATTATTATTATTATTATTATCATCATTATAGTCTCATCAATTTCCTTTTTTCATATCATTATTATTTTCACAATCATCACCATCAATATCATCATCATTATTATCATTATTATTATTCGACTGCTGTTTTATACGTTAATTTGTCATCGTTTTTCAATCCTCATCAGTGTTGTTGTTGTTGTTTTTGATGACGTGATTTGTAGTGGTATTTCGACTGTTGTTTTATACGTTACTTTGTCATCGTTTTTTAATCCTCATCAGTGTTGTTGTTGTTGTTGTTTTTGATGACGTAATTTGTAGTGGTATTTCGACTGTTGTTTAAAACGTTACTTTGTCATCGTTTTTCAATCCTCATCAGTGTTGTTGTTGTTGTTTTTGTTGTCTTTGATGACGTAATTTGTAGTGGTATTTAGACTGTTGTTTTATACGTTACTTTGTCATCGTTTTTTAATCCTCATCAGTGTTGTTGTTGTTGTTGTCTTTGATTACGTAATTTGTAGTGGTATTTCGACTGTTGTTTTATACGTTAATTTGTCATCGTTTTTTAATCCTCATCAGTGTTGTTGTTGTTGTTGTCTTTGATGACGTAACTTGTTGTGGTATTTCGACTGTTGTTTTATACGTTACTTTGTCATCGTTTTTAATCCTCATCAGTGTTGTTGTTGTTTTCGATGACGTAACTTGTAGAGGTATTTCGACTGTTGTTTTATACGTTACTTTGTCATCGTTTTTTAATCCTCATCAGTGTTGTTGTTGTTGTTGTCTTTGATGACGTAACTTGTTGTGGTATTTCGACTGCTGTTTTATACGTTACTTTGTCATCTTTTTTTATTTCTCATCAGTGTTGTTGTTGTTGTTGTTGTTGTTGTTTTCGATGACGTAACTTGTTGTGTTATTTTGACTGTTGTTTTATACGTTACTTTGTCATCGTTTTTTAATCCTCATCAGTGTTGTTGTTGTTGTTGTTTTTGATGACGTAATTTGTAGAGGTATTTTGACTGTTGTTTTACATGTTATATCATCGTTTTTTAATCCTCATCAGTGTTGTTGTTGTTGTTGTTGTTGTCTTTGATGACGTAACTTGTGGTATTTTGACTGTTGTTTTACTTGTTACTTTGTCATCGTTTTTCAATCCTCATCAGTGTTGTTGTTGTTGTTTTTGTTGATGTCTTTGATGACGTAACTTGTTGTGTTATTTCGACTGTTGTTTTACTTGTTACTATGTCATCGTTTTTTAATCCTCATCAGTGTTGTTGTTGTTGTCTTTGATGACGTAACTTGTTGTGTTATTTCGACTGTTGTTTTATACGTTACTTTGTCATCGTTTTTTAATCCTCATCAGTGTTGTTGTTTTTGTTGTTGTCTTTGATGGCGTAACTTGTGTTATTTCGACTGTTATTTTACTTGTTACTTTGTCATCGTTTTAAAATCCTCATCAGTGTTGTAGTAGTAGTAGCTGTTGTTGTTTTTGTTGTTGTCTTTGATGACGTAACTTGTAGTGGTATTTCGACTGTTGTATTATACGTTACTTTGTCATCGTTGTTTAATCCTCATCAGTGTTGTAGTTGTTTTAGTTGTTGTTGTTACTGCTGTTTTCTGCCATGAAAAAACTAAAAAAAACTTTAGCCTTCTCTAAAGTCTTTGCATATGTTTAAAATGACCCGCCCCATTTTTTCGTCAGAAAACAAACGTTACCGTCGAATACGTCAAAAGCCAAATTGCAATATGACGTCATTTATTGCAGTTTTTTTATCACGTGGATTGTTCTTTTACCTTAAATGGCAAATCCTAACAACGAAATTTACAGATAGATAACACCGAGTGACAATAATGTGCCGGCCATGTTGGGATAACAAAAGTAGCCCAAAATTACTCAGAAGATATTCTCTGGTGGTCCAAGATATAAAATTAAAAATGTGGAAACAACTCTGTTTTTTATTCTCTTAGGCTAAATTAAAAACAATTTTGATGATGCTGATAAAATATAGCGTTTCTTTGAATTATCTCACCCAATATTACCTACACATATCACCTGGATAAACTCGCCGTTTTTCTATGCAGAATGTTTACTGTTCCATGACGTGACACCTGTACACGTTACGTAAATTCATTTACATGTATCATTTACTCAAGAATAATTTGATTTCGACATCTGAACTTAAGTTCAGAGGTCAAGACGTAGGACCACCAACAATCCATGTAGGCGTGTCCAACACTCACGAAAATCTGAATTTGTTTTTATTTCATTTGAAATTTTAATCTACAAAAACTTGACATGTCAATACAAATTGGAGTCAGATTTAAAATTGAAACAAAAGAAGCCCAAAGTTTTGATAATAAAGCTTTTAATGTTCTTTAGTTACATTTGTATGCATCAGTAAGCTTATCGAATAATTTTAAATATCTTCTTTTTATCGCATTTTATCGTAAATTTCATTGAAATAAGATCCGTTTTGTCATAACGATTTCATTCTGAATTCGCTTATCACGTGATTTGGATTTTATTGTATAGATGTCTGATTTTGTAACAAGATTTTTAGTTTAATGTTATCAAGGTATTTCATCTTTCCGGCTTTGCTATTTTACTGCACAATCGTGCAATTATAACAAGAAGAGAACTATTAAATGTTTTAAGTTAACTGTTTCAATCTTGTCACGGATATTTTTTTTCAGTTCATTATTTTGAAGAGAAAGCATTGAATAAAGTCAAATGTTATATACAATGTACCAATGGATGTTCTCAATAAAAATTACAAAGAAGATATCAGTCCTACGTATAAGCCTTAAATCGCTGAAAATTCACCTTCTTACTGTTATGTCATTAATCAGAAAATTAAATATTGACTTGTCCAACCGATCAATTAAATGAACAGTAAAAATCTAAATTTTACCTGAGGAAATGTAATTTCAACTTTAATTTCAAATTCTTAAAACAGATCATTTAAAAAATTGACAGAACATCTATTGATGTTGAATGGTCATCCAAGGTAAATGAGACTTGAAATTTGATTGAAATATTTATGGTTTTCATCTATTGACAAATGACCAATACCACTGTGTCGTTTAAGTATTAAAGGAGGTGACAAAGTAATTGTAATGACATAAGACCCTTGCTCAGATTGAGCAGATTTTTAAGGCTTGTATTTAGGACTGATATCAGATTTCGAGGAAAACCATCAGCTTTGGTTTTTGACGGAACATTATTTCGCGATTAACACGCGATCTTTCTTAAACTGGCTACATATCGCGAATTTAATTTGTGAATAATTTAAAATGAGAATTATTACAATATAGAATGAATCTGTGCGAGAGTTCTTTTCACTTTAAAACGAAACCCAAAAAAAAGATAGCTTCAATTTTTATCTTAAACAGGAAATGATGCAAAATATCCGGTACACTGGAAAATGTAGTATTTTTATGAAAATGTCAGGTATGAAACCTTGTAACATATACTTATCAGAAGACAGAAAAATGAAGAACCATATATACGAAACAAAAAGTAAATAAATAAACAACTAAAAGAATGAATAAATAAATACCCGTCAAATAGAATATAGAATGAGACCACTGGTTAAAAAAGATAAGATAGAAATTTGTTACTGAAAAACGTAAGTTGGCAAAAGCCAATGAACATGTTTAAACAACCAAACATTACAAAAAAGAAGGACAACTGATTGTAAAGCTCGATAGCGGTAGGAATTGGATTAATGTCCAGTGGTGTGGTTATAGTACTATTTATAACTTTGACTAAAATGAAATAGTTCATGCAGTTTTATTGTTAGTATAAAAATTAACTAAGACGATTTTTGTGTAAAGACAATATTTTGTTTTATAGAATTATAGCGCGTGAGGAAATAAATACCCTTTTGAAAATATCCCACACAATCGTCATTAACTCAAAATATAGCAAACAGTCATTGAATCAAATATGCACAGAAATGTTGCAAAAATATTGGAAAAAGGGTTAAAACAATATATATATATATATATATATATATATATATATATATATATATATATATATATATATATAATATTATTATAAATTGCCACAGTGTGTGTGTGTGTGTGTGTGTGTGTGTGTGTGTGTGTGTGTGTGTGTGTGACCCTTACCATGTTTATAAAGTCAGGTACTAGGAAATTAGAATATGCACGTGATAAAAGGGGACAAGAAGCTCAGTATGTAAAATGTAGGTAAAACATCTAAAGATCTTCGTATTATAAACTGCGGATAAGACAATTTTTTTTCGAAAATCTAGAAATGTTTAAGACTTGACACAATGGTAAAAAAAACCAAACAGAACGTTGAAACAATATTAAGTTTATTATTCTAAAATAATGACTATTTCTTTTACCATTTAGATATAACATTTTTCTGGCTTATGTAATTTAAAGATTGCAATAAAATGCAAAAAAAATCAAACAAACTTATTTTCTTTTTTCTAGTCCATTACAAAGTAATATGACTGATTGAAGTGGTTAATACTACACAGAACAAAACGAAGTATTTTCAGTATTTTATAGAAACCCAAACAGAAAATTACATTAATAAGGTCTCGGGTTACTTTTAACTCTCAGAAGAATGTTTGTATCTAACCATTCATGACGTTTACTATCCAATTACCAGACATGGGAATTATTGAAAATGACGTCATACTTTTTCTGCAAACCAATTATTCAGTAATAAGGAAGAAATTGACCATATAATTTTTCCTCATTTTTCGTTAAAACCATGTATCATAATTTAAATCACGTCTCAGATTTCTAGTTCCACAAAATCTACAATTTACTTTTGCATTCGTATCGATTGTTTTGCTAAATTATTGCGAGTTGGTCATATCGTATTGAAATCTCGTGGCTTCGCGCCGCTAGAAAACGGAATTTCAAGATTACCAGATATGACGAAATATGAACGAGAATTCGAGATTAGAAATTATTGTTGCGCGATAATACGAGACTTTTTCCGGAATTTGACACGTCTCCGGTTTCATAATTATTCGAAAGCTTAGACTGTTGGCTGAAAATCAATTAATGGTACGATTCATACTAATGTCAATGTCTAGAAACAATATGTTGTAAGTCTTTGATGATGACAAACTGATGAACATCTCCAATCAAGTTGATTACCCGTATCGCGGGATAATCACAACTTTCTTTTTAAAAATAAATAAATAAATAAATAAATAAAAACAGTAAATAAGGTATAATCCTGCCTATTTGTTTAATTGGATTTGACTCATAGTTCTTGTTTGTTTTTGTTCAATAATGCCAAAAAATTTGTGCAAAAGAAAAAAGCAGAATTTTCTCTCTTGCTTTAAACATTTGAGATATCTCAAGCGTAATTTACATAAAAAAATTGTAAAATGAAATTTTAAACATGATGTACTCTATTTGAAAACATACATATACATAAATTGTTAATGGGACACGAACCATTTGGGAGGCAACCTAGACCCAATCATTGTAGAAATATTTTGATCCGATATCAAGTAACTGATAAGCGAGTTATTACATCTGCAAGCTTCCAATATACCACCTAAGTGAATAAATAATCATATCTGATGATGGAGATGAGGATTACTGTAAAAATATCTGAACATTTTCAAAACTTTTTAAAGACCAAGATCTATCCAAATCACGTGACCAGTGACTTGACAAAATAAATTAATTAAACGTAAGTAAAATGAGTTAGGTATGACTATTTACACTGGTTTAATTAATTCCCGATATTTTTAACTCGCTTTTTCTTTTTGAAGAAAGATCAAATGCATGTTTGGTGGTTTTGGCTTCTACGTGGGATGATTTCTAAACATCTGTAGGCTTCATATCAACCATATCTAGTTTTGATAACTCAACATTTATTTAAAATCTTGAGATACAAGTAAGCATTTGAAAGACAATATTGTAAAGATATTTTAATTAGTGAATTGATATTTATGATAAGTCGCGCGCGATAAAGTCTCACATCTGGTTAATATTTGAATTATCTTATTTGATTATATGTAAGGTTTCTAGAAATTCTTGAATTTAAATGCGCTAAGGGATAAGCTCTATATTAAATTATTTGTATAATACATATTGCTAAATGGTACGGCAATATGTTATCATTTTAAATTCATCATGACATCTTCAGATTGAACCGGTAAGGTGACACCAAAATTGTCATATGGCATTGTTTATAAATTCTAAATATGACAGTATGACACATTGGAAAAATGAAAAATCAATGTTTAAGCTAAGCTTATCAAAACATAACGATTTTCTACTTTCAAAATCTACTGATTTTAAGGATTATGATATCTTACTTCAATTAGTTTTAAAAACTAGATAAATAACTTAATACGAAACTAAAGTATGATTTTACAGACTTAAAGACAAGGTTTAGTGATATTTTTTTAAGAGACCAGGCTTCAGTTTCACAATCATTCACTCAATTGAGTGAACACTCAACTCAAACCAGGTAACATTTCATTATTAATTTTAAGACATTACACAGTTAAAGTTGAATATTTAATGTTATATTTAAAGTGTTTAGTGTAAGTTTGTTGAACAAAACAAAACATTGTCTCATAAAACTTTTTTTAAATATTTTTTTAAATATTGATAAGAGAAAAATTGGAATGTTTGAGTTGAGTGTACACTTAATCAAGTGTATGATTGTGAAACTATGGCCAGAACTTCAATTTTACTGGTCATTAAGACTACAATCCATTTGGGTCGGTTTTCTTTCCGTTTTAATATCTAAAATAAGTTAAACAGATAAATAAATAAAACTTCAGTCTAAAACTTTTATCAATGACAATTAATTACAATGATTTATGTTGGGGACAGAATGAAATTTGTTTTGTAAAATGAAATATGCAGAAGCACAAGAATATTATACAATTAGTAAAATTGAAATAAAAACACTTTGCAACTAAAAAAGCTTGCAATTAACAACAGCCAAAACAACCAAAAACACGAAGCAAAAATAATGAAACGGTTAATCGAAATAAAAAGACAACGAAATAAATAGAAAAAACATTTGTTTATTTTACTTATTATAAATCCCCGACTTTGAAAGGACACTAAATATCAGATGGTGTGGTTTAGATGATTTCAGGTCTCTCAGCCATCCTATTTACTTACCACTAGGGTAGCTCAGTGGGTAAAGTGTTAGCTCCGTTAACGTTAGTGGGAGGACGTGGGTTCGAACCCCGACCGGGTCTGACTCACTGAGACTTGAATGTGGGTAGTAACTGTTCTTTCGCCAAGCACACGACATGTCGAAATGAAAGTCATGGTTCTTTCGAATGGGAACTTAAAATAAACGAGGTCCCGTGTCACGGTAGGCGTGGCACGATAAAGAACCCTGCTGTACAATGCCATCAAGCAATGCACAGGCAAAATACCTGCACTTTCGCCTATAGCTGGCGGCGTCTCGATATAAAATATTTATTCTTGACTTGGACGTTAAACACCATTACCCAACTCAACTCCTATTTACTTACAACCACTGGACCATAAAACGCACATGCATGATTAAATATTACATCATACAACGAATCGTAACCTAGCATGTATATGAAATAACAAGAACCACCCAGAACACAACGTAAAACATACTTTTCACATATAAGTGGCATAGTGGCATTAAGACCGTCCATATTAAAATTCTATTCTTGTACATGTGGCATAGTGGCAATAAGACCGTCCATATTAAAATTCTATTCTTGTACATGTGGCATAGTGGCATTAAGACCGTCCATATTAAAATTCTATTCTTGTACATGTATTTTTTTTTTTTTTTTTTTTTTTTTTTGGTTATTGTTGTTGTTGTGTTTTTTTATATTTTGTTTACAAAGTAAAAATTCTTCAAACATACTTTTAATAGTATATTTGATTGCTCTTTTCATATAATTTTACAATCTATTTATGCTATTAATATTCGTGTTATTTACGATTTCAGCATGTCGCCATGGTAACTTTAAAATCGAAAGTTTCAAATTCCTTTCTTGTTTGAAATCTTTATATTTTAGAAATTTAGAATTAATAATTGAAAATGTTTGTTTCTACATTCTAAAATTGTCAAAAAGTTCATCCTGATGTTTGTTTTTATTTAAACTTATACGACATTCCTTAGCAATGATGTTTAACTTTGAGCAAACATATCATACTACGGATCGAGTCCGATGAAAAATAAAAATTATAATTTACAAGTGACACAAACGACAAGTTCGAACCTTTTAAAATTATCTCAGTGTCATACAGATTATAAATTTGGTGTGCATTGTAAAATTTGTTTGTTTTAAATTTCGTTTTAATCTAGAATTCAAAAGTCTTATTATTCATCTTATTGTTTGGTGGATTGTGACACATTCCATCAAGGGAAATAATAAGATGCTGACTTGTTTAATGATGATGCCAAAATGTTAAAATACACGTATAATTATTTATTTAATGTCAAAGTCCTAACCTTTTTCGGCCTTTAGAACTGTGGAATTCAACCATATATCCAAATAATGACAAGTCGAATTTTTCAGTCAATGCTTATCTAAAGCTATTTTGATATAAGATTTTCTATATTTCAAAACGGCTGTCGATTTCTCGAACAGATACATTAAAATAAGACTTCAGATTTCTCAGTTTTGCCATTCAAGTGCCAAGATATTCTATCTCTTTCCATAACTCTGATTTTTACAAGACTACAATAATGCTTACCAGGTCCCCATATGCAGTATATAGACATATTAGTTTTGCCCCGGATTTTATTATTTTTAATTCGGTTATTTTCTTGTCTGGACCATTTCTCATTGATTGCTTATTCAGATAGTTCAGAAACTTCATGGGAATAATAAGTAATGAATTACTACTTGTTTGTGCCTTTCCTCTGTGTGTGTGTGTGTGTGTGTGTGTGTGTGTGTGTGTGTGTGTCTTTAATTTTGACTGTAGTCAATTTAGTCTATTTAGGCACTATGCTAGCCCAAAATTAGGATCAAATAATTTTCGTTTGGGGGATCTAAATTACACTTTACCTCATACACGGCCGAATTTGACGGAACTGCTAGTTTCTCGTATTATTCCTAAAAATGAACGCGTTATTTATAATTTTAATAACTCAATTTTATCGTAAAAAGTAAAATTGAATCGGTGACCAAGTTCTTTTATAAATTATATATGCCTAGTTCAGCAATTAAAATAGTTTAAATTGCATTGTATTGCAGGGGCGTCAAAGTCGAAATGACAAGATAAAGAGACGACCTAAAACATGGTTAATAATACCGAAAACATTTTTTTTTTTTGGCAGTGTATACAACTGAAACGAATATTAATTCAATCGCACTCAGATACACACATACACAGGATAACATAGTAGTCATCAATAACGGTTAATTATTATTATACAGTGATGTAGTTCAATCAGATAGTGTACAAGGTCCGTCAATACTTATAAAAAAATATAACCCCCACATGATCAGATAACACGGGTATAATGTGGAGGTTATTATCTTCCTTCAAAGAAGAGGACAGCTCTGCAAAAACACAACGAAAATAGATCTTCGAGAACAATATGAATATATATTCTAAACCAAGCACCTATTAATACAACTATATATATATATATATATATATATATATATATATATATATATATATATATATATATATATATATATATATATATATGGATGACAAATGACATTTGTTGACAATTATACGTACACGGTAAAGCCAGGCATTTGAACTTAACACATTTTAAGTTTCTGAAATATCTCAATATTTTTTTTAATTCGAAGCTCTACTGAAGTTCAAGAAAATTAAGGCACCAATCCAAAGAAGTGCTTAGTAAATAAGTGTGAATAAAAAAGTCACGGTTGAGTCAAAAAAATTTTAAAACATGCTGTATATGTAATTAAGTCCAATAAAATGAGAAACGGTCATTTATACTACTTTACATAGACAGAGATAAACACGTTCTTTAAAATACACTAGTATCATTTTGTCAAATAGTTGCTGAATTTTTGTTTAAGAAAACATTTTGTTACTGTCACATGTACAGAGTGATGCCATTTCCACTCAGAAACTCAAAACAATGCAACAAGCAATGCTGTGTACATACATACATACATACATACATTACATACATACATACATACATACTTTGCGAAAAAACGATACATCATACCAATATACAAAAGAGAGCCGAGACTACATTTTCTAATAAGTATTAAATGAATATTTCATTTATTTTTCATCAAATTTCATGGCACAATAACATAATCGAGTCGGGAACAAAATTAAATCGCTATTAAAAATTTGTGGTTGTAATGATAAGATCCGAAACTGCGGGTGGCTTGAAACATAAAAATATTTTATATGGTGGATAAAATCAAATTGACATAAGCATATATATGTGTTGTCAAATTGTCAGAAGTAGATAGAACCTAGTAGAGATCAGGTGATTTAAAGCGTATCAGATTAAATTATTTCTATTATACACAAAGGCTATAGTATAGATTATCATTAAACTGTTGTTCTGATGCCATGATTTTATGCCATTGACATATTATACGCCACCTGATCCCTCTCGGTCAAATGAACATAAAATATATTTTTAAAAACAAGACAGCATAAAAGAAATTGACAATTTTGTCTCATTACTCATAGTCGGCTTGGTTAATCGGGTCTTGGATTGTAATATACATAGAGCAATAAGTAGCCTGGATATTATGTTCAGGAATTTTACAACAACCAGACTTACAAAGAAAACACAATAAAATTGAATGAAATAAAAGAAGAGGTAAACGCAATGAATGGCACAACTGATTATGTAACTCCCTACTTTAGAAGAGCACCGGGGGTAATGACAAAATATCGTGGGTTCAAATATTTATCAGGGCGGTCAACTTCCGGATTTTTCAAAACCATTGAACTTGGACACAGAAATAAATGATTATTTTATAGACGTATTATTGTAAATTCATAGCTAATTTCGGTTATTAATCTAATTAATTTTTCCGAAAGATATATTTAAAAACAAAGAACGTGACACTATGATTTCCATAGTGATATTGAATATTAATGTTTGGGTCAGGGTGTCCACCAAAACAGCATAAAAATGGAACACCACGAATGTTATTTATTTCATTTATTTCACAATAAAACTTTTTACCAATCAGGCGTTCATAAAACTTGTTTTAATTTGTTTTAATCAAAATAAGAGAAAAAGACGCATGCTTTGAACGACAAGACTTCAAACTTAAAACAAAAATGGAATGTTTATTACTGTTATTTTAAATACAAATACGAATAACCGTTGTGTGGTATTAATTTATGCTTGGTAAATTGCAACAAAAAGTCAAATCTTCTATATTATCAATAATTGACAGAAACAAAGGGACAGGCAATTACTGCAATAACCGTTATTTCCATTCAAGAACATTACACAGCAATTCTTTCTAAAAACAAAAAAACAAATTATCAATCCCGAGAGAAAACAAATTGGTTTAGAGCATCTCGTATCAAATAAGTGAACATTGCTAAATATGATAACGATAAAAATTATTGGATTAATACAAATAGTTGGATTATATTTCTGATAAATAACCGCTTAAGAAATCAATGACGATGTTGTAAATTAGCCGCTATTCAAAAAAATTACTCAAGTATGTTATGATGGGGGATGCGTGAGGACCAGAAACAGACAAATTTTTCTTGACTTGTTCATGATAAATAGATGATATAATGTGAATCGGAACCGTACAACTAATAATGTAATCCACAAATCCGGACCCTTTTTGCCGAGTGGTTTAGAGCGCAGTGATAAGGTCAGAGGCTCTGTTACCTGTTCCCACACTTTGTCACTGAACACTTTCAAACTATAATGAATATGCATTAAAATTACTTAACTTAATTTTATTTTATTAACTGTTATTGAATTGAACATGTTTTATTTTATATTCATTTTATATATAAAGTTAAGATCTATATTTAGAAGTACCTATATATATATATTTTCTAACATGTAATGCAAGTGTATTTAGTGGCTTATTATTTCACCATACTTTAATTCAAAACAAATTTTTACAGTCCTTTAGAAATAAGACTTTTTATTAATGATGAATATCCTAACAGTACCTCATATATTGTTTACATTCAACAAAAAAATTTGTTTTCAAACAGTTTTCACACACTTGAATATAACCAAAATAACCTTTTCACAAACTGTCCATTCTTATTGGTGTCAGAGTTTAGTGTTCCGACGAAGTGTATACAAACTAACAAACCTAATTTAGAAAATTATTATAAAGGCTATTTTGATGGTCCATCTGAGGACATCTATTGTCTGATACGCCAGGTAACCTTATCATCGGGTCAGACACACAAATACACACAATAAGATATTGCTACCCAACTGGGAATTAATTATGATATCATGGCACCTTCAATATCCAAAACTATACTCTAAGATCAGCATAGCCAGGGGGATGTAACCCCTCAAAGATTTAGATTTCAGACAATCTAGTCGCCAGGATTTGAATTAAAATATGTATTAATTTCTTATCATTTCTCATCTCGTTAGTTCTATTCACTTTGATCATTTCCGTAAATAAATGTTTTCAATAAACTCGCCTCACCTAATCAACATTTTCCCTTAGGTCGATAGTATGTAAAAACGTTCTTTAGCGTTGTTGTCAAGTTCAATTTATAGCAGAAAGGAAAAAATCCAATAGTTATAGTAGGTGGCAGCTAATCAGGGTATCCAACTTAATTGGTCGTCTGGTGTTTTTGTGATGCAGATCAAATAAAGAATAATTGCCGCCATTTCTTTTGGTCGTTGTTGCATGACATGAGATAGGTGTACTTTGATGGTGTTTAAATTCTCAACCGATTACAAAACTCCGTACAACGACCACCAGCAGGCGTGAGGTTTAACAATGTCAACGGTAGATCATCTCCGATACATGAAAGGAAATAAATAGATAATAGCTCCATATCAAAGAGGAATTTAAATTAGCGAATGGTAAATGTCATCTGCTAAGTATTCAAAGGTCATCTTCGTCTAGGTGTGAAATTTTCATTGAGAGATACCTGTAATTTTTGTCAGTGACGTGTAATATTATTATCATTAATATAGCTAAATATGGCCGGGTAACTGCTATCTTTAGTTACTTTATCAGTAATTAATTTCACATTAATTATATTTGACGTATCTTCTATGCATTTTCTGCATGGTGATAATAAGGATAAGCGTAGGTTAAACAAATGTTCATATGAATAAAATATAAAGATAAATCGTGTACGCCTCTGTAAACAGGTGCGCGCATGCATCATTAAATTTGGGCTGTTGTTAGGTTGATTGAAACATTATAAAATTGTTTTTAACAGTAGAGTAATGCTCTGTTTCAATGTAGTATGTGCTTTGGTATTGAAGTCTTTTTTCTATGTTTGCTGTCTTATACAATTAGGACTATTTTTATTTTTCTGTAAAGTTATAAAATAACTTTAATGGTCATTTTCATAAATATTCTAAAGCCACACGGCTTGACATCATAATCCTGTCTAAGTTACGGAATTAGAAAATCATTTCTTCAACATTTCCGTTCCTTTACTTTAATTTTATTTATTTATTGAATTTTTATTTATTCATTCATTCATTTATTTATTTATTTATTCATTTATTTATTTAGTTATTTAGTTATTAATTCAACCATTCATTTATTATTTTATCTTTTCATTAATTTATAAATTAATTGATTTATTAATTTATTAATTTATTCATTTATTTATTTATTTATTTATTTATTTATTTAAAAATATGTTTATCAAGGTGTTTGAAACATTTCGACAATTCTTCCTTATCAAAATTGGGCGTTTTTATGAAATGAAATATAAAAATGCATCTGAATAATAAATGAATTTACCTTGCAATTGCTTAAGTATTCCAGAACACATTGCAAAAAAAACCCAAATGCAAAAGTAAAAAAAACAAATGCAAAAAGCAATAAACAATAGAAACAATAGCAATTCGTGTGTTTTTGTTAGTCTCAGTGTTTATATTAGTTTTTGCTAGTTTCAGTGTTTTTGTTAGTTCTTTTAAAATTTTTAGTTCTTTTGTTTTTCGTCTAAGTGTTTTTATTAGTCTCAGTGTTTTTGTTAGTCTCAGTGTTTTTGTTAGTCTGTTTTTTGTTAATTCTTGTGTTTTTGTTAGTTCTTGTGTTTTTGTTAGTTCTTGTGTTTTTGTTAGTTCTTTTGTTTTTGTTAGTCTCAGTGTTTTTGTTAATTCTTGTGTTTTTGTAAGTCTCAGTGTTTTTGTTATTTCTTATGTTTTTGTTAGTTCTTGTGTTTTTGTTAGTCTCCGTGTTTTTGTTAGTTTGTGTTTTGTTAATTCTTGTGTTTTTGTTAGCTCCTGTGTTTTTGTTAGTTCTTGTGTTTTTGTAAGTCTCAGTGTTTTTGTTATTTCTTGTGTTTTTGTTAGTTCTTGTGTTTTTGTTAGTCTCAGTGTTTTTGTTAGTCTGTGTTTTGTTAATTCTTGTGTTTTTGTTAGCTCTTGTGTTTTTGTTAGTTCTTGTGTTTTTGTTAATTCTTATGTTTTTGTTAGTTCTTGTGTTTTTGTAAGTCTCAGTGTTTTTGTTAGTTCTTGTGTTTTTGTTAGTCTCAGTGTTTTTGTTATTTCTTGTGTTTTTGTTAGTCTCAGTGTTTTTGTTAATTCTTGTGTTTTTGTGAGTCTCAGTGGTTTTTTTAATTCTTTTGTTTTTGTTAGTCTCAGTGTTTTTGTTAGTTTTTGTGTTTTTGTTTTTTCTTTTGTTTTTGTTAATCTCAGTGTTTTTGTAATTTCTTGTGTTTTTGTTAGTTCTTGTGCTTTTGTTAATTCTTGTGTTTTTGTTAGTCCTTGTGTAATTGTTAGTTCTTGTGTTTTTGTTTTTTCTTGTGTTTTTGTTAGTCTCAGTGTTTTTGTTATTTCTTGTGTTTTTGTTAGTTCTTGTGTTTTTGTTAGTCTGTTTTTTGTTAATTCTTGTGTTTTTGTTAGTCTCAGTGTTTTTGTTAGTCTGTTATTGTTAGTTCTTGTGTTTTTGTTAGTCCTTGTGTTATTGTTAGTTCTTGTGTTTTTGTGAGTTTCAGTGTTTTTGTTAATTCTTGTGTTTTTGTTAGTCTCAGTGTTTTTGTTAATTCTTGTGTTTTTGTTAGTCTCAGTGTTTTTGTTAGTTCTTGTGTTTATGTTAGTCTCGGTGTTTTTGTTACTTTCACTATTTTTTATGGTCTCTTTGTTTTTGTGAGTCTCCCGTGTTTATGTACGTTGAAGTGTTTTTGTCAGTATCTGTGTTTTTATTAGTTTCAGTATTTTATAGTCTCAGTGTTTTTGTGAGTCTCCCGTGTTTGTGTACGTTGAAGTGTTTTTGTCAGTATCTGTGTTTTTGTTAGTTTCAGTATATTTTATAGTCTCAGTGTTTTTTGTGAGTCTCCCGTGTTTGGGTACGTTGCTGTGTTTTTGTTAGTTTCAGTATTTTTTAAAGTCTCAGTGTTTTTGTGAGTCTCCCGTGTTTGTGTACGTTGAAGTGTTTTTGTCAGTATCTGTGTTTTTGTTAGTTTCAGTATATTTTATAGTCTCAGTGTTTTTGTGAGTCTCCGGTGTTTGGGTACGTTGCTGTGTTTTTGTTAGTTTCAGTATTTTTTATAGTCTCAGTGTTTTTGTGAGTCTCCCGTGTTTGTGTACGTTGCTGTGTTTTTGTCCGTATCTGTGTTTTTGTTAGTTTCAGTATATTTTATAGTCTCAGTGTTTCTGTTAGTTCTTGTTTTTATATTAGTTCTTGTGTTTATGTTAGTCTCGGTGTTTTTGTTACTTTCACTTTTTTTTATGGTCTCTTTGTTTTTGTGAGTCTCCCGTGTTTATGTACGTTGAAGTGTTTTTGTCAGTATCTGTGTTTTTATTAGTTTCAGTATTTTATAGTCTCAGTGTTTTTGTGAGTCTCCCGTGTTTGTGTACGTTGAAGTGTTTTTGTCAGTATTTGTGTTTTTGTTAGTTTCAGTATATTTTATAGTCTCAGTGTTTTTGTGAGTCTCCGGTGTTTGGGTACGTTGCTGTGTTTTTGTTAGTTTCAGTATTTTTTATAGTCTCATTGTTTTTGTGAGTCTCCCGTGTTTATGTACGTTGAAGTGTTTTTGTCAGTATCTGTGTTTTTGTTAGTTTCAGTATATTTTATAGTCTCAGTGTTTTTGTGAGTCTCCCGTGTTTGTGTACGTTGCTGTGTTTTTGTCCGTATCTGTGTTTTTGTGAGTTTCAGTATATTTTATAGTCTCAGTGTTTTTGTTAGTTCTTGTGTTTATGTTAGTCTCGGTGTTTTTGTTACTTTCACTATTTTTATGGTCTCTTTGTTTTTGTGAGTCTCCCGTGTTTATGTACGTTGAAGTGTTTTTGTCAGTATCTGTGTTTTTATTAGTTTCAGTATTTTATAGTCTCAGTGTTTTTGTGAGTCTCCCGTGTTTGTGTACGTTGAAGTGTTTTTGTCAGTATTTGTGTTTTTTGTTAGTTTCAGTATATTTTATAGTCTCAGTGTTTTTGTGAGTCTCCGGTGTTTGGGTACGTTGCTGTGTTATTGTTAGTTTCAGTATTTTTTAAAGTCTCAGTGTTTTTGTGAGTCTCCCGTGTTTGTGTACGTTGCTGTGTTTTTGTCCGTATCTGTGTTTTTGTTAGTTTCAGTATATTTTATAGTCTCAGTGTTTTTGTGAGTCTCCTGTGTTTGGGTACGTTGCTGTGTTTTTTGTTTGTTTCTGTGTGCTTATTATTTTCTCTCTGTTTTGTTTGTTATTTACAGTGTTTTGTTAGTTTCTGTGTTTTTGTTTCTTTTCTTTCTTTTTTCTTTGTTTTTTTTTAAATTTATTATTATTATTATTATTATTATTTTGTTCTTTATTTGTTTATTTGTTTTTTGTTTTTTTTTTTCATTTATTTATTTTTGTTAATTTATGTTATTTCCTTTTTTCTTTCGTTAGTTGTGTTAAAAACGACATTTTCAGGTTGTTTTTTTTTGTTAGTCTTGACGAAAAGAGATGAATGGAAATATATAAGAAGACAAGAAAAGAGAAACACATATTGTAAAGCACTTTGAACATCTATTCAAATTATTTACCACTAGGGTGGCACAAAAGCTTGATTTTAAACATTGCTTTAATAAAACCCCACGATACCCGAATAGTAATTAGAACAGTCATAACCCAGTTTAAAAGACAAAACCCTTAAGTCTATCTCAAGAATGAATAAATATAAGCCAAACCAAATAAATCGGATATGTGCTTTTTTATTTTTTTTTTTTAAATTTATTTATTTAGTTAGTTTTTTTTAATGATTAAAATCGGACGACATTTTAATACTATATTAATAAATTTTCAGTGGTACCCTATTACTGATCAATTCATATTTTACAGAATGCTTTGAGAGGGTATTGCGTCATTATCTCCCGGCTTCATCTTCACCATTGATCTGCCATTTTGGTAATAAAAAGGATTTATAAAATATTACGCGCAATTCATTAAAAGTCTGAATAACTTTTTCTGCCGGTTAATTACTTTTCAATGAAAACAGAAAAATTACATCGGTTTATTCGGAAATCCAGTTATGTGTTAATTTGCGCGCCAAAGCTATTTATTTCCATCTGTCGTCTGCCGAGCTTAAAATCAATGAGTAGAAGAAAGTGTCTAGAACAACGGCTACTCTCCTAATATTTGCTTAACAAATGACATTGAATTGGTGTCAAATTTCGACAGAAATAGTTGCTAAGCAATTGATCATCAACAGCATAACATAATCCGCTTAAAGACAACGTTAGTTAAAGAAAAGCAATTTGCGTTGTGACACTGAAACCCTTTAAGTTTTCCTGGTAATGAATATTTCAATTATGTGTCGTATTTCGCCACTAACTATGTTCGATTCGATCTTCATTTTAAATTCAAAGCAAAAACCATTTTCAGACAAAAGAATTCTCAAATTACATTGTGTATAATTAAATCACTACACGTAGTTTCCTAGACACGAAGTTTTTGAGATAGGGGAAACTACTCTTGCTGAAAAGCATCACGTGCGTAATATAAGATGCGGTTACTTAATATTAGTGCAGATGATGTTTCAATATGTTAATCACGTGTTTGTTTCTGCTATTCTGCCAGGGATGGTGTTGTAGCGTGATCATTTTGGTTCTGACTGTTGCTAAGTATATGTTAATTAGCTGTTATTTTCTAATTGTTTTTATGAATGAATTTACTGTATTAAAGATTGTGTCAGTCATATTACACTTCTCTGAATTTACAATTTATACATTCAAATAGTGTAATATGGTGTATATTTAAATATTTTCTAGGAGTATTTAATCAATCCACTGTAAAACGTTTGCTAAACTTATAATTCGGTAGATTACGAATGTTAAAACTGATAAATCTTTACATTTTATTTTTCAAATTTCAATATTTGAATTTAAGTATTAGTTCATTGAATATTGGCCACATGCATTCTAATATGCTGATGTAAAAAAAACAGTAATTATCACAAAAAATAATAATTTATAAAGATAAAACAGTCGGTGTCTTAGAAAAAGAGAAGTAGTAAACTTCACAATACAATTGCAAATGCTAAAAGAATTACATAAGACACATAAGAAACAAGATTTCATCTGATGTCTAAAAATTAAAATAGAATTAAGCCATGTGCCCAAGGTGGGTAAAAAAGAACTGATTTGAGTACCTAAGGATAATTAAAAAGAGTCAAGTGTTACTGGTTAGTAAAATAACATTGAGTTGCGAGCCCCATGAAAACTTTTTAAAAAGTTGAAATTGATGCCTAAAACAGATAAAAAGTTTATCTAGATACCCAAGAAAAGATTTGAGCCGCGTGTAGACTCTATGATTACTTAAGAGTTAAAGCAGATGCTCAAAGATAATATAGTAGAGTTGAAACAATTGCTACAAAATAGTAAAATAGAGTTGAGACAATTTGCTTCAAAATAGTAAAATAGAGTTGAGACAACTGCTTCAGAATAGTAAGATAGAGTTGAGACAATTTCTCCAAAAGAGTTAGATAGAACTGAGACAATTGCTCCAAAATAGTAAAATAGAGTTAAGACAATTGCTCCAAAATATTAAAAAAGTGTTAAGCCAGTTTCTCCAAAATAGTAAAATAGGTTTGAGCCAGTTGCTCCAAAAAAGTACAATAGAGTTGAGACTAATAGAATCTGTCACCTGTTTGTGACCGATAACGGTTGATCTCAGTCGAGGGTGATGTGATGTAACGTGCTGTGCCGATACGTTACATCACATCACCCTCGACTGAGATCAATCGTTATCGGTCACAAACAGGTGACAGATTCTATTTCTCGTACCATTTAAATGTTTATAACTGCGATACGTACAAAACAAAACACCCGTATGGGACCCCTTGCATTCCTTTGGACACTTTATGCATTGTAAAAATCCGCCCTTTGAAAATTATCCCATCGACAACACTTCAAAAGTTTAAGATATCAAAGATTTGTATTCAATGCAAATATAAAACAACTTTGACAATAAAATATTTTGACAAGAAACAATAAAAACACATATTTGAAAAATAAATAAATAAACCTATTGTTTTGATGACGTCAAGCACAATGATCGGATACGTCATCCTGAGATCATCAACACCGTAAATTGCCGCGTGAGGCAGTAACAGACAAACTGGACAAGACAGAAAAATCTAGCACCGGTGTGCGCGTAGGATTTTTCTGTTTGAGGTACAAGAAAATTGTTTCTTGAGCTAGTTTCTCCAAAATAGTAAAATAGGTTTGAGCCAGTTGCTCCAAATAGGAAAAAAGACAATTGCTCAAAAATATTAAAAAAAAAAGAATTAAACCAGTTGCTCCGGAATGGTAAACTTTAGTTAAAGAAGTTGCCATAGGAAAGCAATGAATTGAGGTTTGAGCCAGTCTCTCCAAAAGAGTAACAGCTAATGGGCAAGAACACATTAATTTTTTTTGACAATCGTTAACGTTTTCTAAATCGAATTATTGACACAAACAAAACAGTCAAGAATTGTGTATTCCAAGCACATCAAACGAAAGTAGAGGTTAGCTAATGAACTTTGAAAGTGTTGTTTGTATTTTCTTGTAAGAATTTTTCATCCTTTTTTCAAGGAATATCAGATTTAAAAAATCCATTACAAATATGTATGTATAACACAAATTATCTGTTAAATTTTAATGTGCACACTTCGGAAAACCATTCCTCAAAAGTGACACAAGGGACCAAAAAGTTTGATAGATAAAAACATAAGCCAAACAGTTGAAAATTAATGAATCTAAAGTTCCACAATTATATGAATCCAATTCCAGCTGAGGAATGCTTTGCATGAAGGAACAAACCTTAGGTTTAAATAAATTTCAAACATGAAGACGGCTGAAAATTGTGCTAAATGGTATACAATGCTTTTTAAATATTTAAAAACACCATCGTTACTAAACGACTAATATCATTAACGCAGAAAAAATATCATTCAACAAGGGTTTTATATTTTTGCAAATGGCAGCATAAATGACATTTTCTATTTTTTAATCTTTTTTTTTACAAAAAGCACAATATTTAATCATCGTTATGAGAGTGCATTCAGTTTATAGTCTTTGACAATTAACCATCAATTTTCAGTAAATTACACAGTTTCATCTTTTCTGACATTTTCATTTTTTGTTCCTATGAGTAAAATTAATAACTGGAATATAACTTATAAGGCATTTTCTGATTATCACCAGCACATGTACGGTATCAAGTTACATTCCATTTAATTGCAAAAGGTTATCCTAGAAGGCTTGTTTTATTATCTTACCAAGGAATAATCTGTTTATAGTATGAAATTTCCACCGTCACTTGCTCAGCTGAATGTACAGGTAACCTTATACCATTGATAATGATTAACGCGCGAAATTTACGACGTATCGGCTGTCGGTAGCAGACGTGATGTTTATGTGTGTATTAGGCACATGCGTGACAGTTTTATTATCAATGTAACACGTTAGTCTCGTACGGATGAAGGAAAAATGCTGCACTTCCATTAAATATTGAAACCATTTTCAAGTTTAGTATGTGATTTGATGTAACTTTGCTATATACACGTCGTTTTTATTTCACTTACTCAAATCCAATTGATTAATATGTCTCCTATATTCGTGTTTTAAGCTGACAATTTCTGGTTTTACGACAGACCATCGGAAACAACTTGACGGCCGAAAAAATAGCATCGACTTTCGTCATCAAGCAACTTCATTGTTAATAGAGCTAGATTACTTCACTTTGGCATTTTATTTTCACAAAAACGGTTACAATATGGCTCTAGATAATTAATTCGTGTGAAACAAAACAATAAAATTCACTGTTTAATGTATCGGCAAAATTCAATTATCTGAAGCAAAGGTTTTAGCTTTTGCTTGAAAAACGCTTTAGGCACACCGCTAGACACCAGTTATTGTTAGTTGGCAGTTTTTTAATCACTTTTCACAAGCAGATTCACTTTTGTGTTGTTTTAATGCGTTTTTTGTTTGTAACGTGCTTTGGCGGCATGTTTTACATTAAAAACCCGTTTTTAATATCATAGTAGCAATATTATGCGGCAATAGTGTAACACTGTAACATACAAAGAAACAAGCTATTTCACCAAACATTCATTCATTTGTAGCTTTTAAGTGTGTAGTGTATGTTTTTTCGTGCATAATTTATTTTCTGTTTAATGGATGCTGTTATTTGGACAAAGAAATCTTGCAACTGAAAAACATGTTCTTGACAACAACTAAAGTAACCAAGAACAGAACACGAAATATCACGTGCCATTGATAAACAAACAAGACATTACAAAAGAAACAAAAGAAAGGCAATTGCAAATGAGACCATTGATTGTAAAAATTTTTACTTCGGACCAATGAACCATTTGTATCTATTACCACGCAATGAGCAAGGTAGTAAATGTCCACGCAAAAGAGCAAGGTAGTAAATGTCCACGCAAATGAGCAAGGTAGTAAATGCCCATTTGCGTGGTACTAGTTAAAATGGTCTATAAAACGAACGCTGACAAAACTTAAAGTAAAAATTTTAAAAACATATTTTGTCTAAAGCTGGGTGGCCTTCAGCTAACAAGTATGTTTTCCTACATTGAATTATTTTCTCTTTAAATGTCAAAACAATTCTAGAACATTGTTTATCCAGAAATTAATTTTTATAACATTCATTCTAATCTGTAGGTTTATATATGTATTTTATTTTTTGGAAAAAAAATTATATGATTACAACAAATATGCAGTACATATAAAGATGGCAGTGTATATATTTTCATTTTATTACATTTGTTGTGTCTTAAAGTTTTATAATATTCGGTGTTTTCAAAAGCAATACTTTTATCAGCAGCGATAATATTTTTATTTCTTTGACTTTCTCTATGCTTTGATTTTGCTGTTCAGTCTTATTTTTATTTATACTCACAATAGTGTTGCTACTTATTTTTTATTAATTTCTCAGATAAATATGCTTTGTTAAGTTAGATTGATTGGCGGTTGGCTTTAAAGAATCCAGATCGGGTGTCGTAAATTGTTGCTTCAACAGGTGAAATTTTGGGTTTATCTATTTCGACAAACAATATTTCTGGATGTTCTGCTTTGATACGTTAGATTGGTAAATGCTGTCCTTAAGTAGGTGATATTGGCGAATATTCTGCTTCCAAAATTGATAAATGAGTTTGTTGTATTTTATGCTGCTTTAACCCTAATCGATTATAAGATATTTTGCTTCAAGGGGTGATGTTGTTGGATGTTCTGTTTCAATAAATGTGATTGTGGATAGTCTGCTTTGATACACCAGATTGGTCGATGTAGCTTATCAAGGGGTACTATTTGTGAATGTTCTGTTTCAATAGTGATTGCGGATATTCTGCTTTGATACATCAGATTGGTCGATGTAGCTTATCAAGGGGTACTATTGGTGGATGTTCTGTTTCAATAGATGTGATTGTGGATATTCTGCTTCGATGCATTAGATTGGTAGATGTTCCTAAACAAGGTGTGATATTGGTGGATGTTCTGCGTCAATACGTGCGTCCGTGGATGTTCTGCTATGATAGTAGAAGTTCGACTGTAAGATCAGCTGAATTTTTCAAGATTATTGGATGTTTTGATATAAGGGTTAGTTTAGAGGCTTTTCAGCAACAATGAGCTACTTTTGTGGTGTTTCTTGCTTATAGTATTGAACGTTAGGATATACATGTAATAAAACACTTTGAGACCATCCTCCCTATATCTATCTATGACAAGATTGCTTACTGACAAAAATACCTCAGTTTCATTTATTTTATCTTGCAATGCCGCTATTACACTTTACAGCGTAAAAAAGATTTCTTATTTCTGACATCATTTATTCTTTCAAAATAATATCAGTTTAATCTTATATCATATTGCAATTTTAAAAATGGAATTGCAAATCTACAATCCAAAGTTATTATCGAAAAACCATTAGTATTAGTTTAAGATTACCCGGATGCATTCATATAAAAGTGGAGATTTTCCCTAAGTATAATGATAGCTATATAAAGTTTAAATTGGTTCTTTATTTAAGAGAAGAGATTTTAACATGAACTGTATTTTTAATATGGTTGAGTTAATAGTAAAACGCGTCTTATTTGCATTAATATCATCTTTTATCTGCAATATCGCATTAACAACTATAAATCAGGATGAATTATTATCAAGTTCTGACCTATCTACTCGTAAATATTGTCAAATTTGTAAGTTTAAGATACAAAATGTAATTTAGCATGACGAGAGAGTATATCGAATTGGTTACTCAAGACCAATCGGATGTATTTCCCGTGCTGCATTGCAAACCGGAAGTCAATATCGTGAAGCTTACATGATATGGCGCCATTTCATATGATAGAGGTATATTTCTTCGAATGTGAAACGAGTATTAATCTTCATCCGTGTGTCTTTGACTTCCTTATTTTGAAATAAATCCATACAATGAAGAAATAAATCCAACAAGATCAATTTCATAAATGTATCTCTGTGTGGTAATTATAGAGCATATGATTTTGTCTAAATGTTCTGATTTTTAAATGTACCGTATTCTACCGCAATAATTTCCGTATATCGTCAATCAAGATGACAAATATTGTCAAGTATATGACACAAATCATCAAGAAATTTAGACAAAACATTATAGACTTAATATTCGTATTATTACAGAAATAATGCATTTCTAATTTGCATTTGTCCGTTTGAAGAGAAATCAAAATGAAATGAGAACATTTAAAACTAATTTCTAATCAAAGGGATTCTAAATTCTGTGCTATTAAAATCGTTATTTTTATCGGTAATTTTGAAATAATTTCACTGATAAAATAGATGCTATATCTAGATTTTTAAATTTTCAAAAAAAAATTGCATGATTAAAGATAATGACCAAGAAGTGTCTCGCGAAAAAAAACATGTCAATATACTACCTGAGAATTGAGAGAAAAAAAGAGACTGACTCATTACCTCTTTATTATTATTATTATTATTATTATTATTATTATTATTATTATTATTATTATTATTATTATATTATTATTATTATTATTGTTGTTGTTGTTGTTGTTGTTGTTGTTGTTGTTGTTGTTGTTGTTGTTGTTAAATGGAGACAGAACAATTTGAACATTAATTCTGTTAAAAGACAGACTGACAAATAGAAAATGTTTATCCAGCAAAATACAGAAAGTTGAATGAATTAAACTAATAAAAAAACATTGATGCAAAATTTGGTCGAACTTTTTTAACCCAATTCTTCTTACCAATCATTATAATCTTTGAATGTTATAGCAATATCTAAAGATGCAAAATTCTTCACCATACAGGGAAGCATGTCATATACAGTTTATCTTCTCTTGTTTTTAAAATGGACTATAGACCTGGCGTTGAAAACGGTATGTGTCAGTATTGTTTAAAATGTTTTGATTTCGGAACAAATCAAAATTAATTTAAGACGCGCTACGTTGCATTTGTACGATTTCAAACATCTTTTCAATGCAATGGCTAACAGATCTTGAAATAGATGAAAAGCTAACAGTTTAATTGCAATTTTAAAATTGGCCAGACCTCTACAGGTAATTGCTTATACATATTTTTATGACAAAAATTCTTTTATTCCATTTAGTATATTGTACATATTTTGTTAATTCAATTATAATCAGCTAAACAGCAGTAAACAAGTCAATGGTCTTTCCTACAAATGCCCAAGACCTGGCCCCGTTTTCACAATCATTCCTTAACTAAGATTTTCCTTAACTTAAATATGGCAAATTTAAATCCTTAATAATTTTGTCAATTGTTGAGATATTAAGAAATTAAATATGACATTTTAAAGATTACTTTAAGCTTGTAACATCTATATTTTGTTTATCGCAAATGTTTACATGTAATTTAGAAATAGATTGCTAAAATTTGCTTAATTTAGGTTAAGGAAAATCTTAGTTAAGGAATGATTGTGAAACCAGGGCCTGGGGAAAACGTACCAACAAGTATTTGCCACAGAATTTAATAAGTATTGACAGAGAAAAGACAAAACGTAAGAACTTCCTAAAGAGTTTTTCAAATTTTCTATTTACGTTGCTGCATCACCATGTCACTGAAATTACGACTTCAGAAATAATTTTTTACTCAATGTGCATCTTTGTCCATGTCAATTTTTTGTACTTTCCGAAAAATTTAAAATATGTTCTAGATTTCACCTAGTTCGTTTTGTTAATGGGAGTGTGCAATGTCAGTGAAATTGCGGATATATTAAACAAAAACACATGTACTATAATTAAAGAAAATTGGATGTTAATTTGGTATCTATACATTAATTTTAAAAAAAGTGTTTAGAATTTTATTTTAAAAATTCGTGGTTTGACCGATGGAAACGTTCCATAAGAGAACTTGAACCACAAGTATGTGAGTAACTTTTTTAGGATTTGGGCAACGCATTTATTTATAATTAATGTTTAATGCGCTCTTGTCTCATATGTTTTGTATTTATTATTATTTTTAATGCATTTTATTTTTTCTAAGTGCCCTTGTTATTACAAAGTGCGCGCCATATGGTTAAATTCTTGTAAGATTTAAAATTCAGTTTAATAAAAATATCACAGCTATTTCAAAAAAAAAAATTATAAAAAGTATTTTAGCAGAAAAAAGTTGTTATTAACCATAGAAAAAACCTTTAAGTGAAACTTATATGGGCACGACTGATAATCAATTCCTTGTGCATCACGTGAGACGAATGTCCAGTGGTGTGGTTAAATTATTCTTGTTTATTTGAAACTTTCCTTATTATTTTGCAACTGGTGAACATTTCATTAAACTTACAAAAAAAACTTTATTTTATCACAAAAAATAAATTCAAGTAAGTTTTATTTTATCAGGTCTATTTGTTTTATATTATAAAAACATCAAAATATGTTATTTCATGAAATATTTTATTACAAAAAAATAATTATGGGCCATATAAAGAATAAAAAACCCTGGCATCGCTTTAGTTTTAATGAAAACAGTAAAATGATTACACGGCAAAAACAAATATAAATTTTGATGAGCAAGGAACGTGCATATATCAAAGAGTTTTATCACTTACTTATTTAATTTATAGTGAGATAAATCAGGCATGTCAGCTAGAAATGTTGTTTTCTCAAGTTTTAGATTATTATATTATTTACATATCTACGGATTTATTATGTAATTCATCAACTTTTTTCATTCATTTGCCTGTAGCTCCATCAAGAAATTTTTGTTTCTTTACTCAATATTTCGTTTCTATCTGGGTGGCCTATTTTATTGACTGTAATTTTACAAATGATTTGAATTATTGATGTAATAGAGTTAAATAGTATCTGGTAAGTATCATTCCTTTGTGGAATCACCATAGAAAGATGCTTCGGGGTATATTCACTTTTAGCAAACCTTTTTAAAGACCTTTTGCAGCAAGATCTTTATGTGTGATTTTTATGTTTGATCAACTCTATTCACACTAGTCGACTCTACACCAAAAATACATCTAATGTTCGTTTATGCAGTGTTAATTTCAGGTACAAATATTGTGCGAGACATACTTTGCAAAATACAAAATTTCCCTAAGCCGACATAAAAGTTGACTAATTTAAAAAAAAAAAATACAAACCCTGCCATTTGGCGACACAAAGCAAGTATATTTTATTTTTCTAATATTTCATTTAAGTGTTTGTTTTGCGAGATTCCTTGATTTTGATGTAAATCAATGCGAAGGGAGGCTACTCAACAACAACTAATCGCTTTGTTTTAGAGGTAAATGATTCTTTAGTATGATCGAGTGGAGTAATGGTGTTTTACGCCCAAGTCAAGATTCTTTCACTTATTTCAAGGCGGTATGTTCTGGGTTGGTGGAAGAAACCAGAGTGCCCGGAGAAAACCACCGATCTTCGGGAATCTTCTCCAGACATGACCGACTATATATGTTTAAATATATACATTTATTGTATATTGTGTCTAGAAATCTTTATGATAAAATACGTTTTGAAATTATATTATACCTATATAATATAATTCTGATATCCAAGGTTACTGACTTCATTGTGACTTCATCTTTTTTAAAGACGTGACTTGTGCCCATCGCTGAAATATTGTCCGTTTTCTAGTTATTCTAGTGAACAAATGTCTTAATACAAAAAGCATATTTTCTAGGATGATGTAATAAACAGAATCTTGATTTCAGGTTTATTTAACCATTGAACTGTGTAGAAATGACATTTATAATCTCAATCTGTAATAACTGTGCAAATCAAACCAATTAGCGCGTTATACGATTAGTTTGCTTTGCACGTGAAGTAAAGTTATAAGACTGTTAACCCCATTTTAAAACAGTCCAATGACTTAGTTTGCATTTTACTTTTTCTAAATCTTGAAAATAAATCTTTTAAAAGAAAAATTTAAACACAGTCGCTTATAACAATTATGTCAAAGTCTGTGAAATTGCCAAAAATGACATCATATAAAACTGGACACGTGAACTTCCATCAAGGATTTGAGGCCGGGTGTTCCGGAAGGGTAAACACCTCCTGTCTACCTAGCTGATGTCTAGTCATGTGGTTTTAACAATAAAATTTTAGGGTCCTCATTCAACCCCACTTTTTTAACAACAATTTTCCATTGAAACCTTATTGAAAGTGCAAATTATGCTTTTTCTAACCAAAGCAGTCTATGCATGTTTCCGTAAAATTTTTAATGAAAACGTAAAAAATATTTTGGTTATATTTTCATTTTGTTTTAAATATAGTAAAGATAATACGCTTCAAAGAAGCTAGTAAGAAAAATTGACTGGCAAAGATGTATTGGCATTTCGGACATCATTCATTTACGTTACAGATATATATGTGTAGCGACAGAAAAAGGTTGTATTTAAGCATAAAGTTGGGTTTGATTCTTTAACACAGTGTCAAATGCAAATTTTTGAATTTTAAAAAAATGATATATTTAAAAATGTAAAATTGACACTGTATCAAGTTAACATCATATTGTATTATTATTATTATTATTTTTTTTTTTTATTTTTATTTTTATATTTAGTTATAGCTACAATTGCCAAATCCAGAGCAACAAAAAAATAAAAATATTAAAGAAGACACTAAATGCAAAATAACAAAAATATTCTGAGAATAAAAATCACAGATTGTTATAATGCTGGTTGACAGAGTAGAGACCATAGACATTACGGCAAATTGTTTCCTGTAATTACTGAGATACCTCAAAGAGACAATAAAGAGACAATAACTATAACTATATATACTAAAATTTTTGGTCGTAAGTAGTTAAGAAAAAAAGTAAAGAAAAGGTTATAATTAATCAGAACCATTGTTATAATATAGACAAAACAACTTTGAATAATTTAATCCCCAATTGAATAGCGACAACACGGTCAGTATATATATATATATCTTAAAACTTTGTTGAATTATGATATCAATAATTTAGTACATTCATTTTTAAATCTTTAATTTTTTTATTTTATTTTATTTTATTTTATTTTATTATATTTTATTTTATTTTATTTTATTTATTTTATTTTATTTATTTTATTTCATTTATTTATTTATTTATTTATTTATTTATTTATTTATTTATTTATAGTTAACTAAACTACTTAGCCACAAATCAAAAATAATACATAATGCCAAATAGAATAAAGAAATTTTCGAAACGACCTCTAGTATTACTTACTTAGCATTAGAAGGAACCAAGCTCTCAAGAGTATGACACAACAAAACATAAGAAAAAAATAATAAAACAAATATACATCTACAATGCTTGACAGATACAAGATCCAAGTTTTTTATGCAAGTATTTTAAAGCTAAAATTTAAAACATACATGTGAAACATTTCATAGCCGGAATATTTTTGTTATATCTCTAATAAATCCAGACATTAAGTATAATTTTAGTTTGTGATTTCTATATAATTATTTGTGTAATATTAAATTTTGTAAGCATACAATTGTCAGAATTTGATAAAATTGAGTTAAAACACATTTAAGTTAAAAATTTCAAAAATAATTGTGTAAATGGGACCGGTTAGTCCAATGAGTTTTATATTAAAATCATATATCATACTTGAATGGCTGGCGACTAATCTCTGTTTTTGGTGTAAGTACCACACAGTTTTTACTATATAGCGTCTCTTTGACAGTTTTCATAATCTTAATTACATCTTGATTCCGAGTTAATGGTCGTTTTATGCGTTTGTTACGACTTAAAGATTACTAACCGTTTAAATTTTAACATCATTTCATTAACGACACTTCTAAAGCATTGGCCGGTTAATACAAGTACTATATGAGGTAAACATTTTAATATTTATCAGTTCTTCTTTCAGAATATAACAAAATAAATCTAAACTAAAGTGTAAGTCTTTGCTTAAGAAATTTAACGAAAATATGTAAGAAAAAATATATGTGTAAATAAAATATAACATAAAACAGGTACAACAACATACAAAAGCAACCAAAATCAAAATCATAACAAAAAAGAACTAAATATATAGGAAATACAAAAGCTATGACATTTTGTTATATCTTCGAAATAATTAATAAAAATTTAAAATTTAAAAATAAGGAAAACATTTTTGAAATAATTAAAACAAAAGACATACTAAATTTCAATATTTATTTATCTTTTTTTCGTTGATAAAGTCTGTTCTTGCTTGTTCTGAACTTTTATCAAGTACGTCTTCCTGTAGCTGAATATATTCTTATATTTCTTTTTAAATTTTTAGATAAAGCAGGGCTTACTGAATTATATCTGAAAACTTTTTCGAGTAAATAACGCAAAAGAATTTTAGAAACAATTTGTAAAGTTTTGTCAATTTCAATAAAATATTTAATTAGTAAGCTTCATTTAAAACATTTAAAATTTAAAAAATCATTCCCTCTATTTATTATGAATGACGTTTATTAAAGTGCTCATTGCAACCTTTGTCATGCACTAAAAACTCATACCAGTAGCGAAAACTGATATTTTTAACATTTAGTTTCAGAAATTAAAATTTGTGTATCAAGTTCCTGTTATTTTTAATCTGGAAAAATCTTACCTTGAAAGAAATTCAAGAATGATGAAAATTTGATTTTGTGTTTTTTATAAATCAACAAAAATATATAAAGCATTTTAATGTAAGTATATGGCGTATATTTTACATATTTCTGAAGTTTCTTGTTTCATTTAAAATTGTCATTTAGTTCAATGTAATCTATTTACATTACGTCGTTTCTTATTTCAAAAATATAATATTTCTTGAATTTCAAAACTTGCTTACTATTAGGTTACATGTACAAATTATTATTTTTCAAAACTATTTGGATAATTTTAGAATACTGATACACTTAAATTTTTAAGCCCTTCTTTTTTCTTGTGAATCTAAATGTATTGCAATCGAAGTTTTGATATATATTTGTAGACCTAACCGAAAAAATGAAATGCTTGTTTCGAAAACGAAAGCTGAAAAGTTGTCCAACTTTATTTTATTTTTTTAATTTCTGATGGTTGTATATAAATACTAAATAAAGTCATGTTTTACTTACACAAAACGGCAATTGGTATTGAATTGAAAAATTATGAGAGATTTCTTTTACCTCTGTTTGTACAATTTGTTAAAGTGTTAGTCCCTTTAGCAAACATTGAAACATTAGTTCATTTTTTTATTTTCATCTTCTATTGTAGTGAGTTTTTGACGTTCTTAATTTCTAAGCATACTTGTGAGAAATCTGTTTTCAATATCCGATAGTTTATGTAATCTGCCTAAATATTTATATATCTGTGCCTCTTTTTACTTTGCTATTTATTTATTTATTTGTATGTTAAAGTTTTTTTTAATTTAGTTGCATTATAATATCTAGCTTCGACTTTTTCTAGTTTATTCAAAATCATTTAGACAACAAAACAAGATAGCAGAAATTTGTGACTGTTATGACTGAAATTATGTGTCATATGATTTTTAAAAATGTTTTAAGAGAAACATTTGCTTTGTTCAAACATTTTAGTACGCTTGTACTTGTCAAAATTAAAGGCAACCATATTACGTACCAATGAAATACAAAAATGAAAAAGAAAGAAAAGAAAATACCAAACAGGAGAATAAAAAGGCAAACACTTTTAAGGGCAATTAATAGAGTCATTGAGATAACTTCCAATTGTGTGGTCAAGATACTGTTTTAGAACTCAACCATCCACCTTTTGTTGCAACATTAGTACAACAGCGCGCAACATAAATATCAAAATATGTTTTTATCACCAAACAAGGAACTAAAATCCCTATTTGTAATGTTTTATATTTTATAACATTTAAGTAAATCATTACTTAAAAATGTAAGAATTTTCTTATGCCTAACTTCCTTTTAAATGAGTATAGTTGATGAGCTAGTTTTATGATTAAGTATCACGAATTGCGTCATAAAAGTATTATAATGGTTAAAAGATTCATATGGCATTTGTAAAGTATATAATTTTTAAAATCTTTAAAATATGCAAATATATTTTATAAACGACATTTGCATGCAATAAAATGCACAAGGTGAAAAAAAAATATAAGAATATTTTCTTCATATTTGATACGCAATTAAACTTTAAATTTATGGCAATACATTGACAAGTTTGATTCAAAAGTCAGGAACAACAATTTTCTAAACATTTTTGATTGACAAGAAATATACATAATAAAGTCCTAAAGTCCAACCATATCTGGTTTTAATGGAGTGTTGGTCACTATGAAACCTTCAATTAACGGATTTTTTACTCCTTGAATGTTAGACTACAACTTTATATCTGTATATTTAGATTTTTCCAATTGTTTATAATTTAATGTGTCATTACTGCCACCAGCATTTACTGATTACAAAAAGTCATCCTCTGGTATCCTTGTAATAAATGGGAGTTTTTTTAAATTATACTTATATCCATATGTCATAAATAAAATAAGCAGTTTGTAGCTGAAAAATTAGCATTTTACGATAGTTTTTTTTTCAAGAAACAATAATTATGGTGTGTGTGTGTGTGTGTGTGTGTGTGTGTGTGTGTGTGTGTGTGAAGCCTTTAACTTTAGGGCATTTGGATGAATTGTTCAATTGTTCAATAGTTTGGTGAAATACTGTGTGGAAAGCCTTTAATTTTTATGGCATCGCGATGACTTGTTCAATAGTTTGGTGAAATACTGTTTGTAGGCCAAACCATCAACCTTATTACACCATTTAATCAAAAATCAAAACGTGTAAAAATGTTTAAACTTTTAACTGAACTTCCGATCTATGTGTTTTGTTTTATAATCAAATGGCAAAAGTTGCGTCGGTAATTTTTTTATTGTTCAAATGATTTAAATGAAAGATTCTTTAAAACGATTTCATTCTTCAACATATAACAAAATTAAAATAAATAATTTTTTTTACCCCATCTGCATTTTTATGCTTACAAGGAAATAACAAGGGTCTTAGCATATTTCTGCACTATTTAAAACACCATTAGGTGATTTTTAGGGCAACTTCTTTGAAAATTTAAAACCAAAAGGCAATAATGAGAAAATAAAAAGCTTCGACTCTTTCTAGTTAATTCAAAATCATTTACACAACAAAACAAAAAAGCAGAAATTGATGAGTGTTGTAACTGAAATTATGTATCATCTGCTGAACCTAAAACAATGTTACGAGAAACAAGTGTCTGTGTGCAAACTTTTTAGCACGCTTGTGCTTGTCAAATATATAACACAAAAACCAGCTGAAAATTAGATGTGCCAGATGTGCACATTTCGGAATTTCATTCCTCATCAGTGACACTTAGACTGAAAAGTTTGATAATAGAAAAACATAAGCAAAACAGTTGCAAATTTATGAATCTAAAGTTCCAAAATTTTATAAATCCAAATCCAGCTAAGGAATGATTTGCATGAGGGAACAAACCTTAGTTTTAAACAAGTTTTAGAATTTAAGGCAGCTGAAAATTTGGTTAAATGGTACATTTTCTGACAGCACAAAGTACTGCCTACTGAGTCAAAGTCAAGGCAACCACTTTACATATAAATGTAGTACAAAAAGGAAAGAAAAATACCAAACAGGGCAAAAAAGGCAAACACTTTTAAAGAAATTGGATAGAACTATTGAGCTGATTGCAGTGGTGGGGTTAAGATACAGTTTAAAGAACCTCAACCATTCACCTTATTTACTACAATGAGCACAACAGTGCGCAATATAAATATCAAAATATGTTTTTATTACCAAACAAGGAACTAACAATCCCTATTTGTAATCTTTTATATTTTATAACATTTAAGTAAATCATGTATGAATTTGTATGAACTTTTCTTACGCTTACTTTCCTTTTAATGAGTATAGTTAATGAGCTAGATTTTTTTGATAAAGTATCATAAATTGTGTCATAAACGTGTTAAATTGGTCAAAAGACGCAAATGAACGTTTGTAAAGTATATCATTGTTAAACCTTTAAAATATGCAAATATATTTTATTAACCAAATCTGTATGCAATAAAAGGTGATAACAAAAATAATAAAAATATTTTCTTCATATTTAATCCGCAATTGAACTTTAAATTTATGGTAATACATTGACAAGTTTAATTCAAAAGTCAGAAACAACAATTTTCTAAACATTTTTGATTGACAAAAAATAAACATAATAAAGTCCTAAAGTCAAACCATCTCTGTTTTTAAAGGGAGTGTTGGTCAGTATGAAACCTTCAATAAACCTTAGTGTTAGACTAGGACTTTATATTTGTATATTTAGATTTTTCCAATTGTTTATAATTTAATTTATCATCACTGCCACCAGCAAAAATTTGAGAAATTTAATCAAAAATCAAAACGTGTAAAAATGTTAATATTTTTATGATCAAATGACAAAAGTTACGTTGTTAATTTTTGGTCTTTGTTTAAAGAATTTATATAAAAGAGACTTTAAAAAGATCTCATTATTCAACATCTTACAAAATTAAAATTTATTTTGTATACCCTATCTGCATTTAATATGCTTACAAGGTAATAACAAAGGTACCAGCATATTTTTTGCATTATTTAAAACACCGTTAAGTAGTTTTTAGAGTCAATACTTAAAAAATAAAATCAAAAGGCAATAATGAGAAAATAAAAAAAGTTCCTTATTTTAAATAATTGACTATAAATACACATAACATGTAAAAAGTTCACAATTTTTGGCAAAAGGTGGTCGGTCGCTTTGAAAACTTTAAATTATCGACTGGTAGAAAAGAACTTTGTATATTTAAACTTTCCAATTGTTTAGATTTAAATGTGTTAATATTGTCTTTATTTATTTTTAAAGGTGTTGCTCCGTTATCCTTGTCATAATTGTGTAAAAGCCATTGCGTTTGTTATAAACAAAAATAAGTTGCTTGTAGCTGAAAGTAGACATTTGAAAAAGCTTTTAACAAATAACATTATATTTTACTGTTATAAGAGAAATTAATTCCACAATATCTGTGTATGCCTGTCTGTCTATGTGTTTTCTTTCCTAGGTTAAACTTTTAATGTTTTTTTTGTAATAACCTTTATGTTCTTACAGACTCTCGTTATTATTTTATTCAAGTATGGCCTTTTCTATGTCAATAATACTACGTAAAATTTTACAACAAAGGGGAATAATTATAATAAATCAAAATTTACAAGAAGCATTTTCATGCTTTGTTTTCTTTGTACGAGACAAAGGTCGTTTTAAGTTAACAAGTTCTGACTACAACCCCCTTTTAATTACCAATTTAATTAATTTAAGTCTTAAATTGCAACATAAAAGTGTAATAAATTTTAAGAAGATGTTTTATTAAAACATTTATAATTCAACATTTTGCACTATATAAAATCACCACGAAACAGAGAAATTGTTGTTCAGCATCTGAAAGACAAAAGTTAAATAAATAGTTAGTATTTATAATACTATAAGTTAAAAACAATTAATGATATTAGTTTTTTTAATTACATATTAGCAGCTCTTTTGTTTTATTTTTCTGGCTTTTTTTTTTTTTTTTTTTTTTTTTTTTTTTTTTTTTTTTTTTTGAGATTACTTTAAATCAGAAAGCATCTGTTGTGGTTGCAAAATCAAGATGTCAATAATCTAAAATGTTAAGAACTTAAGTGGAAATGTCATAAAGGCTGCAATGTATTCTAAAATAAAAATGAAAACTATTGAATCCAAAGTTTCAAAAGTATATGAATCTAAATTCAGCTAAGTAATGCTTTGCATGAGGGAACAAATCTCAGTTTTAAATTGGTTTTAAAAATTAAGACGACTGAAATTTTGCTACTGCCTTCTGAATTAAGGATACCATCGGGAAGTTTTCCTCCATCAGCAGCGGTACCCCTCATGGGTAGCAAATATTGAACAAAAATACCTGTTTTATTTTGATGTGACATATGTGCACATTTTAGAAATTCATTCCTCATTAGTGACACTAGGTGCCGAAAAATTGGTAAACAAAAAAGATAAGCCAAACATTTGTAAAATAATGAATCCCAAAGTTCAAAACTATATAATCCATATCCCGCTAAAGGAATGCTTTAAATGAGGGAACTAATCTTAAAAAGAGGATTATTTGTCGTTTTGACTAGCATTTGACACGCTAAAATATGGGGCAACAAGTGATAGTACTCAGGCTGTATTTTGCTCACCAATTTTACAAAACATTATTAATCTTCAATAAAACACTTTCTCACTAACAAGACTACCAATTCAACGTCGTGCATGCAATTTCACTAATGAGGACAAAATTATTTGATTAACAATCTAATTAACTTTATTATCCACTTTTACGCTGTTGCCTTCAAAGTTTAATTTGAATCAACTAGTCAAATATGTTAAATGGCAGATTTATTTAGTATTGTATACTTTTCAGAAAAAAGTACAGAAAAAGTTTAAGAAAATACTTTTTCGAGTATCAATTTTTTTAATTGAAAAAAAATTATCTCCATGTTTTCTTTTTTTCTCACATGATTTGCATATGAACGAAATAGTTTGACTGGCCAAGTCTTTATTATTTCATATGAAACAATTCGTGTAGATAAGTGTATTGACTTACATAATTTAAAGAAATGGAAATAAAAACAAACATTTCTCATAAATTTTCAAATCTTTAAATAAATAGGTAAATGACCAAGATATGAAAAGAATAAGAACAATGCAAAAAAGCAATCACAATTAAATTATATTTTATCAGGTTTTTGGTAAATTTAAAGTAGTTTAAAAGTTAAAGAAAATAATCCCAAATTAATGATTTTTAGTACAAGTGGTTGTGAACACATAAATTTACAAGATTATATAAAGTTTACTATAATACATAAATAAAGTTTCTAAAAAATGAAAGTAGTTTGAGGTGACACAAAATATGATATGGGTGAAAATCTTTATCTGGATTTGATTGGGGATATTCAGGACTAAATCTTCAATATGACACAACGTATCCTTAACCATAATTGCTAGATGTCCCTGGGGCTGCAATTTATCGGTCTTACGTGATTTTTTAATACTATTGTTTAATAAATTGCTGTTAGGACAGAAACATTTTACAAAGAAAGAATGGGCTTTCGCATTTCTTGTCAAAGGGACTGTTTAGATGGAGCACACGATTATAACATTTATTGCTTTTGGAATTTCAAATACTAGTAATTAAGACTTTTAAGCAACTGGTCTGATTAGCCACAAGTCTGCGGAAGAATTGATTATAACCACTTAAATTTCTGTCTTCAGAATCTCATTACTAGAAATGCACTAAATTTATTCGAAAAGAAATCAGAAATGATGAACAACAATGCATGAAAACTGGATATCATAAGATTTCCGGATTAACAAATTAGTTATGGGTTTTCAAACCATCAACTTTTTTTTCAAAAACAATTATCTAAATATTATTACTTTCCCAATGGAAACGTTTTAATTGCCAATTAAGTCTTTCTTATTTCCTATTAAAGTTTAATTATTCTTTTTCATTTTATAATCAAAACTTATTATTCATTAGAAAAATTAAAGTGTACCAAAAAATCCAAATTAAATGAATAGCATAATAAAATGTATTCGAAATACTAAATCTTATTTTTATCAAATGAAATAATTATTTGCAGGTGAATGAAACACAGCTGATGACGAAATTACCAAACTAACTAATTTATTGAGGGTTAGGGCTTTGTGTTGATTATAACAAAGCTGGAGAACTTTTTGTTAAGAATGATGTTACGATTCTTCTCCATCAACTATTTTTCAGAACATTTTAATGTAGTATTTTACAGTAGTATACAGTTTTTTAAAACAAAAATAAAACAAAAACTTAATCGAAAACACAACACATAACAAGTTAATAATACAAACAGCAAATCAAGAGAAACGGTTATTAGACAGGGACACCAGAAAAAAAGGTCAGTACTGTTATAGTACCATTAAAGGACACTTTACCTTTTAATTTTTTTTATACACCTAAAATCAAAGGTTTCCGTTAGCAGTATAGGCTGTGACATAGTAATGTTTTACACGTATTATAGCTGAACGAGCAAAATTTTGTGAACTGATAAAGAAAGAATAATAACTAGGTTTGCTATCAAACGAGATTTTGAAGAATTTGTAGCAGTTAGGATATTGTTAGTAAACTAGTATTATTAAATTCTTTCAACAGTTTCCGAATGCTTTAAGAAAATGTATGGTAAAGATTGTAAAGAGTTTAAGCGCTAGAAAAAAAAAGTTGCTTGAAAAGTAGCAAGCGGTTTTTTTTAAACAATTAAAATGTTATATGAAGCTGAGGCATTTGACAAGTGCAAAACACTATCTTATAGTTCAAAGACAGCACTTTATTAGGTCCCGAACTATGATTTTTCAAAAACAAACAATTATTTTTTTAAACTACTTGAATGTATTTTCATTTTTCTAAACATTTTGAACCTGAAACAATACATATTTTCTCATTCAAAGGAAAATCATAATTTAAATAATTTCAGATAAGTTTGAGACATGATTTAGAGAATTAATCAATTTATATTTTTATCTTTTTATATTATATATTATATATTATATTATTTTACACTTAAGGCGTTTTTAAGGAAGCTAGAAAAAATCGTTTTATATAGTTAGAATTGTGATTTTTGGGATTTTGAAAAAGAAATCGTTGATACAAAATAATATGTATCTATATCTATAATCTAAACAGAAGGTGCTTTCCATTGCGGAACACCCTGTTTTACTTCCTTGAAGTTCTTGTGTATAACTGAATTCGCCAGTTTTTACAGATTTTACTTATTTTACTCTTCTTCTCTTCTTCTTCTTCTTCTTCTTTAATTTTTTTGAAATTTTTTTTCTGAATTGTGATTTAGACAAGGACTGGTATGTTATTATTGTTACTACTGCAAACAATAAGAAACAAAGCTTACTATAAACTGGATTCAAGTACAAGCCTATATAAGCCAGAAAGTTGCATAACATACTGTAGATCAGCTTTTGTTACAGACTCTTAGTCCTTGTTGATTAACAGTAACATAATAAAAGCCGTTTAAGGGTGCACAACATGTAATAAAAGTTACTAAGGTAATACGATATTTGTTTATTAAGTAACTAAAATGATTTCCAAGCTTGTGGTAACTCTACCCTAGGGACAACAATGAAACTGATTGATCAGGCAAATTTTTTCTCACGACTGAAATCGTCTTTTTACGATATATATATATATATATATATATATATATATATATATATATATATATATATATATATATATATATATCGTAAAAAGACGATTTCAGTGTGTGTGTGTGTGTGTGTGTGTGTGTGTGTGTGTGTGTGTTAAATCATTTGTATTTGGTTCGTCAAGAATGTTTTGTAAATGAAGAAAAATAATAGTTAAAGTAGATGTTTGAAGCTGTGAAGATGCTATTCATGCAACACCGTTTAAAACCTTTGGGTTACTTCTGAAAAATGTTTGTAGGGTCAGAACAACTTTCACAACAAAGAATAAATATTAGAATCACTTCAACATATTTAATGTTGTTAGTTCATCATTATTACAGTTACAATTATATGAAATTCTCAAATGGCTCTGCATATTATAGAGTAAATTGATATAGTATTATTAAACAAAAGAATAACTTCCTATTAGTTTTTCATATTTACAAAGAATGGGTTTTGGAATACTTAGTTAACCAAACATGTTTAATATATCCTATTAAATGCCTTTGTCTTCATTACTTTTCATTAAACTTGTCTAAGAATTGCTTTGAATGTGAGAAGTTTGCTTTATCAACCACACCACTGGATATAATTTTCAATAAGATTCAGTGTTTATCTAGGAAACTAAAGATATGGAGATTTTTAAAGGCTATAACAAGGCATTGTGTGACCCGACAATGTTTTTTTCTAGAAAGTTACTAAAGTTGGATTAAAACACCACATATAAAGCGAAAGATTAAAAAACTATTTTGATAAGTGGATTTTGATACAAAAAATATTTTTATACTAGAATTAATTGCGTTTTGATTTACCATGAATTATTAACTTCTTCATGTAAAACATTTTAGATGCTTAGTTTATCATTAGGAACTAAAAACTATAAGCCCACTATTCTTCATTTTTTATATCATGACCATCTTATAAGCTCTTACTACTCCTACTAGGAATTATCATGGTTTTTCTGATATTATAAGCATTTTTTCTACATATATCACGCCATGATCATCTTATTAAGCCTTATTGCATCTAAATTGCATTCATCGGTTTATGACAATATCAGACAACTGTATCGTATGGAAATTGGATAAAAAAGAACTCCATCATTGAGGTAACGCCTGAAAACATCTGTTAGAGCATATATAGAATCTTGTATACGGACAGACAGCTAGCTACTCGATCTGGGTGGTAGAAAACCTTCGACTGCTTTTCATAATCAATGTGTGTGGTATTTACATAAAAACCCTACATCTTTTATGTGAAAAATTATCAGACGAACTTTGAATTTTCCTCTCAATTTGCTTCTCATTTTTGACGTCGTCTTTGTCATCAATTTGAACACAAACTAGCTATAATGATAGATAAGTGTGTTCATTTGCTATAGTAAACTTAACATTAGGATTTTTAAGTCATTTCATTTAAGAGAAAGTTAGGACCGATGTATTTTTATAGTGCACACAAAGAGTCAGAATAGTATATAGATATATATCCGATTCATCAACCACGGATCGTGATAATATCTTAAGTTTGAAAAGTAACAATGTATGTCGTCACAGCCGAGTGTCATATCGGCTCCTGTAGAAACATTGTGTTGTCGATTCATTCGTTTCACATCAGCGACGTTTGTCTACTCAGTCATTAGTACGAAAATTGATTTCTATTCAGTCCTAAGATGTATACTTTGATAGGTTTGTTTAATATTAAAATCAGTATTTTTCTTTTTCTTATTTTTTAACTTCTTTTTATGTCTTTTCAAATTTAAATTCCTTAACCGTGATCAAAAGAAGTTACTTTTAAAGTAAGAATGATTTTTGTGGGAATGAACTTGGAAGATAATCTTTATTTTAGTATATACTTTTTACGATTTAATTTGCAATTGCTTGCAATTAGGTGAGAAACGGATAATGGTACAAATAATAACAACTTGTTAAATCCTTGTATTTAATGGAAATGAAAACTGCATAGTATTAAGATTGTTATAATTTCGACGCATATTATATATATATCTGTGTGTGTGTGTGTGTGTGTGTGTGTGTGTTTATCTATTTTACTTTCTATCTTTGTTTCTTTTTTATTTATGCTTTATGTTTGCACAGAGATTTCATTAGAAACCTTCTGTTCAAAATCTATCAGAATCCAAACGTTTTGAGTATGATCCTTGCATCTCTCTCTCTCTCTCTCTCTCTCTCTCTCTCTCTCTCTCTCTCTCTCTCTCTCTCTCTCTCTATATATATATATATATATATATATATATATATATATATATATATATATATATATATATATATATATATATAATCTCGAATATCGAAATGAAAATTTTTACGCAGTAAACGATATTCATTTAATCAGATCACTTTCATGAGTGTAATTTAAGACATAAAGACTTTCGATTTTTGCTGGTGCTCAACATGTTTTACACTGTTTATTTACTTAGAATAAAGATGGTTACAGGTTAGAATTTTATTTGATAACTCTCTTCAACAAAACAAACAATAGGAAACCAGTTACAAGTTCAGACCAATAATGATAAAATATCATACACTTTAGTTAATTACAAAAAGTATCCAGTGGTGTGACTTTGTACTTTTGTAATGAACAAAAATCTCGTTGATTTAACAACCAGGTCCCAGTTTCACAATCATTCACTCAACTGAGTGTACACTCACTTCAAATTCTGTAATATTTCAATGTAAATTTCTAAGACATAACACATTTGAAATTGAATATCTAATGTAATATTTAAATTGTTTAGTGTAGGATTGTTGAACAACACAAAACATTGTCTCATAAAACTTAAATTTTTTAAAAAATATTGACGAGATAAAAATAGAAATATTTCAGTTGATTGTACACTCAGCTGAGTGAATAATTGTGAAACTGGGGCCAGGTATCCAATAATAATAAACTTTAAAAAAATCCTTCTAAAGTGAAATTTAAAAAAACTATATTTCAGGGTTTTATTATTATTTTATTATTATAATTATATATACAAGTTTTAGGATAATGTTTATGAGTTAAATTTTTTAATATAAGAGTACACATGTATATGTGCGGATATAAAAAGCCAGGAGTTTCACACATTTAGAACACTTTAAATCTTGGAATAATTAAAAGTTGCTGATGTTTGTAGGTGAACTTGGTAAGAACTGAGTGCCTATAAGTACAAAGCAAAAAAAAGGAAGGGATAAGGAAAGAGAAAGAAAGAAGGAAAGAAAATGAAAGAAGGAAAATAAATTAACAAACAAATAAATAAATAAATAATAAAGAAAGAAAGAAAATAGATAAATAAATAAAATAGTTGAGAAACCCTTTAGAAACAAGTGTAGGAAGTTGTATTATAGCTCATTGTATTATTTTAGAATTCTAGCAACAACTTAGCTAAAGAATTAATGAAGTAAAAACAAAACATATATGTTTACTTCGAGAGTAAGTCACGTTGAACATTAGAACAACATATAGAATAAATTGGAACGAAAACGACACCATATATCTAAAAAAAGTTAATGAACTTATAAATTTAAAAAATTTTAAAAATAATTAGAAGTATATTTTGTTTGCTTTAGAGACAAATAAGTCTCAATTTTCTACATCTGAAAAAAATCTGAAATTTTAGAACAAAAAAATGAAGGATAGGACTGTAGAAATCAAATCAAATCAATAAAACGAAGAGTGATTCGTTGCAATAAGAGCAATGTTTGTCACCAATGTAAAAGATAGTCGTCTAAGATTTTTTTTAATATTGGGATGACGCAAATGCATTTTTCAATCTTTATTTTCCGGTGTATCTTATTTGATTAATTTTATTTTTTGCTCTTTATATGAACATCAAGCTACCAGACTCTCAACTCATCCAAAGAAAGTTAATTCGACTGATTACTTCTCAGTTACAAAATTTCATTTTTGAAGAAAACGAATATTATATATCGAAATTATATCCACTGTTATTTTTCTGCTAAAATATAAAATTTAATTCTTTTGTTTAATGAAATTTAACCCGAGTTAATGAAATTGAAAGAAAACAAATCACAAAAATTGAAATAGTATCTAGATTGTTTTTTTTAAGCCTGGAAGATCTGAAATCTACTTCATCTGCGAAATGTTTATTTGTCTCAGTTTTGATCAAGAGTTAATAAACGTGTATTTGAGAGGAAAAGAATGTGTATTAACTATTTGTTCTATCATTGGAACTTTTCCTCTTGGTAAAACATTATTGTAAGAAATTCTGTTTGTTTTAAATGTATATTTATCACTGATAATTTCATACTGTTGTTTTATTTTCACCGAAAAGTATTGCTATTAAAAAAATACAAACCAAATAAGCTGAATTTACTAATAATCAAACTTCACATTTAACCATGGTGAATATTTTGCTATATATTAAACTTTATTATATTTTAGATGGTAACAATATAATGTAACTTAGATACCCCTTCCATACTTTTTTGCATGCTTCCATGCTTGCTTGTTCACTTACTCACTCACTTACTCACTCACTCACTTACTCACTCACTCACTCACTCACTCAATAGCTCATTTGGTTCCTCACTCATTCGCTCACTCGATTGCTTTTCACTCCCAACTCATTCATTTTCTTACTCACTACCTTTCTTACTTACTATATCTATATACTATATACTACAAATGTTGAATAAATTTTTATGATTTATATACTTTGGTTTTTGTTTGTTCTCGGAGGCCTTGGTGGCCAAATGGTCTATATCACAGTGCCTCTCACAACTTAGGCTCATCCATTTGTAAATTTGCGTGGCGAAACTTCATGTTTTTCTTTGCGCACTGCAGCTGATCGCCTCAAAAACCTTGATTTGGGCATTAAACATTTTTTCGCTTTACCTGTTTTTGGCGTTCTGAACCTTTTTACTTGTTAGCTGTAGCATTTATTTAGTTTTTTCTTTATTGATTAAAATATCTATAGGTAGATTTCTCTATTTTACTTTTGTCTTAGGTTATTCTCCAATAATATTCTTATTTTAAGTATATATTTTTGAACATATTAAATTTATTTAACTTTAATTGATTTTTTCTCATTACCGAAGATTTTAAGTCATGTTGTTCACATCATTAGCTGTTAAACATTTTTTCAGAACTTTTTACATTAATTTCATACACTTTTATTCTTTTATTTTCTTTATTGCATTTGCGTAACATTACCTTAAACACGTCTTAGTTACAATTTTTGATCTTCTTAATACTAAGGAAAAACCAATTTTTTCTTTAACGACCCTGTCAAAAAATCCAAAATAAGAAGTTTATCAAAATGCACTCAAATGGATAAACGAACTCAAACGATAAACTATAAAATAGCTTCAAATTAATTCAATTCATCTTAGATTTTTTTAATGTTTTGTAAATACCTAGAGGCACCTTTTTTATAATTTTTTTTTTACTTTATTCATACATGTAAATTTTAAATTTTGTGTTTTTCTTTTTACAAATGAACAAGTTTTCTGTCGTCCACAAAACTATGTATTCTTTAATTATCTTAAAAGTGGTTGATCAACATTTGATTTACATTTCTCTTAAAAGTAAAGTCCATGAAATAATACACTTATTAATTTAAATTAAAATAAATGAACAAATAAATAAATAAATAAAGAAAATAAAAATGTTCTATTAAGTATGAAAATGGTATGCATAATATATATATATATATATATATATATATATATATATATATTAACATTATCCAAAACAACATAAACATTTAATGATTATTCAAAAAATCAGATTTTAAGGAATGCAACTAGTTTCAATAATTTCGAATGATCGTTGTCAAATTATGAAACTATTTGGAGTTTTAAATGTTTATAAATCAGAGGGTCACGCGCCAAGTTTTTATTTTTTGTAACAGATTGATTCAAATACTTATTTTAAAATTTTTTAACAAATATCTGTGTGTATCAAGTTAAAATTGTTTTAGTCTTAATCGCTTTTAAAGTTTATGCTCTTTTTAAATAACTTGAAAAAATTGTTTACCTATTTATTTATTGCATTTTAATGTTAATGTTTTTTTTGTACAATTTTTTGACATGATGTTGGCACATTTTTTTAAACGATGTTGGCAAAACTTTTACGATATTTACCAAATTTATTATTGGATTCAATTTTGATTAGTTTTATATGAAATTAACCAAATTAGACATTTTTGTATAGTGTTTGATTACTCAACACAAAAGTACTTTTGCTAATATTGTGTAACTGTATTTTCAAATTTGGCTTAAACAAAAAGACAACAGCATGATTTCGCATATAATTTATAACTAAATAAATAAAAGGTTATTGGCTTTATTTATTTATTAAATTTATTTTTTTTAATTTATTTATTTAACTTTTTAGGGGTGAGGAAATAAGGCAAGATTAGAACACAATTAATACATGAGATAAGATTCACCAAATGTACATTTTGAGATGAAAATATGGCAGCAGTTAAAAAAGTACATAATGTTATAAATGTTATAAATGTTAAAAATGTAAAATATAATATCTATGATCTATGTAAACTGTTAATCTATAAAATGGATTCAACTATAAAAAAGACTTAAGTAACGCGGTGATAGCTACAACCACCAAGAACATGTTTAGCAAATAAATACGAAAAATTGAAAGATATAGTTCGTACATTAATATTGTTAAGTGTTGATTAAAACATATTATGATGATTTTTGTGTTTAGCAATAAACGATTCAGCCAAAGCAAAACAAATTTGACATGAGTTATGTTAAAACATATAAAAGTAAAATAACTTTTAATTGAATAACTGTCTTTTAATTACACTGGATATAATGACTAATGAGTATCCAGGGGTGTGGTTAAAACTAAGTATAGTGCTGATAAATAAATTTTATCCGAGTCCATTACCCTACAAATCGAACTTTGACTAAGTAATGACATTTTGCTTATGGTATTTTAAGATGTAATGCAAGATAGAGTGGCCCGAGTCAAATTCATTAAAGGGCGAACGGATATGTAACTGATTGAGAAACAATAATTATCACTTTGTATGCATACGCATCAAAGGTCATAACCCCAAATCAATTTCTTTTGTATGTTTCATCGAAGAGAGCTACAGTTATATTGTAAATATGATTCATAAAATTATATTATATACACTATCTATTACGTCCAACGTTTCAATTTTTAAGCCTTACCTGAAAATTAAAACACAAAACAAAGCATGTCATTTTTTTCAAATAAAATTTTATTTTTTAAAATAATCTTTTTAAAAATACAAAAATTATACAAATTATGATGAAATCACAACTTTGCCACAAAAAAAAATCAGAAAAATATTTGTTTAAATTTTATGATAATCGTATGCATAAATGTAATTTGAAAATATATATATATTAGCTATTTTGTTTCTTTTTTCTTTTCATTTTTCCCCTTCTTAATAAAATCAAACAGTGAATTTAATATTACATTAGATAATAACTGCATTAATTGGAACAGGTAAGCATGTTTATTTTAATAAGTTGAATAAAAAAAAGGATCAGTATAAAATTTTACTGAAAAAGTAACTAGTTTTTACATACACTATTTTGAGTTTTCGGCGAATTTGTTTGCTCAACATTAAGTAATTACTTTCATTTCTAAAACGTGTTTTTGTTTAAAAAAGATTTGATAATTTGATTTCTATTATTATGCATGATGAAACTACCAATGTTTAAATATGTATTGACTAATTGAAGTATCATTATCAGACTTTTATCAGGAAGAATGGTTGTATGATTATAATGGCATTTATAACCCCCTTAGGAACAATGTGCATTATGCATCATTGGTAATCGGTTTATATATGACATAATCTTTTTTTATGTTGAATTTTATTTTGCACTTTTGTTTTTTAGAAATAATTTTATTACTTTCCTTGACACGTGGTTTGTACGAATTATGTATATCAATTAGATGTTTCTTTTTGTAATTTCCTATCATTTTTCTCCATTTTACTCCTAAAAAGTCTTGAAGCATGTTATTTCCAAAAAAATAATTTAGCAATACGTCAAAACTATAATGATAAATCCGTGCTGGCTAATTCAGCTGGACAAACAATAAAATCAAATGGTACAAAAAGTTGAACCACAAAATATTCAAAGATACCAGCTTAGAATTGTTTAGTGTCTAAATATTCGTAAAGAAGAGTTTTAAAAATTGTTAAAGAACTGGGTCAAAATCTTTTAATTTTTCTGTAAGTGCCATATTTTAAAAAATTTCTGAATAAAATTTTTGACAATTTATAATATTACAAGATAAAATTTAAAAAATATGACATGTCATAAGCACAGGATGGTTTATTTAAAGTAAGTGAATTAAAGTACTAGTTTCAGTAAGTTCTATTATATATGTTTTACTTAACAAAAGCCTGAACAGCCAAGAGCCAAGAACAAGCAACAACAATGAAACAAGTAACAAAGAAAAACACAAGAGCATTATTGAGGTCGATAGTTGTTACAATAATGGCAAACAACTTTTATTTTACAATCAATGATACCGTAATTTTATCACCCCCGATATAATGCGCCCAAAACAAAAAATCATTAATATTTATATGGTATTAAATATATCTTTTTAGCTTCAAAAACCCTGTTCAAACCATCTGTCTTCTTTGAATTTTCACCACAAAAAAAAAATCAAAATTTTTGTCATTTGCAGAATTTTAGATATTTCTTTTGGTAAAAATTTACAATTCTGGCATGTCACAGATCTATTAAATTGAAAGAAAAGTAAAAAGTTCTAGATTTTGTGAAATAATTCAGTACCAATTTACATCGCCATGCGTGACCGGCCATCTTGAGGTAATTGTATCAAATGCTCTTACTTTAGATACACTTGTGTGACCTTATCAAAATTGTAATTAATTTTTAAAAAATGTCAAATAAGAAAATATCTTCTTTTATTTTAAAAGTATTTTACTAATGAATGGATATATAATTAATGAATAATTTCCGAATTAGCAACGTTATAGGTAGTTGGCCAATCTTGTTGCATCTCGGATTTATTTTGACCAATAAGGTACCGGCTTGAACCCTTTCAATATGCAAATACGGAAATTATATATGAATAAGATATTGGTATATTATCAATCCTCTTAATGATACAGATCAAAAGAAGTGAAACAGGTTTGAAATAGAGACATTTACTGCTTAGATCAGGAAGAGTTTAAAAGATTACGAAGATCACGTGACTATTCCAAATTCTCATTTCACTTACAGTTGAATGTCAAAAGCGTGAAATTATATTTATGGCGAGTATGAATTCTAAGAAAATTGTAGCACTGTTCAGATTAATATTGTTATGTAAATAGTATAAAATATTTTAAAGTCTTTAGGGGAATTATTACTCTTTTCAGATTTCTAATCATTTTATGTTTTAAAGAATAAACAATTTTAAAGCCATCAAGAGATAATAATCTCCCCCTTAGGTTTACTTAATTAATATACAAAAATAGTTTTATATAAATAGATCAGAACATTTTAAAAAAACTGTGGCAGAAATTGCTAATTAGTTTTATTTTTGTTCTGAAGTGATTTCATCAATTCATATTGATCAATGGAAATATCATTGTTGTTCTTCAGAGACCTTTATTTTAGTTTTATCACGATTGTGATTGTCCGTTTAACATGTTTTGTATGCTAAAATACCTTTTAAACATATATTTGTTAGTAGAATTTTCCTGGATAATCTGGGAATTCCTAATTCCTCTATTATACTGCTTCATCACATAAACCATTGATCATTACCGATGATGTTTTTGAATGCTGTTGTGTCGAATTTGTTTAACAATGACAGATAAATACTGAAAGTGAAAATATAGAAATAAAAGAGTTCCAGACACAGTTGTTCAAAGCTATACATGTATAACTTAACAATTATTCATTACAAACATAAAGTTTTGACTTATATTAATTCCATTTAAGATAAATCTCATGTGCTGATTTTGAATGCATTATTCAAAAAGAAATTGAAAATCAGCACATCGAATTGTATGCATTAATTTTTACGATGATTAAAAAAGCTTGTTACACGGAATAAAAGTTTTAACTAGCTATTAACAACTTTAAACAACTGAATCTGACTTATACGAATTATTTACTGAGTCCCTCTTTTTGTTGCCGTCAATAAGACATTATCTTAACGCAAAATTCTATAACCTTATAAAAAGGTTTGATAATTTTTATTTAATTGAACCAGTTTATAACGGTATATTTCTAAAGCGAATACGCGATTACCATAGAATTTTTTGTTATGAGCCACTTTTGCATTTTTATGAAATCGACATTTGCTACTTTTAAATGCATTATTTCATAAAAATTCAAAGTAACACATAACAGATTTATTAAAGAAATTTTAATGCAAGTAGAATCATTCGTTAGTTAGCAAATGACTTTGTATCAAGCAGTTGTTGTAAGCAAACAATAAAAATGCGCAAACTGGTCACAAAGGTAAAGGTTTAACAACCTTCATGCTTTCGGAAAAGAAGATCTGACGAGTAAAAAAGATAGACTTGCTTGTAATGAAAAAATTGCGTCAAAATTAAAGATTAAAATCGTTATTAAATTTTACTTTTAAATAATAATGCCCAAAATAAGAAGTTACAACAATTGAGTTTTATTTTCATTTTATCGTGATAGTTTCTTCTCGCTATGGTGTTTCGCCGATTGGTATTGTTTGGAAATTTCATCAACGTCTTATCGTACTTTAGTCTAGCTAGCTAAGCAGTTTACCAACCCTCCGCACTAGACCACCAAGACTAATTTGATAACCCTGGACTACGTGGTATGTCAATATACTTTTACTTGTAATACTTCTGCACTCTTTTACAAATCCAATTCACCTACAAACGTTTTTATAAACCGGTCTACCTCAAATACGTTACAATACTGATTTGTATATAAAACAGAATTTGATTTTCGGCAGCAAAATTTTCTGGAATGTATGTTGAATTTTGTCCGCATTTTGTAGAAATGATTAAAAGTATAACTGCATAAAGAACTTTTTTATTATTTTTTGCAATTGAATTCAAGTATGTTGTTTATGTTTCAAATACAACTTTATGGTACGGAGACATGGTCAGATTTATCACCGTGACTAGGTAAAATTATATAAAAAACAAGTAGATATAACATGTCATACTAGTACCTATATGTACAAATAACTACAGCAACCAAAGGAACCCACAAAACAATATGTGGCAATAGCTACATCATCTAAAAGAATATATCATTGACATTAGGACATATTAAACTAGCGGGGCACACAAAAGCTAAAACAACCAAAGAAACTTGCAATGATAACATGTGAAATGCAGAAATGTCAAGAGGAACACACCATTAAAATTGTTATAGTTCATACAAAAACCAGAGGAGCACACTAAAACATGTGACTATAACTATAACAACCAGAGAAGCACACCATAGCAACACGTGATTATAGCCACAACAACCAGAGGAACACAATATACACAATGATGGCAAATGATATTAGCTACAAAAACAGGTTATCAAGTCATATCAACATGTGACAATAACAGAAAACAGAGAAACATATCATAAAAACAACAATATTAATAAAACAACTAAAGGAATACGTCAAAACAACATGAGACAATAGCAACTAGGGTTACACATTATACAGCAAGAATTTATAATAACAACAGCTACGAGAGAAAACGCCTTAACCAAAACTAACTATAACATGCTGTGTTCCAAAAGAACACACCATAACAGAATGTAGGATTAACTACAATAACCAGATAGGCACATCATAACATGGAACAATAGACACAACAACCAGGAAACACATAGTTACAACATGTGATGGAATGGTAGCTAAAACAACCAGGAAATCAAACAATAACAAATTGTCAAAAGCTACAACAACCAAAAGAACAAATCGTTATAACATGTTACATTAGCTACAACATCCATAGAAACAATCAAACACGTGACAATAGCTGAATCAACCAGAGGATCACATCATAAACGTTTGAGAAAATCTACAACAACACAAGAACACATTAAAAACACATGTATAAATAACTACATCAAACCGAAGAACACACTATAACAATACGTGATAATGGTTACAGCTTAAGATTAATTAATAGGGTTTTACGTGCCAGTCAGTAATATTTCACTTATATTGAGATGTCACTAGTAAAAGTTGAAGTGGCAGAAATTTTGATCTTTGCAGTGCGCTTCATTTTTAATGCCGAGTGCTTGGCGAAAGAACAAACACTACCTATGTTCAAGTTTTAGTAAGACCGAGCCGGTGTGCGATCTCTTACCTCCCACCTACAAAGCAAGCACTCTACCAACTGAGCTACCGTAGTGGTTTAAGACTTTGGAACAAACCAATATAGCTACAATAACCAAAGGAACACATCCCATCTAAACATATATCAACCACAAACTAAGTTGAGAATCAGTTTTATTTAATTCTCTTATATAACACCAGATCTTCTCTATCATTACCTTGTTGGCTTCAATGAAGTTGATAAAAACATTTACCACGGTAACCTCGAGTACATACATAAGGAATTACATGTATATAACTTTGTAGCAAAATTTAAATCCCAAAATATTTTCAAACAAAGTAAATATCAAAAGATTCATTCAAACATCTGTTTTCCTTACATCTGCTTTGAACTCCAATAAGAAAGCTCTTTAGCAGAGCCATATGTTTTTAATCAGCAAGGTGGATATATACTGTTATTTATTTCAGTAGTCCTTTTCTAACATTTTTTTGTAATCTCTTCATATCTTCTGTTTTGTGTTAAAGAGTTCGAATCGGAAATCCTCGGACATCAAAGGGATCATGTTTACGAAGTTGAATTGTTACATTAAGCATGTAATTGGTGTGCATCATCTGACACGTTCATTTCAAGTGACCTTTGACACCACCTGTGACCTTCGGTAATTTTAAAAGGTCTTTTAGTGGAACTTTTTTTATTCCAGCCAATGAAGATATACCTTTCGTGATTTTCGTATCAAATTCTTTTTTACCCTTCATTATCATCTTCAGACCACCTTTGATTGAATATATAAAGATTACAAAATATAACCAGACCTAGTGTGAAAAGTAGGATAATATTTTGTTACATGAATCAAAGGATGTTAGAGTTAGTACGTTAAAACTACACGTTATTTAAACAAATGCAGGAATGTGCTACTGCATAACAAAAAAAAATTAGCAACAGCCGTGACAACCAGGAACACCACTATAAAAGACAGGAAAAAACATATCAAGAAAGTGGTTTACAATTAAAAAAATATTCAGAACACACAAGAATATGTCACAAAAAGGAAAGAAAGAAGAAATAAAAGTCGGTGATAAATAAAACAATAACATTCAGAAAAACAAGAAATATTTGTCAGCAAAAATATAAAAACAATAAAAAAAAAACTTTGTCGGAAATATAGAAGCAATGAACATCCACAACAACCAAGAACATATCCCAACATACCACAGAAACAAGACATGTAGAAAATGATCTACATACCAAGAACATTCAGAACAACCAAGGACATATTCCAACACATCATAGAAACAAGAAATGTAGAAAGAAAAGATCAACAAGCCAAGAAATCCAGAACAAACAAAAACATGTCACAACAAACCACAGTTATACGAAATATAGACGGTGATGTACAAATCAAAAACGATTTGAAACAACCAAGAACAAGTAAAAAATAAATTACAAGATATTTTAAGGAGTGATAAACAAACTGAAAAGATAAAGAACAAACAAAAACAACAAAACACAAAGACAAGAAATGTAGAAGGTGATATACAAATGAAGAATATCAAAAATTACCAAGAACCTGTCACTATAAAATACAGAAAAATGAAATGAAGAAATGGGTATTCATGTACCTAGAAAATGGGGGGGGGGTTAATCAAACATAATATAGATTATGATCTATATCTTATCATAGCAAACTTATTTACTATTTAGAAAATTAATGTCTTTAAACTTGAAAACTACGAAAAATGGATTATTTGTCATAAAACAAGAACAATGATTTGCTTGACTGACGGACAGACAGACGAACGGAATATCTACAAACAATAATAATAAGAAGAAGAAGAACAACAAGAAGAGGAAGAACAACAACAACAACAATTTAATGATAATAATAATAATAATAATAATAAAATATTGTGTAAAGTAAATAATATGAGCAAATAGTAATAGTATGAATTACAGGTGTTTCGATGTATCTGAATAACCCCACCCCAACCTTTTTCTTGTAACACTGGTGATGAATATATAAATAAATAGACTATTTAATCAAAACAGTTAGATTCTTATATTTTTGTTTCTGATATTTTGCTCCAAATTCTTCTAAAGACCTCTTGTCCAAAAACACAAACTCATATTTTTTCTCAGTGTGTTCAAATGTATGGTATTCTGTTATTAAATTAACACCATTTTATTGTTCTATGGCAAGTAAAAAAAATAATTTTAAGGATATAAATTACTAATAAAGATTCTTCTATAACCTGATCTTATCTGTTTTCAGTTTTAACTTTTCTGCTTGTTAAACTTTTTCAGTATTTTTTCACAAAGGATATATATGTGTGTAATAAATCTAGTTAATTGAATCATTCCTACTACGAGACACAGACATGCCGTTAAAGAAAGCTCCTATTGTTGTTATTCGGGTCATATTTCATTTTCATTTTCACTAAATCTTACTTGCGCATTTACCGATAAATCAGATATGAGTCTAAGAGATATTATCTTGATGAATTTAAAAAAGAAAATTATAAAAAGATATCAGCACACAATTTATCATTGTAGCATGAAATGCGACAAATGACTTGAATGAAAATTTATTCTTAAGTAAAACGTGTATTGTATAGCTAACCAAAAAACAGGTTAATTTTTGATACACGGTTAACATTGGGATCAAATAAACAGATAATTTATCGCATGGTTATTAAAGCAACAAAAATGAAACCCTACACTACCTAAACTATGTGTCAGGTGTCAATCAAACACTACCTTAGCTTTGTTTTCATTCCTATATGATCACGCTTTTGTAGGCAGTTCATAGTTTGTAGTCATTCGTTCCAGATTAATACCCTGGAATAAAAACTGCATGACCGAACACAACCAAAAACATGCATAATCAAACAGCAAACAAATGCATCCCTAATGAATACCTTTACTGGAATGCCTTGTTTATTGTTTATTGTTACGTGACATGCTATCATACCGATATATATAATAAATAATAATAACTCACGTAAGTAATTTTTAAACAAAAAATCCAAAAAAATGACCTATTTGAGCCTCATTTTGTGACACATTAAAATACGTACGGTAGTATCATAATTTATGTGGATTTAGAATATTGTATTTTTATGGTAAAAGTAAGCCATGATTTTGATATGATACTGTAATTATGACTATGTAAGATAGTATTAGAATACTTCTCACATGATACCAGCTTTCTTGGTGGTCGGATAGATTTGGCTAGAAAGAACACCCTAGACGATAAGAGGTGATCAACAATGCTGGATGACTCATTCAAACTAAAATGCGGAAAACCGCTTCTCGGCAATTTGTGCTCAAGGTTTTTTAATTCTTAAAAATATAAGTTTTATTGATAAAAACAAAAACCAAAAAATGTTAATGGAGGACAAACATATGACGGGTAGTCATAGTCTAATGAAAATGAATGTACACATTTTAAATCACTGATTTTAAGAATAGGTATGATAGTAAGAACTTTACAACAGAACTTCATTTACAATCCTACGCACAAGTCCTTAAAAATCTAATCAATCTGAGCAAGGGTATTATGTCATTACAATTTCATTTCAACTCCTTCAAAACTTAAAGATAAAGTGGTATTAGTCATTTGTAAAAAGATGAAAAACCAGAAATGTTTACTTCAATTTATAGTCTCGTTTATCTTGGATGACCATTTAACATCAATAAATATTCTGTGAATTATTAAATTGATCGTTTCAAAAATTAATTCAAAATTGAAATATATTTCCTCAGGTAAAAATTTAGATTTTCACTGATCATTAAATTGGTGGACTGGACAACTATTTATTTTTCTGATTAATGATGAATAACACAAAAAAGATTTTTTAGTCATTTTGGGGTTATCCGTAGGACTGATCATACAAACTTCTTTACATTGTATTCTTACATTTGATGCAAGCTTAAACTCAATCAGTGATCTTAGTATATGCTTATCTCCGTTTTTTATTTTTATGTGTCTCGGTGACCGGGTGGTATAAAAGCGCTCGCTTACATATCAGAGCACCCCTTACCGGTCTTGGTTCGAATACCACTTGGGAGGATTACCAGTATGAGAAAGATTGCCAGTTTGGTTGTTGCTTGTAGGTGGTTGCTTCGGACTCTTGTTTTCCCAAAACTGATTGTCGGACCGGGGTTTCAAACAACACAGGTTAAAACAACGAAGAAACATCATATAAACAGGAATAAACGTCCCCTGTTCTGCAAGACACGCATTCGTATAAAAGAAAGGTAACACTAGTTACTTTAAACGTCCATAAACTTGTGTTAAGCATTTCATTGATTTACAATGTACTAACTAATTCCCTGATTATATTTAGTAGTCGACAACAAAATACTTGCAATTAAAGTAACCAAGAACATAAGAATAAATAAATAAATAAATAAAACGATACAAGTTAACAAATACTGAAAACAACTATTTTAAACTACTTGACTTTGAACGCGATTTGAATTTATCATAAAACGTTAGCGTTCAGTATCCTTAATTTACAACCAGTGGTCCCTATTACACATGTAATGTCATTTGTTTTAAGTTATTTCGGTAAAGATCTGTTTCATCGGCGTTTCTGTCTAGCCAACTATTTATAAATTCCAAATGTGACTGTGCTATTCTATTTCATCATTGTAGAGGAAAGTCGTGTACCCACATTGAACAACTGAGCACGAGTTAAGCCGGATTGAAAAATGAAATTAAAATGTTTTAGGAAATTTTCTCCACACAGTTTTTAAATAAAAAGCATTCAATACAGAAACGTTTTAAGAAATAGTATGATAAAACTGGTTATATAGGAAAAGCGAAATGTACAACCCACTTACACTGGTTGTATAAGACCAAGTGACGTTTTTAACCGGCTAACACAGGATAGTTGTTGTTGTTGTTGTTGTTGCTGCTGCTGCTGTTGATGATGATGTTGTTTTTGGTGGTGGTGGTGGTGGTGGTGGTGTAATGTTGTTTAACGTCAATTTTGCATTATTTCAGCTATTTGCGACGAGAGCAAAGTTATTAATCTCTATGAATTATTCTAAAAATAAAGCTTAAGTTCATGTGTACGTGTGATGTGCGAGTTTGTATAATGTCCTGTCCTGTACTAGCGCACCCAGAGTGACATCTTGTTAAGGGGCTTTCTCACCGAGCCAGTATGCCGCTAACAAGCACACCACTTCTCCAGTCCATTATCCTTACATCGAGTTAACCAGCTAGTCGATACTCTATCTCCCTAATGCCGAGCACCAGACGAGAAAACAATACTTTCTTATGTAAGACCAGCTAACACTGGTTGTATAGGACAAAATGTTCAGCTCGCTTACATTAAGCTCAGACTCTTGGCGAAGGAATTTGAATGATTTTGATAAAAACTCATATTTTGGATAAGTTAAGACTGTTTTTTGTCTGACACTACAGTTACTTAGGTTAATGTATAACTTTATTTATTTATTTATTTATTTATTTATTTATTTATTTATTTATTTATTTATTTATTTATTTCTCTATCTATTCATTCATTTATTTATTCATAATTTAACTTTTTTAATTTATATTTATTTTTAAATGTAACTTCAGACATGTTTCAACAATTTGAGAAATATTGTGTCATGTGCTATTTTAATTTTTTTTATGAAATAATGCATTAAGAAGTAGCACACTGACAATAGTATAACGGGGGATAGAACTGTGCCAATAGAAAAAAAACAAACTGCATCTGTAGTATTACGGAGTCCTAAAGAACTTCAACCATTTGTTGATGATATTAATCGCAAAGAAAAACGGCACCTGCAGTTTTTATAGGGGACAGAACTGCAATTGTTGATGGTATTAAAACAAACTGCATCTGCAATATTACAGAGGGCAGAACTGCAACAATTTGTTGGTAATATAAAAAACAATCTGCATATTCAATATTAGAGGGGAGAGGAGTATGGGGGTATTGTTCCTTTACATTAAGTTTGAATGACAATACTGCCATGGAATTTCAATTTAAAAGTCTTTGACCTTGTAATTTTTTGTTAACTTAAGGAAATCATTCGGTTTTATGGAAAACATAAAGTAATTGGTTATGGTAATTAGATGAATAATAAAATCGTGCTAAATTTTAAAAAAACTCCATCTTACGGAAATAGCTCTTACGCGTTAGAGATAAAATTAAATTACAGTATTGGATCCGGTTAAATAGGGGGTCTCAAATTTCAAAATCAAGGGTTGTAATTTTTGATCTGATTTCAAACAAGCTTTAGTGACAGAGTTAAAAAGAAGATAAATTGTGTCGTCGTGGATGTAACGTGTAATTTCAAATTTTATTTCTTAATAATTTTGACGACATGAAGACGTTGTGACAATGTGATGAAATAATAATGATTATGATAATAGGGTCATAGGTAAATAGCGGTGAAACTAAACTAGGTCGTGTGAAAAACGATAGCAAAATATGATTATCATGGTACTGGAAAGATTTTTGGTTTTTATGAAACGTCAGTTTGCAGCGAAAAAAATAGGCAAAAGCCAGAGGGTTATACTAATAAAAGCCATCGCAAACAAAAAAATCCCAACAAAACAGAAAACATACGGCTTTATGTGCAGTGGCAGATTTAATCAGGAGTGTAGAGGTATACCTCCCATTACCCACCCAACACACACACACACACACACACACACACACACACACACACACACCTTTGTATCGTTGATTATATATTTTGTGCACTTATTTTTTAATAGTATGACTCGGGCACTCTAGATGAAAGTTTTTTCTCTCTTGTGTAGCCCAGACTGCTTCAGAAGGCACGATTTTGTGCCGTTTAAAAAATTCGTCGGAGCAAGCTTTCTTTCTACAATAGCTTCGGAAGTGTCTTTGGTCTTTGTTATTTTGGGGCTTTTTTTATTATTATTATTATTTTTATTTTTATTTTTATTTATTTATTTATTTTTTTTTATTTTATTTTTATTTTTATTTTTTTTTTTTGGTTTTCTTTATTATCTCAATGTTTGGTTTTCTAGACAAAGAATGTACATAGTTTTAACTAATGAAACCAAGAATATCGTAACATTTCATTTCCTGTTGGGTTAAACAAATTGTGTAAAATTTCATTGAAATTTCCCGCGTTTATGTCGCATTTTGGTATTTTTGGTATTGAGTTATGCTTGTTCTATGTTACTTCCAGTTTTTTTCTTCATTGTTTGGAGCACCTTCAAATTTTTATCAGAATTTAATAGGAAAGGTATTATGGCATTTAGTGAATTGATCAAAAACAACAACTGTTACAATCAAGTCAAAATCTTGGATTATGATGTTTAATAAAATAAATCACTTTAAAAACAATCCAAATCGAGAAAAGAGTCGTATCATCGATGCTTTAAAACGGTCACGCTGCCGATAATGTTATCAATATTTTCTTATTTTATTTTGTCATTATAGTTTACCGTTATTAAAATTTAAAATTGAAATGATTAATGTTCTGTTGTATTTAGTTTAAAATTTCAGTGTCATTTTTTAAATAATGAGTAAATCAAAAGGCTGTTATATTCATCTGTTCGACCTCGCACTTTTGGCACACACTACTTAAAAGTTAACAATATCACACTTAATTGAGATATTCAATAATCTTATCACCGCCATTTGTCTTAAATCAATTCTCGTTTCAAACGAGAGTACCTTCCGTCACGACACACCTGTATGATCAATGATAATAACTGAAGAGAAAATTGGAATGAGATAAAAATCTAAATGTCGGACAAAGATAGCACAAAGCTTACTTAATTATTGAGCTGACATTACCTTCTTACAATGTCTGAAGATCCTTCAAGATTGGAGATTAAATTTCAAATTTTGACATTTCTCGTTACCGAAAAATGTCCAAATCTATTTAACACCGCACTGGTGTGTGTTTTTTTCTTTGAACTTAATTTCTTTTCTGTTTTTTTAAAACTTATTTGAAGTATATTATCCTTGAGTTGAATTTAAAACTTAAAAGTAAAAGATATTTATCGTGTTTTAAACTTTGTGATTTAAAAACAAACATTTTTGGAATTTCTAGATAAAAGAATTTCTTTTTAAATCTGCTATATTTTGACTTCAGTTGCAAAATAAACGTACTTTTAGTTGTAGAAATGTGACCTAGGTCTTGACATAAAAAATGTTCTCTTTCTTTGGCTGTAGAATAGTGCTACTTTAAAAGTGTTAATTGTAACATTTTAGGGTTATTACTATCCATTATGATAATTACTACTAGAGTTTCAAAGTCAAACTTGTCAAAGACCTAGAATTTTAAAGACTTAATTGCAAACGAAACCAAAGCCTAATTAATGAATAACCTAATTTAGAGTTAATAATTGACATTTTATAAAATCGGACCTTTACTCTCTAAGTGCTATTTTTTTATTCCAAACACAAAGTATTTATACAAAATATACACAAATTAACAGTTTTTTTTTTTGTTTTTTTTCGTTTTTCGATTAAAATTTAAGATAGAAATGTGAAGGTGACAAACTGCCCTTAATAAACTCTAGAAATTAAGTATTTAATAAAAGTCTTGTGCAAATTGTTGCATATTTTTTATCAAAAACATGCAGATGACACAAAAAATTTAATGTTCTCGACAAATTCTGAAACAGCAATAACATATTCTTTCCTTTTTCAGAATAAATAATGATATGTTTTTCTCTAAGCCAAAACTAGTAACTTTGTCAAACGCCAGTTCAAGCAATAATGCTTTTATTGACAAAAGCCAGAACTGCATTAACATTTCCTTGACAACGCCAAAAACAAGCGATAAAATAACCTTTACAATTGCCAGAAACAACAAAAGCAAATCTTTGACAAACTCAAAACCCGCAACAGAAAAACTGAAGTAATGAAAGTAGGCGATAAATTGAAGGGAAAAAAGGATCTACACGACTGAAAATGGTGTGTGGGGAGAGAGAGAGAGAGAGAGAGAGAGAGAGAGAGAGAGAGAGAGAGAGAGAGAGAGATATTATTGGTTGACCTTTTTAGAAAAATGACATTATTTTTATTTTTCCGTTATGAAACCAAATGATAAAGAAAAAATTTCCAAAAAAAAAATAAATAATAAAGACAACAGAATAAAAAGACTTGCGGGATTTTGTTTACCTTGGTAACTTATAGATATCCTTTTTTTTCGAATTCGACAAAATTGAATGTAAATTATAAGGATTCATATGGGAACTAGCCATGCACAGCTTATCGATATTTTATACTTTAACAAAAGTTTGTTTTTGTTAGGACAAATAAGTGAAGGAAAAGGCTTTAATTTTAGCATAGTTTTAACATATTCCTCTCGATATCTGATGATATTTCAAATATTAAAAATGCTTAATTCATATTACATCCCTCTAATAAATTAAAAAAATCATTAAAAGCCAATGTAAAAAAAGTCAACAACACCTTTTTTATTCGAATTGTTTGATATAAATCAAGAAAGACAACTCTCAAGTTTTTTCAAGTGAATTTCTTTCTACATGAATGGTAACTACATCCGTTGAATACAGACGTGTTTTATAGGGAAAGTTCATGTTAAAATTATTTTGTTTAATAAAAAAAATTCCAAAACTTGTAAGTCTGGTTCGTTCGGTCTGTATCGTCAAGCAGTATTGGTACCGATATAGAAATTACTGATATAATAACAAATTTCCATTAACCGATGATCGATAAATCGATTAATTGATTTCAATTATTTTAAGACTATGACGTCATTCATTTAATGAGAAGCAATAAAATTCAAATCTTATTTTTTTTAATCTAGACGTTAGATAATAGAAATTTCTTGAAAACTATAATTGGAAGTTATAAATCGACTACAGATATTTAGATTTATCAGGGTACTGAACACATTTGTCAATTTTAGAAATCAAGAATATGGAATGAGATTTGGACTTACGGTGTTTAATTCACGAGTCAAAACTCTTTCACAGATTTTGCTCAAGGCTTTCAGGTCTTTTCTAATATGGTGGAAACCACATAATTTCGGCAAGCGAAATGACAATCTTTCTCGCAATAGAAACTGCCCGAGTTAGATTCAAACATGAGCTTTGAGAGGCGTTGTGTTCTGTAAGGGTTTGCTTTAGACCATTGAATATTAGAGGCCTATATAAATAAAGAAGAACGGCTACATCTAAAATAAGATCCTTTTCCGTCACATGTATATGTTTAGAGATCATTGTTTATTGTTTAAAGTTTTAATGCACATTCATGCTTATTTATATATAGCTACAAGATGTTTGGGAAAGAGATAATCCAGTCTATATTCTTCACTATTTTGATATAGGTCAAGGACATCAACCTTCATTGTATTAAATTCCACTTCTGGTAGTAGAAAGTGAGTAATGTTAGCCATTTGAAAGCTATTTTTATTTATTTATTTATTTATTTATTTTTTATTTTTTATTTTTTTTTTAAACATTTATTTTATTCCTTTTTATTTTTATATACGTTAGTAAGACCTTTATTGTAATAAAGATATATAAGGCATTAACCAAATTGATGTTGTTAAGAAACCGATTTAGTAGATAATTAACTCTCTATTTTTCTTTAATTTTAGCAAAATATATCAGACAAATCGAAGTTGTTTTTAAATGTTTTTTTAATGAAAATAATCTGTCAATTTTAACTCATGTCAGGTGGAAATTTAAACAGATCAAGAGAAGTAACTCTTACTATCCATGCTAGTTTTTGTTGTTGATGGTTAATCACAATAGTTTACAGTCTACATTACAATGTGTTCAATTTATGGTGTTGTCGAAATGAAAACGATGAAACGCATTTTTTTTTCAATAAATCAATAATTAATTAATTAAAAAATACTTTTTTTTATTATTGCGACTTTAATTAATTCAATCCAGAAAAAAAGCGACAATAAGGTTCTCAACTTTTCCTTTTTTGTCTTAAAAAAAATCGTAACGCTGACATTCGATTGGGTCGTCATAAATGAAACAATGTAATCTGACTTTTCATTGTTTCTAAAAAATAAGGTTTTCATGTACAGAACCAAAAATATAAAACATAATAAATATGAAATAATGATTTATTATTACTAAGCTTTTCAAGACCTTAAGAATTACAATATGCACATGTTGTAAGATAGCACGTTATATATGACCGTCAATTTAAAAACAGGTCAATGTATAATTTAATGGATTTTTGCATTAGAGTCAAAAGCGTTTACTTATAACGAAATACCATCAGCTAGAGGTAAAGTTACATACTTTCCTATTCGTAACTATGCTATATACCCTGACCGATATACACATTAAGGGATTTTTCGGACATTTATATCTGCCTGGCGAAAAATCACAGTTCACTAATGTTAAATGCATCATAAATGGCCTTGTGATTTTTTTTATTAGTCTTGAATGTATAAGAATGTATGATATTTAGTTTTGTTTTGTGGTTATTTTTTTAAAGATTATATTGACAGAATATTGCTTTTGAAACAATAAATTAGCATAAATATATTAAATTTTTAACTGATCCAAACCATTATTTTTCTGCGAGTTTTAACATGAACTGAAAAAATGTGTGAACCTGCTATTTCAAACGATAATATATCAAATAAAGTGCTAACATACTACCTAAAATGAGTCCTGCTTCACGTTAAGGAGGGTATGTGTAACGCTGGTTCGAAGGTGTTGTATTTATGGTGCAACACCGAAACGAAATCAATCAGTCCATACAATTCCTTTCAATTTGTTTTGACAGCCATCTGTTTTCAAGATTCAAATTTTCTTATAATTTCTTTTAGGATAGTAAAACAGAGAAGTGTAAAAGAAAAAATAATAAAACTACGTTCTATTTAATGTTTTCTTCATTATTAAACCAAATCAAATAGCACCTTAAGTAACAATAACAAAAAAATAATTAACCCCTTGGATTTTCTGTTATGAATTCCTCAATACCGTACTTAACGCTATAAACAGTTGTGCACTATAATAGAAAGACATAACAATTAATTCTGACAAAGGAATATGGAATTTCCATAAATCAATCGCTAATATGAAATCCGAAAACATGAAACAAAGCATTCCTACAGCACATGCAAAACTTCCAGAGTCTGGTTTTGTTTCATAAACCGTAGCCGCTTTCCATCCGGTTATAAAAATTAGTGTTAGGTATAAAAGAAAAATAAACATCACAAATACCGAGCCGATGTCCTTGTACAATAACAGGAATGTGTCCAGGAATCCGAGAATAAACAGTGATGTTAGACGATTGCAGTAAGGAACATCGTCCATTGCATGGAGGTAAAACGCATGCGCAAAAGAGAACGAAAGTATCCCCGGAACTAATAAAGTGTCACGTGATATCATAAATGCATCACCGAAACCGGAAATGATAAGTCCGGTCATAATAAATTTGTTATAATCATCTTTTGGAAAGAATCCTATAAGGTTTGGTCCTGATGACATCCTAATATAAAAAACAAGAGACCATACCGGAAGTACTTTGAAAAAAGCTGCACCAAAGGTTATCGGAGGATAATCCCAATAAGGTTTGTATTGGACGAAGTAAATCAATACTGTCAGGTAAAATGGTATCAGAAATTTGTTCTTCATTGTAGAAACAATATTTTCTTTTATTTGTTTCATGGTCGTGAAACCTACAAAATAAAGCAATAATAGTGGTTTCTATTTTATAAATAGCTGCTAAATAACAAATACTGTGTAATAGACATAATGGCCAATAACACAACAATAACAACAAAAGGAACATGAAATATAATTACAAAACAGATAACGGGTTACAGCTAAACAAACAACAATCCAGTTTATACCTCTAATTCCAATTATTTTTAAATGTACATGCAAAAAATTGATTGCAAATCGAGGCGACATAGCTATAAATCGCAACTTCTCACCGCCTAGGTTCAAATCTCACTTGGGGACTAAGTAGTCGGACTCAAAGCATTTCACTACTACGGGTTGCACTAGAACTCTTTAAGGTCATCCTAAGTGTGCACTAGTACAAAGCAGATAAAAAAGAAACGCTTTCACGGTGACTCAGCACACGAACTTGTGCTTAGATTAATCCTCGAGATTAATAAAAAGATATCTCTTCATGAATAACTGAAAAACTGCTGACGTGACATAAGACAACTTTCAACCAACCAACAAAATCCGACTCAGGCAGATTTAAGTGGGAGAAAGTCTGTAATTCAATTACTCTACTCCCTGGTTCTTCGTGTATTCAGGTTTAACCATCTTTACAAAAACCTACTACCTCAATTGAAAAAAAGAAAGAATCTTGACAGGATAATAAGATACTATGTTTCAACTCCTGTCATTTACTATACCTGGGATAAAATGTGTACTAAATATACATACCTTTAACAATATCAGGATAAACGTGTTATTTTCTTTCATATATATGATGTCTTATGTTTTATATTGATCTTGATATATAGCTACATGTCCTTGCATCTATATATCATATAGATGTGTAAACAGATGTTAGACAAGCCTTTATTTACAACAAAATAATCTGGGGCAGTATATAACATGTTATAGATTGATTAGGATAGCTGTATATATATATATCTCTGAATATATTTATATCAGTTGATATAAACTATAAATCGCTACTTATAAGTAAAATGTATAATAAACATCTTAATTGTGATAGTGTGTGTGGTAGTAAAGTCCGGTCCTCCAGTCTTCCTCTGGTGTCCACCAAGGTTATAGTTTTCGAGAGTTTTACAAGTTTCTCAAAATTACGCTTCTTTTTCTCTATAATGTCCTTGTAGAGTGCTTGCTCCGTAAGTGGGAGGTGGTGGGTTCGGACCCAGACCGGGTCTGACCCAAGACCTGAAAGTGGGTAGTTGCTGTTCTTTCGCCAAGAACTCGGCATGACGAAATGAAAACCACGGTTCTTTCGGATGGAATCTTAGAATAAACGATGTTCCATGTCACGGTAGGCGTGGCAGGATAAAGAATTCTGCTGTACAGTGCCATCAACGCAACTCACAGACAAAATTTCTGCACTTTCACTAAACTTTCTATAGTTTCCACTGAATAACAGTCCTTGTAGCTTTTATTTGTCTCATCATTGCCTTTTAAATAAAAGTGCAGTTTAAAAAAAACTAACGTTGTTTATTTGACTCGCCGGTACATTTAAGATATTTGCAGCAACGGGTCAAAGGGTTTTTTTTCCTTTTGTGCACGATGGTTCGTACGGCGTTGTCAACCAAATGTAAGCTAAATTTCGTGTAAAAACAATTTTTAACTTTCAGTTTTTTCATCAAAACGTTTATAATAACTCAGAATAAATAAGTTAAAAAGTAAACATTATCTAGACAACTTATTTAAAGGAATTTAACTGTCCGAAATATTATAAGAATAACGAAAACTAAAGTTAAATAATTTTGAAAAATGCAAAATCAGAGAAAAGCCAAAAGACATGTATTCCCAACATAAATAATATGGTCGCATAGATCCTTACAGATGATGTACAGAAAAGCTATGACATAGATAGTTCACAATTATCTTTTTTTTTTCTTCACGTACAATATGAATACCGCTTTATTCTGAAATGTCAATTATATGGCTAGGAACGTCTAATCTTGAATCCTACATATTATATGATAATTACTAATAATCCTAAAAAAGTCACACTTTGCAAAAGCTAAAAACTATACTAAAAACACATCAATGACTATAAAAACAAGAAAAATAATGCATAGCACATACTTTATATCATGAAAACATAAAACTTACCCGTTTGCCTTGCATGGCAAAAGAAGTTATTGTCCTATAAACGCCATTTATAAATAGTTCAAAAGTTATATATATATTTCACATTTTGTGAAAAATCATTGGTTTTCAAATCATGATAGAAATTCGAAACACTATCGCTTACGAAATAAATGTAGTCGCTAAAACAATAAAATAATGGCGTTATAAATTACGATAGAAATGTCTAGTCGCTAGAAAAGTAAAAAAATGACGTCACGCGTATAATTATTAGCAAAAAATTGCAAGTCACGATATAAAGTGCAATTAAAGCTCGTATAAATATATTAAATCCATTGAATTTTTATCTAAAACAAAGTTTTATAGAAGATAAAGAAATGTAAAAGTTCTTATTCTTCTCTGGTCAGAAGTCTAAAAAATCTGTTCAAATGATGATTCACAATATGTTAATTGGAAAGATAATCCAACCAATCGTCTTTACACATAATGAGAAAACAAAGTTTTGGTATCCGATGCTTTTGTTTTTTCCTTCATTACTTCATCAAACTTTTCACTTTGTGCCACTGTGAACCAATTCTTCCAGTCTCCTATTTCTCCTATAGATAAATAAGAAAAAAAAAATTTTAAAGAGTAACAAAGGACCTTGTGTAAAAAAGTTTTGTTTTTCATAGCTAGCTTGCTTTAAAGGTGGGTAGACTGTCTCTATATTTTTTATTTTTGGTTTGTGCGTAAAACACCATTCCCATGATCCAGGATTCATTTTAAATTCATGTTCAAACGATATTTAACATAGCTTAAATAAATTTATACAATCTTTGAACAATCTTTGTCAATTTAGCCGTATATTCTAAAATTTCACAGCACACAGGCCATGTTTGGATTTTTTAATAATACAAAAAGTATAAAGTTTAAATATAGAAACAAAACTCACACTTTTTGATACATATGTTAGCTAATACTTGGGTATTTTTGTAAACGTTCGGACTTTGAAGAGGTCCAAAATGTTAAACAAGTTCATTCTAATTTTTTTGAAGACAAAAAAACTTGGTATTCTTAAAACAGTCACTAATATAATGACTTTATTCAGAGTTGTTATAAACTTTTAAGACCAAAATTTTTGAAATCTTTATATTGAATTCTTCCCTCTGTTTTTGAATAAGTACAATTAATTTTACGTCATAATATAAAATTACTTCGCAAAAGATTTTTGATAGCTGCTGGCTCTATAAGACAAACTTATCTTAATTATCTATAAATCACTATATTTTATAATTTTATAATTCTGATAGCCTCCCATATACTTATATATATTGAAATTTCATATGATAATGTAATGATATAATGCTCGTATTCACACACATGCATAAATTATGTATTACTCATTAATGTATATTTTTTACCTATATCTTTATGCATATTTAATAACTTTGAATGCATATATATGGTAATAAATTGGATTGAATTCTAGTCATACGCATATATCATTTAGAACGAGCGTTTTTTTAACAAAAATAAACAAATAATAATAATTAATAAAAATTAAACTGACATCACAGAATCATGATTGAATGATCGACTGATTGATTAATGAGGTTTTACGTTCCAGTCAAGAATTTTTCACTTATATCAAAATGTCACCAGCTATATCTGAAGTGGCAGAAATTTTACCATTGCAGTGCGCTTACAGCAATATACAGGGAGGGTGCTTTAACGTGTGTTTTCATTTAGAGTTATTCAATTAATGCAGAAAAAAGGATTAAAATGCAATAGGTCACTTTAAAAATCAAAAAAGCAAAAAACATTAAAATCATTTTGGTAACAATCTCGAACATTGTCTTTAATTGGCAAATTGCTTAATGATATCAACAGCATCAAATGTTCTAAAAAAAATAAATTTAGCACAAAAAACTTAATAGACCACAAAAACAGCATTTCTTTGTGGACCTATATATTGCAGTATTCAGTATTACCAGCATATTTACCAAAACATTTTTGTACTATCGCCAACTAGGGATTTTGAATACGTCCTACATAAAATCAATAAACGTTAGGGTTTGTCCGAGTTCTTTATTGAAGTATTTGCACTGACTGTGTAAACATTGGGAATATTTGATAAAAAAGAAAAGAAAAAAGTGTTTTCAACATTACATTTTTTTTCTTACTTTATTACCATTTTAATGACATTTCGTATTGCTTTATTCGGTATATTAAAAAAACGATACCTTTTCTGTAAAACAATGGCTTCTTGTCCCTAGAAATTTCTAGCAACTCCATTTGATCTTTGTCTTTTTTCATGGTTGAAAATTGACACATTTCTTCAATTGCTGTGATTAATTCTTTGTTAGCATTAACGCCAAGAAAGTCTGCAAGACGCTGTATCTCTTCAATGCCGTTCTGTATAATTGGAAAATCAAATAACTGTGTAATTTAGAGAATAGTTATGACTTGACAAAGAGGCAGAACCCGAAAGAAAACATTGTATAACTAAGCATATTGTAACTCTATATAAAAAAAACTACAAAACTCCCGACTTCGGAATGGCACTTGAACATAATTAACCATAATACCCAGATGTGTAATAAATTAGGGTTTAAACACTGCATTCATTTAAAATCCTGTCATGAAGGGCATTTTTAAAAAATTGTTTATTTATTTACTTATCTACATGTATTTATTTATTTATCTATCTTATTTTATTTTATCTATTTCATTTTATTAATCTTAATTATCTTTTTTTTTTTTTTTTTTTTTTTTTTTTTTTGGACTGGCAAAAATGTATCTATTAATCTGGATATGAAAAGTTTACCTGTTTTAAGTTTTCAAAATACATGACATGTATAGGTAACTCTGGATGTTCTTTTATCGCCGTCTCCCAATCCAAGGTATACTCAAACCAAGATCCAAAGTCAACTGAGTCAAAACAAGAAAAATACACATTACGATTATAAAAATAGCTTTCATTTTGGTAGTGTAACTCGGGAAAACAAAATCCCTAATAAGGACATTGATTAGTAGTTGTAATGTTGTTATACATTTACTGTAATTCCACATTTTTCGCCAAGAGAGCTAGTTCATCTCTAGGGATTAATCTAAAGATCAAGTTTGTGTGTGCGCGAGATGTGCAAATGTGTATAAGGGTTTGCCTTGTACTAGAGCAAACTCGAGGCGAATTTTTGTAAAGGTGCTACCTCACCGAGTCATTATGTCGCAGACTAGCACACAATTTCGCAAGTCACATTATCCTGACACCGGACGTACTTATTGATTATCTGTACTTTTTTTTTGCCGCGCTCAAGACGTGGAAGTAGTATCTCACATTTTAAAAGTCTAATAAATGACCAGACCAAGGTTCAAATCCACGATTTCCGCTCTCAATTTGAGGCTTTTTCACTGAGCCACCAAGTCGGTTTGTTATTAGGACATATATGCACTATTGTATCAAATCAAATAACAAAAAAAAAAAAAAGGAATACACCTTTGTTAATGGATTGAGTCTAATTTGTTTTTACACTTAAAAATGGTTAAATGTTTTACAATTAATAGAAGTAGGCTAAATTCCGGGTTTAGATAGCTTTAAATTTTATAAACCGTACTGTTGCCATTTAGAAATCGATTGAAATAATTTTCCCATTTCCCATCATAGTTGTACATTACAATCTTTTTATGGTGATGGTAAAATGATACAGCGATATCTCTTGGGTTCCTTTGTATAAAGACCAGTTTGGGCTTCTTTGTCAGTGTGTCAGTTGGTAGCTGATGGAAGAACAGATGTGTGTTTAAAATTCTTGGTGATGGAAGGTCGTCGTACTCCTTTAGTGATAAAAACTCCATCATGGCTATTTCTTTATTCTCCCAGATTCTGTTGGCTTTACCATTATAGAGCATAGAAATTATCTCCCATAACCAGTGAGTTCCTGCATTAAATATTTGTAAAAGAGAAAAAATATAAAAAAGAAGAAAGAAGAAAAACAAAGCTGAAAAGGTGCCGTGTACATCTGTAAATGACATTTTTTTTTTTGAGAAATTTACTTCTGCAGAAAGTGTTCGAAAACAAAAGTCGTTAAATTTGTTTACTTAAAAGAATTTGATTGTGCGAATTTTTATAAGTTATAATATTTTGCGGAAAGCTTATAGGACGTTTAACCCCTAGCAGTTCTTCAGTTCAAATTTGCACTTTTCCCCATTTAAAAAACAAGAGGCCCAAAATGGCCTGTATCGCTCAACTGGCACTTTATTGAATGTGAATTTCAGACAGCCATGCCGCAAGCTATTGCCAATTGAGCTAAAATGTTTCAGAAAAAAATTATACGTATGTGAAATGGCCATACATCTACTGTCTATATACCAAATTTCAACCAAATTGTGTGATATATAAATGTGTATTGGCCATTCATTACTTTTTGCTATTTATAATAACGGCGGCAATTTTGGATGCCACAGTTTGTGCAACTTTAAACTGCATCACCTAGGGACCTTGCACACCAAATTAGGTTCAAATAGGTCTAGTAGTTTCTGAGAAGATTTTTAAAGAATTGGCTAAATATAGCACCTTATTTGAATATTCTGCTAATAACGGCCCAATAAAAAATGTTTCTGAAAAACCCGTTGTATATGTTAAATGGCTATGCATCTAATTTCTATATACCAAATTTGAACTAAATCGGTTGATAAATAAACGTGTATCAGCCATTTTTCACTTTTTTGTTATTTATAGTAACGGCGGCCATTTTGGATGCCACAGGAAGTTGATTTCTGCAAGTTTTAATCTGCATCACATAGGGACCTTACACACCAAATTAGGTTCAAATAGGTCTAGTAGTTTCTGAGGAGAAGATTTTCAAAGAATTGGCTAAATATAGCATCTTATTTGAATATTCTGCTAATAGCGATCCAATAAAAAATGTTTCTGAAAAACCCGTTGTATATGTTAAATGGCTATGCATCTAATTTCTATATACCAAATTTGAACTTAATCGGTTGATAAATAAACGTGTATCAGCCATTTATCACTTTTTGTTATTTATAGTAACGGCGGCCATTTTGGATGCCGCAGGAAGTTGAATTTGCAAACTTTAATCTGCATCACCTAGGGACCTTCCACACCAAATTTGGTTAAAATTGGTTCAGTAGTTTCATAGGAGAAGATTAAAGTTTACGCACGGACGCACGCACGCTTCGCCATGCCATAAGCTCAGCTGGCTATTGCCAGTTGAGCTAAAGATGAAATTTTAACCTTTGACCCCAAATTATATGACCTTGTGGTTAATATTTGTCCTTTAATACGTTATTAAATTTTGCGAGGTCAAGTCCTATAATTTGATACCAAGACCTTTTTACATTTTGCAGCCACAATAACATTTGCAGCTCTAGAAAACAATGCACATATGACCTAACAATTTCCAAATTTGTCTGAGCTGCAAAGAGTTAAATGATGTTAACCCTTGCTATCCCTGTATATAATGTTGTTACTGAGTAAACACTGTAAAAGACAAACAATATTTAATTGAAACGAGTAACGTCTGCTAAACATACTTTTCCGGATGCAACTTGAAAAGACATTTGAAAAATGACCACTCTGCAATAATAAAGGCAGACATAATATAAAATACACGTTTAAATGTCTTCATCTTTGCCTATACCAAGTACTGTTGTAGATGAAGTTTAAAGTCTGGCATCGTGAGTTATATTTTTAACGCATTTCAACTTTATCTGGACGACAGCTACTTAGCCAATGATAACGAAACTTAAAATAAATGCTCTTGGAAAAAGATCCATAGAAATTTGACTTATTGGTAAATCAGCATGCATTTAAGGTTACTACCTCGTGATGAACCTAAAGACCTAGAGGTCTTTACATTTCGTGTAAAACTATTTTATGAAATTCTACAAAATTTGCGAAGCTGATTGACCGTGACCTAGATTAACGGTAGTGATAATTATATTTTCTTGTAAAAACGAAAGGCAAAAAGCTTGAAACATTGAATGAAGCATCAAAACATTATGTTTTATCAAATTTGTTAAATTGGTTGATCTTGAACAACGTTCTCATTTCAAACAAGATACGGATATAATTTTATTTCTTTAGTATATACCAGCTTTCGGATATGCACAAATGATGACGTCATCAGATCTTGCTTTCCAAGTAGGAATCGTCCGAAATTCTTCTTCCTGATTGGTTGCTGGTAACCACACTGCCAAGTTGTATCCGTCAACATTTAATACTCTGATAGTCTCATCAGATTCATCTGTTAAATCTACAACTGGCATCTAATTTTGAAAAAAAGATTTTCACACATATTTAACCGGTAACACATACAGCTATCAAACCATGAAAATTTTGCTAATTTAATCGATTCTTTGTACATGAAAAAGTGCTTTTTAGCAACACCAAGATTAAGTCTTGATACATTATTTGTGTTAAAATGATTCTTAAATGTCATGCAGTATTGGTTCCATTTATTAAACCTTCATGGCAAGGGTAGCTGTAGGACAGTTTTGTGTTTTTTACGCTCCAGTCAAGATTCTTTCACTTATATCGAGCCGGGCGGTCAGTTGAAAATTTTTCACACTAGGATTTCAACGAATGGGATTCGAACATATATATATTTGCATTAGCAGCTGTCAGTTATGTTATACGGGAATAAAGCATTTAGGAATTTGATTTTTGTTTTAAAGAATCAAAACACCACTGTCCACCATTTTGTTTTTAATCACGCACGTGCTTTTTATCAGATAGCCTATCTGCGCACGCGTGAGCTATTCAAATTGTATCGAAATAAATTATCTTGACGGAAACAGTTTAATACTACATTTTGGCATGTATTGGTATTTTGGTATTTTTCTCCAAGTGTTCATAAAAATAGAAGTGAAAAAGTGTGTAACAATGGTTTGAGTCTAAATTTGAATGAATTTTTTAAATTATAGCAGGTGGACGCCAAAAACATATAAAATAATGTTTGAAGTATTTACTATTTAAGTTTTGCCTTATTGTGTATCCAATAGCTGAATAGATCTATTTCTTAGTTATAATGGCTATTTCCATTGTTTCAAGCAATTTTGAATATGTCGACATTAATGAAAATACTAGTGTCAAAGCATTCAGGTTTTTCTTTTTCCTTTTTAGTTTCACATCGATCACATTTAATAAACAATAATGATAATACTAGACCATTGTAACTGAAAACCATTTACTTGGAAGAGCTGACGATACTAGGTAACAATAGAAATGAATGAAAAATAACAAACAAAAGAGAAGAAAAGACATGTTGGGATCACTGATTAAAAAACACCAGACTTTGATTAGGTACTATTTATCATCGCATTTATAAAATTTGTCCGTTGTCTTTTCATGTATGCTGTTTGTTTTTGGACATAGTATGCCAATTCTAATGTTATGCTTAAACTTCAATGTGTTTAAAAACGATTGCCGTTTCGAAATGAATAAATGATCAGATTTAAGTGAAACGAAAATTTTCTAACCTTGATCAAACTTCAAGACAGCTCTTATATCTTCCCTGATATTTATTACTGTATAAGTGCGCACATAGTAGTTAAGAACGATAGTTGATATAAGGCTTATATGCATGTAACAGAAAAACCTAGTTCAGTTTTTATCTGTTTTGCTTTAAAGTGCATATATCACAAGTTTACCTGGTGTCATTAAGATAACAGTTAAAGTATTGTCATACTTGATATTTTTAAAAAATTATTATTCATCAATATCAAGAGGTGGCATAATAAAGACAATCCTAATAATTGTTTAAGGAATCTGTAGAACCTTCAATATGAGAAGCCTGAGTAGTTTCTTGCCCTACACTGTCTAAGAACGCTTGAAGAATTTTGTACTGGGCCAACCCTAAAGCTTTACAGAGGAAGAAAGGTCCTCATTACTATTACGTTTCGGAAGGACTTATTCCAATAATGGCCCTTCAAATGTGTTTTGTCTTGAATATTTTGGCTCAAAAATTGAAGGGCTTTATGAATTGTATTTTTGATCATGTAAAAAATATTTTAAGGTAACCTAAAATATAGATCATTGTCTATCAAAATCCATGCAGTTTGACAGGCTTCATGTACGCCTTCCTGTGATTGAAAGTAGTTTTGATAGGTTTTTATCATTAACGTTCGGACTTAAAATCAAAATTTTGTAAAGACTTAATGAATTCAATTAAATTTTAATACAACATTAAAAGAACTACTAAAATTTGGTAAAAATTAATCAATCCAAAGCTTTTAAAAGTTTACGAACACTGCGATTTTCGTCCTAAAATTTAAATTTTGTGGTATTTAAACTCATTTAAAATATTCATTTATATCAGATTTAAGGTCAACATTTTTTTCAAAAAAAATGTTTCGTTTATTATTTCAGCTGCTTAAATAAACAATGTTGCACGTTAATTAAACTCTACCCTAAACAATATCTTCGAGCAATAAATGAACGGCACTGTAGCTATATTTATTCAAAAATACATAAATGAAGAGATGCGTTGTTTGATATACTTTTTATCATGAATAATTTTTACTTAAAAAACGTTAATTTTAATTAAAAAATATTAAAACAGATATTTCAGCTTACCTGAGCGAAAGACTTTTGAGTAACGACCGAACAACGTCTTTCATGGAGCTTCGTCATTTGCCCGCCATTTGCGTAACAATGCATAACATTTTTTTTCGTTTTGATCTTCTATTCTGAAATTTTTAGGCCAAATAGTTGTAAACATACATGAAGATATGTATATCAGGGCTTGTGGCCGAGTGGTCTAAGCGCGCTTATGGATTACAAGGTCTGTTACCGCTTAGGTTTGAATCGAACTCGAGACATATCATATTTTAGACAGTTTATCACCTCACTTACAGAAAGTCGATGGTTTTCTCCGGGTACATGTAACATGAAATATTAAATTGGGCGTTAAAAACTCATTCATTTAAAAGGTTATTTCCCTTTAATACTATCTTCATATCTAGCTTCCAGGTTTTGACTTATATTATAAATATTACTGTTAAACTAAATGAGTAACTTTCAAGAATCCTTACAAATTATTAAACATCTTCACGGGTGAGTAAACAATAGCTAGATCTCAAAACACTAGCATTCTTGGGGCAGGCTTGACTAACTTTTTTTGATTGGATGGGGCTATACATTTTTTTGGAATATTTTCTGACGATGATTATAATAAACCTTTTAAAAATTGTGTAGAAACTGAAGAAGTGACTTACTAAAGATCAAATAAAAATTCTATCAAAAACACTTAGACTATACCGGAACACATCCCTTGGGTACCATTTTGTCATTAGAGTAATTGTCCGTCAAAGTCGGACTTTTATAACTAATTGTCGTGTTGCATGCTTGTTTTATATTGTTTTTTGTTTCGTTCGTTTGTTGTTTCGTGTTCTTGGTTGCATCAGCTATAGCGAACTTCACAGCTTTGCAATATTTGACGGTGATCAGAAAAGCAGTGAGCTTTTCTGTTTTTGTGTACCTAGCCGACCGAAACTGTCGAAAGAGGTTCCAAGATGTATACCTTATCGTATAGAAATTATTTATTTTACAAACTGATTATGCAACTTGAATATGTTAATTATTTCTAGGGATATGGCTACATGTACTAGTAAACGATTTTGTTTTTAAAAAAGACGAGCAGCATAATAGCTTACTTTAAGGGTTCACCTTGTGACAAGAAAATTCCCACATAGTAAAATAATATCTATAAACCCGGAAATAACATCTTAGATAACCTCAGATTGTTGAGGTATAGATCAATGACCTACTATTGACTTGTCGATAACCTGTGTTTTATTTTTTGCAGATACTTAAAGGTGTCCTCGTTTTTCTACATTCATTGCTACAAAAAAATAAAATAAATAAAATAAAATACAATAAAATAAATAAATAAATAAATTTAAAAATAAAAATAACACTTGTAAATACCAAATTGAGGTTTAACTAAAGATCAGTTTTGATGTTCATCAAAAATATTTAAAATAACAATTTTAAAATAATGCTTATCAAAAACATCCAATTTTTGAATCTGTTTATCTTATGGTTTTTTTGAGTATAAAAACAACTTCTTTAAAAATTTACATTTATATTAAAACTCTGCCATAACGACTATCGTGTCCACATATAACAAGTTAATACAAAAAGGATATTTTATTTTAAAGCATACGTTAAAATACGGACACCAGATGAGCCTTAAATGCTCATCGAATAAAAATTGTTGGTTAAATTGCTCAAGTTCCAAAATAAAATTTTATTGTTATTTGTAGATTGCAAAAAAAACACAATTTATTTATAACGAAATTATGTAACGTTCACCAATAATATTTTAGTCACAAAAAGTAATGCATTATGTGAAGAACATATAAAAATGCTCTTTATCTAAGCCCTGGAATTAAAAAAAATTACCAAAATTTAAAGCTTGTTTCAGAAATATATTCATCATAAATAGCCAATACAGTGAGCTAAATACTCGATTGAAATAAACTCTAGATCTGTCAAAATCTTAATAAATAGTAAAGATAGCAATTAAGGACTTTAATTGCAAACAAGGACAGGAAATTGGGTTAATGTTGAAAATACCATTTCAAAAACTAAAATCTGCAATGATATATTTCCGAATATTGGTAAAGTAGAAGAATAAAGCATATAAGCCCAACAGAGCCATAAGCTTGAACTTTGACCTTAATCCTGTAATATTAAAGTCATTTCGTGAAAAATGAAACCTGAAAAACCAAACCTAATGATACAATAATTCATATCGTCAATATATAGCAATTTAACGTTTTAACATTAATACTGTCATAATCCATATCTTCGGCCTTGTCTTCTTATTGAATCCCTATGTTAAAACACAATTTTAAATGCTGCCAATCTAGGAATTTTCAAAATGAACACCTCTTAATTTGTCCTAGTTGTTCTAAACGAAAATCTTTATAGATTTGGCAAAACTACCACGAAACGCTAGTAAAACTAAGCATACAGATATCTTCCTACATCCAATGTGTTCTTTATTATGCAAAAAATCGTCGCCTCTTGCTTGACAACCTGATACAAACCTATATTCTGCCTTATGGTATGGAATACGATTATACAATGTATAAATATTAAAACGATCTATATTAATACAATTTGAAATAATTTCTCCAGCATAAGCTAAGTACACGGTCGACATATTTGGTCATGTAAACTTAACTAAAGAGCATTCAAGGCAATTCCTCTATTCGTTATGCTAACGAAATTTGGGTCTCGGTGGCCCAGTAGTCTAAAGAGTTTGCTTACGGATCTCGCCGACTAGATACAAATCCTACTCGGGCAGATCCTTGTGTGAAGAAGTTATCCATAACTCAGTAGGCAGTACTTTGTTCCATTTAGCAAAATTTTCAGCCGTTTTCAATTTTGAAATTTATTTAAAACTAAGGTCTGTTCCCTCATGCAAAGCATTCCTTAGCTGGATTTGGATTTATTTTATTTTGGAAAGCTATAAATATAAAACATATACTTCAGAATCATTAATATTCATCTGAATCCCGAAATATTGATCCTGACATACATATACATACATATTGCATAGTTCAATTATTATGTTAATGTCAATTTCGTTTATACACTTTAACATTGAGAGAGACTTTTGCTGATTTTTTTGATGAGCCCTATCCTTAGGTGAATCATAGCCATACCTTAGAATTTTTCATCTTTTCGTCATAAACAGAGTCAAACAATTCAGATTGCGCAACAGTAAACCAATCCTTCCAATATCCATATAACTTTATATGTATTAAAGTATGCCATTTGCTGCTTTTGAATGCATTATTTTATAATTTATAAAATCGGAAGTAACAAATCACAGTAAAATATAAGCAATCTGAAATCCAATGTTCCAGAAGTTTGTGTAACGTAATGATAACATATTATCTAGATACTATCAATAGGGTTTTCTTAACAGAATTTGTAAAAGTTTACTTTGTTTCTCTTGTTGCAACTGTACAAAAGTATCAAAAAGGACGTCTGTTAAGAAGTGTGGATTTTCGATAGATCATCTTGGTTTAAGGATTTTATAAATTCGTTTTTAATCTTTATTGCAAAGTCTAAACATGTTCATATATATCATATGATTTAAATCATTTTGCTGCTATTTAAAACCATATCACATTTTTTCTTGTGATAATATTATAAAAATAATTGTACCCGTACAATTATAACCATATGCTATTATTTTGCATATTACACTGCCTGTGCTTGTTTACTAGAGGTCGGTGGTTTTCTCCGATGCGTTGAATTCTATTACGCCATTGACTTTCAATGTTGTTATTGTAAAACAAAAAAAGCCTACATACATTTGGAGAACCCAAATCCGGGTTTACAATTTCCTGTTTTATGCTACACGAAGTAATTGCAACAAGAATGTTGGAAAGGAAATTTATTGCTTCAATCTTAGTGATAGCTTTCACCGTCACATTTTTTCACCTCTCATCTTTCCTCGTTTCAAGTGTTTACTTCTTGTACAATAACCAAGATTTTTTAGCCTTGGTGGCTCAATGGCTTTTAAATTTAGATACTGCTCCCTCGCCTGGTGCTCAGTTTGAAGTAAACAGAATATCGATGTTTCATTCGGTGATTTCAACAACATAACAACCATCAACATGCATAATAGATAAACCGAAATATGTCTAGAATTTAGAAATCTTTAGTCAAATTGCGTGAAAATTGTCCAAAAGAAAGTTTAAGGTTTCTGTCTTATTACTTATAGCAAGGTTCTGTTTTACTGATTAACCTAATATGGAAAAGATTTAAACCAAGACGTTACACCCTCTGTCTCTAAAAGACGTGACCATCTTTGTGGCCCAGTGAGAGATTCCGCCTCTTTAGAGGGAGGTCGCCTGTCGCTTGGAATTAGGAGGCAGAGTATCAACTGTTTCACCAAAAGCGATTTATAGATGGAGGGAATGGTATGCTTGTCTGTATATATGCAAATGAGTATACGGAATAAAGGGTGTCCACTTAGAAAGATTCATGGACAGATATCTTCGCATTTTATCGTAAATACAAAATGTACACAAAACAAAAAAATGTTGCTGTGTAAGAAATATAATAATATTTCTTTATATATTCCTTTTTTATTATGTGATGAGAATTTTTTAGCTTAATGGTTGATCATTCAATAAATCGGCATTACATAAATTACTAGAATTAGGCTATATTACATAGAGTACAAACATATGATCATAAATAATTAGAACAGACCTTGATAGTGTACCCCTGGTCTGAACAACGAAGTTTTCTTGCAGGTTTGTTCTACATAAATATACATAGCAAGAAACGTTTTATAAAATTTGCATTAGATTCGAAGTAAAAAATTAAGAGAAAATAGAATTATACCTACCAAAAGATTCAACGCTCACATAATCTTCAACTAAATCTTTAGACTATGACATCACCAATTTTTTTCACCATTATTCAAAGATTAAATGATTAAAGCGCATTCTTGTAACTATCAATTATCTACTAAATAGTAGTCTTCACTTTACAACCATCGTAAATTTTTCAATACGGTCTCGGGGAAAAAAATTCTTTCAAGTCAAATATAAAAAATACATCAACTAATTTGAGAGGCAAACAAATGTCTAGAGTTTAAAAATTACAAAAACAATCAAGAACAATCAACCAAACATTAGCAAAGTTTTATAGTTTTATTTAGTTTTAATCATCTTAAACACTGCATAATAAGAATATTTTATAATAAGAATACTGTTTATATATATACACAATACATGCATGTAAATAAATGTTTTCTTTGCACAAAAGTGTTAATACTCAAAAATAAACCTGTTTTATCCTTTGTCCTTTTTCTGTCTAATCAATTAAAGTAAAATTTAGACTTTTTCTTTAAAGTTCAAAATTTATAAAATAAATTATTAAAAAAAAGTTTTCTAAATCCCGAAATCTGGATCCAGATATACATATATATTGCATAATTCAATAACTATTATGACAATTTCCTTTTTACACATCAACGTTCTGGAAGACACTTGCTTTATTTTAAATGAGCTCCATTCTTAAGTGAATCACATAATTGTATAGTTATATTTATTCTTAATTATCTTAAACACTGTATTATAAGTATACTGTATAATTAGAATACTGCAAATATATATATACACAATACATGCATATATATATATAAGAATATTTTATAATTAGAATACTGTTATATATATGCACAATACATACATCTAAACTAATGATTTTTTTTGCACAAAAGTGTTAATACTCAAAAATAAACCCGTTTTATTCTTTTTCTGTCTAATCGATTAAAGTAAACTTTACACTTTAAAGTTTTAAAATTCATTAAACAAACATATAAAACAACATAAAAACAACTATAGTTAATAGTTCAATTGAATACTTGTATCCGGATTGACATGACATTATGATTGTCATAGGTAATTGTTTCATACTATTTTTGAACTTTAAAGATAAGGGGCTGTTCATTTTATGGACAAGACAAAAAATCACCAATAAATGATTGTCGGTGAAATTAGAAAACATTTTTTTCCAATGAAGGCATGGAACAAAAAATATTTTTTTAAAATTTCTGAATCCCGAAATCTGGATCCAGACATACATATATATTGCATAGTTCGATATTTAAGCTAATGTCTATTTCTTTTTAAGACATTCTGGAAGACTTTTGGTTTTTTTAATCAGCTCCATTCTTAAGTAAATCGTAGCGTCACTTTTGAATTTTTCATCTTCTGGTCATAAACCGAGTCAAACAATTCAGATTGCGCAACAGTGAACCAATTCTTCCAATCTCCAACTTGACCTTCAAATATAATAAACAGAACATCATTTTCATGTTGTTATTTTTTGCTATATAACTTTACACGTGTATAGGTATGTCATTTGCTACTTGTGAATACATTATTTCGATAAAAAATTTAAAAGTAGCACATAACAGGTAATAATTATGTTATAATAAAATATTACATGTATCTAGATACTATCAATGGTTTTATAATAACAAAATTTGCACAAGTTTGCTTTGTGGTTCTTGTTGCCAAGAGTACAACATATCAAAAAAACGATTGTTTCAAAGCATGGACATACAGATCACCGTCATACCATTTTATTGGGAAAAAATTTTTATATTCTTTTTCGCAAAAATCCTTTATATGTTTTTGCCATTTTACAATACATATTTACATTTATATCTTGTATATTTTTAACAATTTAACAATTGAACTGTTTTGAAATGATGTTCATTGTCAATATAGAAGCAAAACCTTTGTCCGCAAACTGAATAAGGCGGGTAAACGCGTAATGATTGCTTTGCCTTGCATTCATATTGCTACAAAAACATTTTTAAAACAATTCAATTGTTATATTTTTGTTAAAAAAATAATTCATTGATTTCAGGATTCAAAAGTTCCCTTCTATAACACATACACACCAATAGGTGCCGAGGAGACGCAACAGCCACGGAGAACGTGCATCTTAGATTGCGAACCTAAATTTCGACCGAAAAGTAGTCCACAAATAACAAAACTTGATATTCAAATTATTTTTTATTATTATTTTATATCTAATACTCTTTGAAATACATTATGTTAATGGAAAATCGATTAAATACCACCAATACATCTGAAAACTATAGTTTTCAAACCAAAACCTTCTGTGGTTACCCCACACCAAACATATTGCAGATTAATAACGTCTGTATTAACCGTCTAACCGGTACACCGGAAGGATGAAAGTGCAAGAACTGAAGTGAGATTTGATTTTAGTTTGTGCATTTTAACAATTGAACGGTTCTTGTAAAATCTCGTTTAATGCGGTTTTGTATTGCCTGTTATTTGTATTCATACACGAAATCACGTGGTATTTTGTATTTATAATCTTTATAAATGCAAAAGATCTCAAGTTTGGAGAAATAGGAAATTTTCAGGGCACATAAAAATATCGTATAATATTAACATACGTCTTAGCATAATTATGATCCACTGCTACGTTTGTGCACGTGGCAAATCGGGGCTCGCTTGCCGAAGTTATTTTTTCAGTTACCTAAAACACAATTACTTTACAGCTATCGGTGCCGCTATTGTAAAACAGAGGAAGCCTAAATATGTTTGGAAAATTCAAATCAAGCTTTACAATTCCCTGCATTATGCTGCAGAGTAAATGCAACACGATTGTTGAAAAGGAAATTTATTGTTTCTGTCCATTATATCACCATCTCATTTTTACAAACTCTCACCTTTCCGATACATTCCTGGTTCTTTGTCTTTCCATTCATCTGGATTTTCATTTTTGTTTTTCTCTTTCTTCATTTTATCAAATTGACACATTTCGTCAATCTGCTTCAATACAGATTCGTCTAAATCCACCTCTAAAAATTTGGCAAGCCTCTTAACTTCATTTAAACTATTCTAAAAAATAAAAATGATTTTATTTCAATTGCTTTCTCAAAATGCGGTATGCATAGTTCAAAAACAGTATAGAATTTTTGGCGTATGGTCAACAGAAGAATATCGAATGTAGCTTAAACATGTACGTGAAAAAAAGCGAAGATCGACATATACCGAGATCATTTCATTATAAAACTTCATAGACTATAGACAGATGATGATACAGAATCAAAATTTTATCAATGGGTGTGGTTTGAGTGGTTTCGGAGGGTTTAAACTATCGAACATGGAAGTTTGATCACAATACATAACGTTTAGCGCTGACTTGACAGTTTGAACTTTATTGTATCCTAGTTGATTTACAGATATATATATGTGTGTGTGTGTGTGTGTGTGTGTGTGTGTGTGTGTGTGTGTGTGAGTATTTATTGTCCTGTTTTTGTAATTAACAAGAGATTTTGTAATTTCACATATTCGACTAGGCAATACTTTGTGCTATCAGAAAATGTACTTTGTGGCAAATTTTCAGCAACCTTAATTTTTGAAATTATTTAAACTTAAGGTTTGTTTCATCTAGCAAAGCATTCCTTAGCTGGATTCTGATTTATATTGTTTTGGAACTTCAGATTTATTAAGTTTCAAATGCTGATTATCTTTTTCTACCTATCAACTTCTTCGACCCCAAGTGTAACTGATGAGGAATGAATTTCCGAAACGTGCACATATGGCATATGAAAATAAACAGGTTAAATGGTTAAATATTGATACCAAAATGTTGTTTATGTCCTTAGTATTAAGTTTGTTTTAAAGCACATTCACATGAAAAGGTATTAAAAAATTACACATGGCCACAGTATCACTTGAATACTAGAAAACGGGTAGGCAAGTTCTCAATAACAAATAGAAGAAACTGTGAAAATACTTATCCTGTTATAAATTATTGGTGACGAGGAATGGACTTTTAAAAGTCGACCATTTAGGTCAGAATTTACTAAAATACATATTGACAAATTAAACTGTAACAACAAAAAGGGTAGGAAGCAGAAAATTATAGTAATATTTTTAAACTATGACTAACCTGTTTCATTGTCTCGTAATATACAACATGTATTGGATACTCCGTGTTTTCTTCTTGTACTTCTTTCCCAGTCTAGTGTATAATCAAACCAGGATCCGTAATCAACTGAAATAACATAAAGTTTGTGGAATTAAAAAGTCGATACCTGTTGTGACAAAATATAAATTACTAATTTCTATCTCGGCATAAATAACGTTGTTTTGTTCAATTGTCGTCGTTTCAAGTGCTAACGTCTAGTACTATTACCAATATTGTTCTTAGAATAATCCTTAGAGATTATAAACCTAAAAATTGATGATGCGACGTTTAACAACTTTACGACCAACCAACCTAATAGATGTCTTGGCTGTGTTCAGCCAGTCGCGTGTTTTGTTTTTCGCTTTACAAATTTCTTCTTCATATTTGTCTTAACTTACCGTCTCCTTTTAGAAACCGTGGTACATAATTCTCCCATGTTCCATCAAATTCGTACTCTAATATCTTGGTATGGTGGTTGAAGAATGATACACAGACATCTTTTGGATTCCGTACCATGTATATTATTTTGCAGTGTCTTCGCAGGAAGTCTTTGGGTAGGTGTTTAAAATAAATATGGGTGTTAATTATTCTTGGCGATTTCATTTCATCGAATGTTTTCTTAGCCAATCCCTCCAACATACAAGCTTCTTTTATGCCTTCGATTCTCTTAGCATTTCCTTGTAACAACATGCACATAACTTCCCAAATCCAATGTGTTCCTGAAACAAATAGTTACATGTAGAGGGTATTTTTATCCGTTTACACTTCGTTTTTTGCGTAAAGTAATAAGATTTTACGCCCGGGCAAGATTCTTTCACTTCATTCGTAGTAATAAGTTTAGGGATAATGGAGAAAAATAACACCGATCATCAACAAGCGATTTGACAAGCTTACTAACAATTCCCAAGTTCAACTGGAACCTATAAGTAGTAGGAGACGTTGTAATCCGTGAGCGCGCGGTTAAGAAAACTTTGGCCATGGAAGCCTCGTTACTAAAGGCAGATACAAAACGCTTCAACTTCGGGATATGCGTGAAAGCTGAAAGCTGAAGGCTCGAACCTCCTAGACCTAGCAGGCCGGCATACTTTCTCGGAAAATTTGGGGGGATGCCGCAAAATCATGCACTCTGGTGAAATCTAAGCTGCACTAAAGAGAAAACTATCTTTTATTCAGAGTGCCGGGTATTGATATATAATGCAAAAAAATGTAGCGAAATGAGGGGAGGGGTACGTCCCCTACGCCCCAACTTGTTCCGCCACTGACAGGTACACTTATTTTTACTTACCTGATTTTGGATAGGCGCAGACCATTAAATCATCATCCCTGGCTTGCCATTCAGGCATTGAACGATATTCTTGTTCATGATTCGGTATGATGTTAAAAGTTGGAATTATATAGCCATCTATATCCAGACATCGTAAACGAGCCCCTCCGTCGTCAGTCAAGTACACAACAGGCATAGAGGATTATCTAAAATATATTGTTATGTAGGACAACTTTTATTAAACAAATAAAACCTTTCGAATCAGTTTAACTAAGGTGTTTTAAATATTTTATTTAAAAAAATTGTGTCAGATAAATGCATGAACATGTATATACACAATGTGTTTTCAATTCTTTAAATTTATTTCCCCGTTTCAATTTTAAAAAAGTGTTTTTTTCTTCCTTGTAGAGCCTCTATAAAGTAATCTCCCTTTTTGACAAATACATGTATATAAAAAAGAAATATCAATATACATGTATATTTCACTTAAAAATTCATTTTTATTATTTTTATTAGAATTTCGTAGCTTAATGGTTGATCATGCAATAAATCGGCATTACTGAAATTACTGAATTACATGCATGTCATATAACATAGAGTACAAACGTCGATAATTTAGTACAGGCCTTGGTAGTGTACCCCTGGCCTAAACTACGAAGTTTACTTGTGCAGGTTTGTATTTACATAATAATATATAGCAAGAAACTTGTTACGAAATTTGCATTAGATTCGAAGTATAGATTAGGTGAAATAGAATTATACCTACAAACAGATGCCAAGTTTACATAATCTTCAAACTTCAGACTACATGTATGAACTACAGTAACTGTTTTATAAAGCATTAGATGAAGAATTTATTTTGACCTATTTCATTTGAGGTACGGCGAGGGAGTTTTTTTTTTATCAAGCGGCGTTAGACATATATATGTAGACGTGGTGAGTCGTATTCAGTATTTTATGCATCAAACCGTTATTTTCCACTCACGGAATTGTCTAACATTGAAAACAGTTATATATCACTTATTTTGGATTTTTATAAATAACGCATTCAAAAAGTGACATGTGACAAATATTACTTTTCGAATGTAATATTTGTGATATGTGACACAACTACATTCTAGTGAAATAGGGAACAATGATTAAGTAGTTTGATTGGGTAATGGTGTTTAACGTCACGGTCAAGATAATTTCACTTACATTGAGACGTTGCCAGCTATATGCGAATTGGCAGAAATTTTGCCCGTGCATTGCGCTGATAGCATTACACTGCAGGGTTCTTTATCGTACCACACCTACCGTAACACGGGACCTCGATTATTTCTAGTTCCCATCCGATAGAACCGTGACTTTCATTGTGTAAAACTTTTATTCTGAAATTAGGAAGGCGCTTAATATGAAGAAACGTTACCGTGAGAAACTACCGACTTTGATCAAGCAAACTTATAATCTTACCGTCAACTATGTTAAAGTTAGTTGGATTTGAACCTGATGGTGAGATGCACTGCGAACCATAAGCACTCGCTTTTGACCACTAGACCATCGAGGTCTTAAAACTTTCAAGAAACATATTAAATTTACTTCATTTCCACAGCAACCTTTAAAAATTTCCTCACGCCAAAGCTTTTCTGAGTTGGATTCGAACTAATACAGCGAGAATATTCGTCTGCCAATTTATACCACTGTCTTTTAATCAAACACTTGATTTGATTCGAGTAGATTTAATGGGGTTTACGTCCCGGTCAAGATTATTTCACTTATATCGAGACGTCACCAGTTAAGGTGAAGTGACAGAAATGTTGACCATTGCAGTGCACTTAGGGCAATGTGCAGGAAGGGCTCTTTAGCTTCCAACGCTTACCATGAAAATATGTCCTCAGCAAACTAAATAAATGCTCGATAAACAAATTCACTTTATTATGAACAAAAACAATCGGAAGTAAAATTCTCTCGATGAAAATGAGGAGAGTGAAAGATTCATTATATTAATAAATTTCTCTATGCAACAGAATAATTAATGATTGTAAAAAAAAATTCCGGTAATGCGCACATCATAACTTCCACTTGATCATTTCAGCCAAGTTTCATCGATATCCAAACAGCAGCTAAAGAATACCGTTCAGGACAAAATAGTATGACTAAAGCGTCGATAACTCAATCGGAAAACGCACATTACCATCTCATGTTAACTATTTCAACCGATTTTCATGTAAAAAATCAAATGAGCAGTTTAACTTCCTGTCCGACAAAATAGAACACCATTACTAAATAAAAACCAAAATATAATAAGTATTGTTTATCATTTTATTTATATTAACTTATTTTTTAATTAATCTTTGCATACTTTTTGTTTAAAACAAAAAGAATATACATTAAAATACAAAGGTACATGTAGATACATCACAAACACATTTTACATGTAGAGTAATAGTGATATTTTCTTGTTAAAATACTTTTTAAATTCAATACAGTCTAGAATTTACATGTAAAGCACCCAAAATTATATTGGATGCCTTTTCTCTTTTGTATACATTCCCTGGTACGGTCATAATATTGAAGATAATCTATCAAATTAACAATTATCATTATTTATTAATTAACTGAGTAAAAATACATTGTATATAATGTAGACTTCTAATATACTAGTAAATGAGATACTTCACGATTGTATTTTCATTATATTTATGGGATGCAATCTAAAGAACTTTTTACAGCCCACAAAATTGCGTAAACTTACTGTATGCGCATTTGTATGCAGTCACGGGTAAAACCCCGTACATTTTTGATGGCATATTCGATGTCGTAAAACTAGTTAAAAATATAAATATCCCATTAAAGAAAAAATATTCATAAAATAAAATATAAAATAAAGTAAATAAAACTGAATGGAGGAAAAATATGTAGTCATTGCTGTATTCAACTCTAATTCAATGTAATAAGGAAATATAATCCCTGTTCTATGAATGCCCTATCCGTTATGTTTTGATGGTATTAATGATGAATACCATTAAATATCATTTTATAAAGCTTCAGAAATGAATGGAAAAAAAATCCATTGTTTTATTAAGGTGTGGGAAAAACCCCCACCCTACCGCCAAAAATGAAGTAGCTTGATTATTCTGTTTGAAAGTTTACATCTTATAAACAAAATCAAACTAGTGGAACACTAATTGAAATATTTGCAGCAACAAACCGGAATGAGTCGCACAGACTCTTTACAAGTTTTTCCTGCCATACCATTATATAGCTCTTTCAATTATTTTATTTTTATAAATAAGATATTGACGAAAAAGATATCATAAAATTCATTCATAATTCAGTAAAATGTGCATTTTATAAGCTTCCTTCTTTGAAGATGTGACAGCAATACAAGAACACAATGACGTCATTCCTTGTCAACTTCTAGCAACCACAACTGAATGATGTCAGAGATAGATTTACAAGATGTAAACTTCAAAACTTGAACCCAGCAAAATAAGTGAAAAATCATTATCCACTGATATTAAACCCTATTTTAGAATACAAAACCTCTCAGGTGAACACACTAACACACACACACACACACACACACAGAAAAAGAGAGAGAGAGAGACAGAGATTTACTACTAATAACAAGAAATGAATAATATAATGAAACAGTTTTAATGAAATTCCAACTAAATTTGTAGTCATTTTATTCAATATGAAAGAACAGACCCCACAATCATCACTCCAGCACTTCCTATCATTAAAGATTGTGCAAAAACCACAAACATATTTAGTAAATACATCAACATGAAAACATCACACAATTCTATTTTTTAATGTTGTAGCCATAAGGAAAGGTCCCTATGCTTTTGAAATATTGATGCATATATTTTCTAAGAAATCATTTATTTGATATCACATCAGAACTTTAACTGAAGAGCATGTACCATACATAACAGGCAATTCTGAACCAATTACATATGCAGCAGCATTTTATTAAAACAAGTTCGTGAAATTCAAAGAAGCTCAAAATCAACTTCTTTTTAAAAAAATAATAATAATGAGCAGAAGTGAAAATTACACATTTTTCAAGTCTGACACATATACACTGATATTGATAAAAAAAAAATGGGCAAAATTTAAGATCAATAGTGGCTACTTCTCCTCCTTTTGTCATGTTTTAGAGTTGTTTTTGCCACTGGTAAGAAAACAAAACCCCTTTAAACTAGAACTGTCACTGATAGAGTTTAAAGCATCAATATATTAAATTTAAATAATAATGATGTATCAGATTTACCACAGAATTATAAATCTGCCAAAATTTCCTCTGTATTAATTTTAAACGTTGGTGTTTTCTTTGAAAGAAATGTACAATGTAACATTAACACATTTTTTTCAAACAATAAAATTGTCTACACCATGCTGACTGTTTGTATGCCCCCTTAGTTTTGAGATACTGTTATTTTTTTTTTTATCCAAAAAAAATTACCAACAGTTGAATTGATTTACAACTTTAACACAAATTTATGGTATCTATGCCAGCCATTATTGTTGGTAAAGACCTTACTCAAGAAAGTTAACAGATTACTGTTTAAATGATTTTACTAATCTATCTATGACAGTCCCATTTTTTCACCTTTTCATCAGATTCTGAATGAATTATACTGACATTTCTTCCAAGTTATCCAACAAAATAGTCATAAAAACCATGTAAAAATATAGGTTGAATATTTTTATTAATATAATGGATATTGTTATTATACAAATTTATGTTGCCTTGCCGACATTTTGTGTAAAAACTCTCACATTTTTAGCTAGATTTGCTCTAACTTAAACGTTCATCACAGAACTGCTTTAGAAACATTCAGTTAGTGTACATTTACAGTTTTTTTTAACATTTCAAAAATTACGAACAAACTTCTTATAACTTTGAAATAAGGAACAAAATAAAAAATATTTGTATGGTCAAATGTTCATATTTCTTTATAGGTTATTAATGATCATAGCCTAAGAGACAAAAATGAAAATTACTCCAGTCTTCTTACCTGTATTCTTGCTGCATAAATTAAATCTAGTATTTTTAAGAAAGAAGTGTTTACTTTCACACACACACACATACACACACACACACACACACACACACACACACACTATACCTACCTGTAATTTAAATACACAACTCACATTCATTCACAACTATGAACCGGTACTTAATTCCAAAGACTCCATTAGGTTTTTTAATTTAACACATATTTGATTTTAACACACTGCCATGCATGTACATGCAAAACTGTAAGCTAAAATCCTACCATTAAGTCCATTAAGTCAACTTCTTGGACTTCAATCACAGTGACATGGCAACTGATTTTTTTCACAAATTCACTTCACTCACCTGTTTCTGTTGAAATCTCTAACTTCACCCTTTTACTCTTTCTATCTTTCAACAATTATACCTGAACATAATTCAATTTCTTGAAATATTTCATTTTACCGATTCAATTTTATATTTTTTCCACTACACTTTCATTCATTTCATTCATCTGCTTCATCTTTTACTTCCCCTTCCTCCCCCTCCTCCCCATTTTCTGCCATTGTCACATTTTTCACTACTGGTTCAACATTCTGTGCAGCATTCGTTTCCTCTACTTTATCTTTCTCTCCATCTTTTTCCTCTTGTTCAATATCATCATTCATCACTTCACCCTCTTCTTCTTCATAATCTATTTTCACTTCAGGTTTATTCACATCTTTCTTAACATGCTTTTCATCTGACCTGCCTGACCTGTGACCATCTCTGTCTCTCCTACCTGACCTATGACCATCACTTTCTCGTCTCCTTGATCTATGACCTTCATCACTCCTTCGCCTTCGCTTATGGTCATCACCCTCTTTACTTAATCGTCTATGTTTACCTGAATGGTCATCTGCATTACCATCAGATCGTCTACGTTTCTGAGGTGACCCTCGGTCATCAGAACGTTTATGATCTATCTCATGTCCACTTAAAGTCCGCCTACGTCTATTTTCACGATTTTCCTTATCTTGCTTGGACTTAGAAGGACTTCCCCCTTCCCCACCCTCCCCATCTTCTTCATGATCTTCTTCATCTTCACCATGCTGTTCAGAATTCATCAATTCTTCTATCTCATTCTCAAGTTTTTCTCTTCTTTTTACTATCATTTCTAAAAAGAATGAAAAATACAATTAAAGCCATCACCAAGGAGATTGTTTTTATTTTGAACCTACAAACCAAAATAAAAACTTTTCAATTTCGTTATGGTCAAAGACTCTAATTAGCCAATGTGCTGAAATGCTGCAAAAAAACATTTTCAATTTAAATCATTCTGTGAAGCTTCAAAGTTCTCAGTTAAAACTGTAGAGTTTGGTTTCACAAAATAGAGTTCCACTCTTTAAAAAATAGACAAAAATAAATAAAGTTTCAAAGTCTGGAAAAACAATTCCAAAGGTCAAATGCATATCTTCTATGTATATAAAAACATCCTGTAAAATTTTGAGGTTTTTTTTTGATCGGAACTAATTTTACCAAATATATGTTTTCCCTACCAATATGACATTTACATACTATAACCCCTACATGGCTTAAAACCAATGAAAAAGTGTAAACTTTATGGAGTTTGCATAGAATTCACTTTATCTGACTGATCGTGATTGGTATATAAGATGAAGGTTACCACAGAAGTTCGATTTCAAAACAACTTAAAAAGTAAGAGTCTTTTACCCTAAATGTTCAGTTAGTAAGGATTCAAGTCTTTTGATTACGGTCTTATTAGAAGACAAGAGTCACTGAAACTCCGTGAAAACCAGGTTTTCGTATTTTGGAGAAGGGGGTTTCAGAGAGAAATAGTACCTAGTTTACATAATTATGGGTGATCATGTGTCTCGCAGGGACCTGGTTGATAGTAAAGGGATACCCATAATGGGTTAAGATTTAATATATCATATATATATATATATATATATATATATATATATGAAATGCAAAAATAGTCAACATCAAAATATTTTGCCACCATAATCATTTTACAAAACTTAAATTCCATAAATAGTGAATTCTACGTCTAAATATCATCAAAAATAGCCAATTTCATGCCAAAAATTGTAAATGTCATGCAACAATAGCCATTTTAGTGCAGAAAACACAAAGGTCAAAATGTAGGTCATGACCTTGACTTTTGATTTTGGCTTTATTTTCATCAGCATTGCTAGAAAATATGAAAACTGAAAACCCCATGTCATTATCTTTACATATATAGCCATTTTAGTGCAAAAACCACAAAGGTCAAAATGTAGGTCATGACCTTGACCTTTGATTTTGGCTTTATTTTTATCAGCATTGCTAGAAAATATGAAACCTGAAAACCCCATGTCATTATCTTTACATATACAGTAAAACCTGTCTACAAAGGCCACTTGAGGGACTGGCTGAAAGTGGCCTTTGTTGACAGGTGACCTTTACAGACAGGGTTGATATTCTAAACACCGGTTATGTCCCTTGATTTGCATTTGACATATAACTTCTCAAATTTAAAATTATAAAATGAATGCACAAAACACCAATATAAATGTATATTATTAAAATGGACAATTATTTTTATTTTAATATTTTAGGGACTCTTAAAATGCAAGAAAAATTATTGGTTTTGTGTCAATTATTGAATATTTAATTTTCTATGCATCCATATTTCTTTTTCAAAATATTTCTGAAAAAAATAAACAGTTTATCAGGTGAGCTTCAAAAAGCCCTGCATTGGCATTTGAACCATTCTTACACTACCTAAATCCCTAGGCTAATAATCTGCATCTCCCATTTCTAGAAGTTTCAGTTTTAGAAGGGTTGCGAATAAGGGGAATTTTTTTATTATAAAAATAAAAAAAATCTGGACAACTTTCACTTCAAAAATAATTATGACTGACAAGAAAAAAAACTTGTATTTAAGAAACAAGAGGACTAATAAAATATAAAAAAAATGTTTTTAACGGTAATACATGTCCAGGTAAGTTGGTAAAGTAACCCCTTTATGAGCCCCACTGAGAGGTGATAAAAAAATCAATACTTCACCTTGAAAAGCCGACTTTTTGACAGTGTTTAAATCTTTACCTGTAACAGGTTACTGTTAATATAGGGCTTTATTGTGGATAATTGATGAACAATCTTTCAGAGGATTTTATTATAAGCTTCTAATTAATGGATTAATTATTGTCAAGTGTTAATTTTATAAATTTGAGAAGAAATCGGCAAAAATGACTACTGTCCTAAGACATCTTTATTTCCCGATTTACAAGTATTCCACAGAACACATGGATTGATAAAATTATTTTTATTAGTTTTTATCATTATGTCTTGAGTTTAACCATTTTTTCAATGAATTTTATGGCTGTTTTCCCCCAAAAATGTTCCCAAGAATGGGATTAGTGACCGTTGTACACAGGTAATTTTTCCGATTTGGTGGCCGTTAGGGTGAAAGCTGACCACGTCAGACAGGTGACCCCTCTACAGAGGTTCATTATATAGTAAATACGTTGGGGACCGTTTCAGACTGACCGTTACTGACAGGTGACCGCTCTACACAGGTGACCGCTACCACAGGTTTGACTTTATAGCCATTTTAGTGCAGAAAACACAAAGGTCAAAATGTAGGTCATGACCTTGACCTTTGATTTTGGCTTTATTTTCATCAGCATTGCTAGAAAATATGAAAACTGAAAACCCCATGTCATTATCTTTACATATGGCCAAGATATAGCTAAAGGTTGCTTATTTTGTGAAATGACCAAGCAACTATGACCTTGACCTTTGATGTATTTATCCCAAAAGCAGTCCCAACCAAGATCTTATCACAATACATGTATGTGCCAAGTTTTTTTCAAAAATGTCATTTACTTTTCAAGTTATCATCCTAAAACCATTTTTTGACGCCCGCCCGCACGCCCACCCGCCCGCCGACATTTGGTAATCTAAGAACCAGGTTTCTACGAAAACCTGGTTTAAAAATGATGAGGAACCTCTCAGCTTTAGACAGTTAGCCAGAAGGCACTCTCTACTACCAACAGAACAAAATTTAATATATATAAGAGCATCTGCCACATGGTACTTTACAATACCATATTGGACTTAAAAATCACTTAATATATTGTGCTTTTACATTACCTTCTACAACCTTGGAGGTGTCGTGTAATCTTTTCTCTAGAGTCTCATTCAACATTTTTGGAAGATAAAATAGATGTGGTTTGGCTTTTGTTTGAATGAAGTTAACAAGTTTCTTTGTATCAATTTCCCAATCTTCATGCTGAAACAAATAATGAAGGTGTTATTAAGTTAAAAAAAAAATCATCTTAATGCCTCTAGATTATTAACCTAGAGTTAAACATTACAACAAAATTGGATCACTTGTAAAGTAAAGACAAGTCATACAAAAGGGAACAGTGACCTTTAAAGATATAAATGAATTTTAATAATAATAAAAAAGACCTCATATGATTATTTAAAAAAAATCTAAAGTCTGTAATATGAAAAAGCTCTGAAACTAATTCACTAATTTACCCAAAACTCCTCAACCACCTATGGACATACAAAAATTGAATGACCTGAGAGGGGAATGATCATGTGTGCATAAAATTTATTTATTTATTTACAAATGTAACAGTACAACTTGTTGAGAGCAAGCTATTTCTTTATGATAAACTATTGACATTCAGTTATTAAAACAGAACCCATGTCTTTACTTTTTCTCAAAAACTTTCCTGTTCCGATAAAGTATGATTTAGATAGGATGCGCCATGCATATTTTACTTACTATTTTTGCTATTTCCATTTTCTGTTCAATCATTTTAACTTTAGCTTGTCTATGTTTACGATCCAAAAACAACTGTCTTCTCTCTTTCTGTAATTCTTCCTTTTCTTGTTTTGCTTTCTCTTCTAACTTATGTTCAATTTCTTTCCTTTGTTCTTCCTAAAAATATAAATAAATCCAAATTCCTTGACAACTAAAGTATCATCAAGTAACTAGTCATTATGGACATTGTCTATTCCATTATTTTTTAAAAATACCTACCCGGTAGTAAACGTGTCAGCAACTAACTATACCAGCTTTGATATCTTTCAGTCACACAATATTTTTCAGAGACCTAATAAGGTTTACACAGAGTATAAATACATCATTCGAGAAAGAATAAATAAGTCATAATTTTTTTTAATTGTAAAAGTAGTTTTCTTGATTGCTCAATTTGTAAAGCACCTACATGTAGCATGCAACATCTTATGTTTACCAACATAACTGAAATTCTTACCATCTAAAGTAGACAAATATATACATGTATGTACTGGATGTATTAGCATTCCAATTTCAGATAGAACCTTGTATGGACTTGAAACCAATCAATTTCATACTAACCTTGTCTTGTTTTTCTTTAGCTTCAACTTTAAACTTTTTTAATGTTCCAAGTAAAAGGCCAAACATTCTTTTGTTTCTGAAACAAAACCATGTACTTATAATAAAACCTTACACATATTTCAAAACATCATATATCATCTACCGTTCTTTTGTTTCTGAAAGAAAATCACGTAAAATTATCATAGTTTCATGTACTGTTGAAAACATGACATCATACATTTCTGAAATAAATCCATGTCTTGTACATATTTTGTTATTCTATGTAAATTTGTTATCTAGATCTAGTCCAAGATCCAGGAATGGAAATAAAACTCAACAAGGAGAGAATAATGTATTGCACCAGCCATAACCTTGTGTGTTTTCTTATCCTATGTCCATAGTTTCTTCCTACCAAAAAGGAACTAACCCTCAGTGATTCAATAATTAAACTAGCATTTGAAAATTGGTCATAATCATTTGGATTCTAATCAATGATGACACATCACTTTAAATATGCATTACAGGATTTTATCTACTTTCCCATAAAATCCAACCTCAATTACAGATACCATCTCATAATGAATCACAGTTCATTTGAACATATCGGCATACCTTGCATTTCCTTTTCCATCTTTGCTTTCTTCAGTCAGAGCATCTTTACGAGTGCGGGATTCTTTAGGGGTAATGATAACAGAGGATTGAATAGCAGGCTGTAATTAAAATAATTTTAAAAATCTTGTTTAAAAAAGAACATTTAAACCAATAAAGAACAAAAGTGTGATTGCAAAAGGCTGAATTTAAATGAATGCATTTCACAACATACTTTGTACATTGTTAAGAATAAAATTTACAATACAAAAAAAAAAAAAAAAAAAAAAAAAAACACACACAGACTATAAAACTTTCTCATCTGTTTATCAAAAACTTTTTTGAACTGAATGCCAACTTCAGTGCTGACACCAGACAAACATCAATGTACTTGTTACAGGTGAATTAAAATACAACATAAATTACCTTATGGGGCATGTCATCTTCATCAGCGCTATCCTCTCCTCTACGTCCTTGTCCTGGTATTCTGGGACCCAGTCTAAAACAAAACAATATTATATTTAATGATAAAAAGTGAAGAATATACAGTCAGACCTGCTAAAATGTTAACAACATAAAAAGTTATCCTATTTATAAAGAAAGTTTAACCCCAATTTAGGGCCTCTGTGGCCAAATGGTCTTAAAGCACAGATCACAGTGCCTCTCAAATCAAGCTTTGGGATATATATGTAAAACTGAACTTTGGATAATTGGTTACTCTGATTAATTTCATAAAAATATGGAATCCATATGGATACATTTTGCTAAAAATGAACACACAATCAAATTTATAATGTTTTATTGTTCCACTTTATTTATTAGTGCAAGAACTTTTGGTGAAAATAATTCATTAGAATTAAAAATTAACTTAAAAGAAAAACAATGTTAAATCCAGAAAGTAGTGTTATTACCTGGAAAAGGCACCGCCCATTCTCTGCCTTCTGACTGGGGGTCCTTCTCCCTCTGTAATACTTCTCCTACAAAATTAAAACACTGGAATAAAACATCATATAAACAAGAAACGTCACTATGAAAATAGAACCAAAGGTAGAAATAATATTTCTTAATTGTACAGCATAGAAAAGCACCATGTTTCTACCACTTTAAAAATTTGAGTAGTTTTCCTATTTATTACTACCATACTGTATGTCAGCATCAACATGAAATGAAAAGTTTTTATTGAATTAGAAAAGACTTTATTTATCAACACATAAACCTTTGTCTTACTACAAGTTTAACTTCAAAATGCCACTGACTTGACATAAAGCAAATTTTAACAACTCACTGCAAGATGAAAGAATTTAACCACACAGATAATGAAATTGTACCAGCTTCACTGACACCCTGTCACTTGACTGATTTCAGAAGCCCGACAAATATTAAATTTAACCCTGTGATATATACCTGGCTTGATTAAATAAACGTCCTCTACCCCTAAGATCTCCCACCACTGTAACTCTTCTTGGTCCTGGCCTGAAATCAAAACAAAAAAATCAAATACAATAATGACTTTTGTAGGTACAATGTAAATTTTAAAATTTTACAAGTCGGGGGAATGTTATGTAGCTTGTATGGACCAGGATACATGTATGATAATTCTAAATATTGATTAAAATCAATTATCAATATGGTCCCACTCCTAAACTTGGTTATTTTCAGATACATCAAATTATATTAGGTCAGTCAAAGAACCATTCAAACTTATCTACTGAACCTACTGTTACCTGTAGGCTAAATAAGATATTCAAGCTATTTTTATTGGGTGTTGTACAGAAAATGCAACGCAAATCCTTTACTGTATTTTATGTTTTTTATACCTCTGTTCTGTCGGATCGCGCCCTGTTATCCTTTTTATGTTATCATCGACATTTTTAAGACTTTCTTTTGCCTTTTCTAACTCATTTTGCAGCACGGAAACACCACGCACAATGGTAGCCATTTTTCTTGTAGATAATAGCCTGACCGAAAAACGGAGATAACCACACGCTTTCCCGGAAATAAAAAGCACGCATGAGTATTGACATGCATTGATTATTGTAAGATGTTCACAAACAACAGTTAATATAATTTTCTTTTGAAACAGGAAACGAAAACGGAAAATTACTACTGAAAATAGGTACTTGGCTTTACAAAATATAAAAAAAAATCTTGAAGTAAGAGACAAGACAGTGACCGTGATTTAAAACGTTTTGAATGTCACTGTTGACAAACATATTGGTGGTAAAATGATGCACATGGTGTGGTTAAAATACTTTTTATACCATTTTAATTTCTCTTCCATCAGTACCTCCTCAGAAAAAAAAAACATTTTAAACACAAATAAACCATATTTTACTAACGAACGAACCAACAACCAGACATGTATTTTTCCATTTATCCATAAAAGTTTAATAATGGACACATCAGTATAACCATTGTGTTTTTGTTTTAGAAAAACTATAATATTTAATTTACAATCCTTACACTAACTTGTATTTAAAGACAGGTTTAGTTAACGAACTTATGAATGTACATATGTGTGTCGGACAATGCAGACACTAAATAGTCCGTTGACTTGATGTATAGATGAACATCTCCATTAAAACTAAAGTTTCGCTGACTAAATTTTCATTCATTCATTCATTCATTCATTCATCCATTCATTTATTTATTTATTTATTTTGAAATATGCGCATTGTTTTGGTTCATATTTTCTGGATTTTTTTTCATTTTCAGTCTATATAAATCAAAGGTTCTTCAACTTTGAAAACTCCAAGTTAAAAACTTGATGGAGGACACAAACACTATAATGGTGATTCAAACCGGAGGTTTGTCAAATATTATTTTTGCCTATTAATCAGGCATCTAAATTTCGAAGTCTAAACAAGACTAAAACTTGTATGTCAATAGTCAGAGAAAATGATCACAAATATTTCATTTTCTTATTTAAGTAAATGGGTACATGTAACTTACCCTCAATTTTTAAGAAAAGTCGCGCGTCTAAATTTTGTATGGCCTTTTGTATTTTGTCACGTCTAGAGGCTAACTTGTCATTTATCGTGCTGTAAAATCGTGTGTCACACACACGGTGTGTGTGTGTGTGTGTGTGTGTGTATGTGTGTGTGTGTGTGTGACGACGTTTTGAGTAAAATAAAGTTCATTTCTATGCATATTTTAATCAAAGTATATAATTCATGCATTAGTTAGTGATAATTTTTTTCATTTCCAGGTACCATTGATAAAGAATACCCCAAAACAATAAAAGGATACGCATTTGAAATTGGCGAACCTGCCGTTAAAAGAATACTAGACAGGATTAAGCCAGGGTGTTCCGTTAATTTAAAATATGTCAGCGTGTGTAGGAAAGATAGCCAGGACATAACAGATGAGGACAGGTACTGTTTAATAGGGGAGGGGGTAATCATAGAAACCAAAGTGACACACACACGAGAGAGAGAGAGAGAGAGAGAGAGAGAGAGAGAGAGAGAGAGAGAGGATAACATCAGCTTAAAATTGTCAATTTTTAACTGAAGTTTCATATTTTTTCTAAAATTTTTAAAACTTTAACTCCCAAAATTCTAGAATGATCTTTTGTTTATTGCTTGCCCTTGTAGGATCTAAAATGTCAAATTTCTTAAAATTAAATATTGTTTTTAGAAAATAATTAATAATCAACGTTTTTGTCATTTAGTAACATATCTAAAAGCATTAAAATTAAATTAAAAAAATGTGTTAACGGGAAATGAAAATAACACGGAATTTCTCCTTCAGCTGAAAACTTACTTTATTCACCTTAGATAACTTTTGCACCATCTATTACTCGAAATACTCTTGTGCCAAATACTGCTAGATCAGTGGATCTGTTGAACAAAGTCTTCTTGGCTTCCCATGGAAAAGGTTTGATAATGAATGCTACACACACGTACAAGAGTATAAAATCCGTATTGGTGAAGCCCATAAAATCATATTTTGTTGGATGATATAGAGGACAATGTAGCAAATGTTCTTCATTTGACGCGACTAATGTTGCTTCATTTTACTGACCATTCATTTAAGACTGTTTTTGCTTGCTTACACGATGGATGTAAGTACAGTGACGTATAACCGGAGGGGACTAAAATCACAAGATATATAGATACTAGTATATGAATGCATCATTTATAGTGGTTTACCTATTAACATCGGTCATTGTCGGTGACACAGACACCGGGGATACAGAAATAATTTGTGAAGGATGAGCTTAAGACAAGGACTTTATTAAGTTTGGTTACTCTTGTGATAGGCTTCATTTAAGTGTTTGGCCAGAGTCTTTTTTCTGGGGATAACTTGTTAGTTCCAGGACTGCTTTGGTCACAGCCACCATTGTTGTTATGATCTTGCATGGTTGTTTTTGTCACAGCAAAATATATATGGTTGCTTTGGCCACGCCCAGACACAGCCATGCATCGTTGTTTTGGACAAAACCAGATGACCACTGTCGCCATGTTATTGGATGATTTTGGTCATATTTAGGAACATCGCTTATTTATTGTCATTTCTTGTATGGCTTTGTTCACAGCCAGATACATTCCTCATTTGTTGCCAGTTCTTGCATGCTTTTGTTGCAGCCAGATACATTCCTCATTTGTTACCAGTTCTTGCTTGGCATTGTTCACAGCCGGATGCATTCCTCATTTGTTGATAGTTCTTGCACGGCTATGTCCACAGCCAGATAACCCCACATATGTTGCCAGTTCTTGCATGGTATTGTTCGAAGCCACATATATTCCTCATTTGTTGTCAGTTCTTGCATGGTTTTGTTTAAAACAAGACGTGTCAGTAATTTGTTGCAAGTTCTTGTATGGGTTTCTTCACAGCACATACATCACTCATTTGTTGCCAGTTTTTTGCATGACTTTGTTCAAAGCCACATATATTCCTAATTTGTTGCCAGTTCTTGCATGGTTTTGTTTACAGCCAGATACATCTTGCATTGTTGTTTTGGTAATGACCAGATGCATCTCTCATTTGTTACGTTCTATTATGTTTGATTTTGTCATATCGATTTACGTGTTTTTAAATATCATTTTCCCCTGTATTCAATTGTAGAGCCAAAGTAGCAGATATATGCAGTAAGATGACTTATTCTAAAATTCTAATAACACATGGAACAGACACTATGATAGAAACTGCATCGTTTGTCGCCAGACTGGTAAAAGACAAGACCATTGTAATTACCGGAGCTTTCCTGCCTGAGACTTTCAAGAACTCTGACGCAGACTTCAATGTTGGGTTAGCAATTGGTGCACTACAGTCTAACACTTATCCTGGGGTTTATATTGCTATTGAATGGATGCGTGTTCCCATGGTCAGAATGTAGAAGAGACCCCGAGACCAATATGTTTACCAGAATATATCCTTGTTAATGGTAATAAATGAATAAATGAATTGGGGCAAAATACAGATGCAAGTTTTGTCAGTGCTTAGATCACACTATATTTTAACTTTGCAATAGACAGTCAGAGCTGTAACAACCAAGAAGACGGTACATTTAAATTATAAACGAATAATAAAATAAGAAAAGATTAACACATATTGTGATGCGACGACATCAATTCACTGTGATTAATGGATTTTCGACTTTAGACGGGCATATATTATCATAAATTTTCGACAAAATGGTACTGACATTCATAACTATGGCCTAAGTACTTTTAATGAAACCTTATCATTTTAATTGTTTTACAAACAGCCGTCTCTTAATAAGGACAAATAAAGAACAAAACAGTTTTTTTTTTTTTTAAAAAAAATGTTTGTTTTGTGTATTTTTATTATAAAAAAAAAACACGTTTACCCTTTTTTTTATCTTAAACACAAATGTAGTTGCAAGACTAATACAAGACAAATATTAACAGTCGGGACCAATTGTAGATTCGAAACAGCATGAAACATTATTGGCATGGTTGTTTTTGGTTGTCCTAACTATTTGTAAATGGTATTGCTATTCATCTGCATGATAGCATTGATTTTTCACCTACTACACATATGAAAATGAGAATGGCTTGATGTGCCACCTCATAAAACCCTTGTATGAAAATACTCTGTTCTGCAACTGATAATTAGAGTTTGGACATTTCAAAATTTTTCAGATAAATTCATGCTTGTTGAACTAGATAGTTCTAGGAAAGTGGAGAAAACCAATTTTCCAGAAAAACTATTTACTTTACGGGAAATAAGTGATAAACCATTGGTTTAATAACACAGAACAGTTTAACAGCACAGCTCCCAACATATTTTTCACTCGTGATTAGGAACAAAGTCTGTTTTACTGATATATGTACTGTCTACTAATATGCTCATTTATTTCTAGAAAATATCACAGTAGATTATACAAAATGATCAAATTTCAGATTTGGCAAGAGGTTATAGAGATTTATTTCAACAAGATTCCAGATACAGGTAATACTAGGCCTCAGTTTCACAATACTTTCTGAACCAAGATTTTCCTCGACTTAAAACTAGCAAATTTGAAATCATAATCATTTTATAATTGTTGAGCTATATAGAAATTTGAGGTGTCATTTTAAAGATCACTTCAAGCTTATATCATCTGTTGTGAAAATTGTTTATCTATTGTTTTAAAAGATATTGCTGAAATTTACTAAATTTAGTTAAAGAAAATCTTAGTTAAGGAATGATTGTGAAACTGAGCCCCATTATTTAAAATTCAATACTGTATGACAAAGGAACTGAAACTCACAGGACTATGGTCTTATCTGAGCCTTGTATACCATAGCTATTTGGCAAAAAAGGGCTTCAAAATCAGCATAAGCCAGGTTACAACAAAGAACCTGTACTGGGTCGTCTCATAAGTCCTTTTTTTTTTTATTGGCATTTGGATTCATATGATTCTTAAGGCTGAGCACAAAATTTCAAAACAAGAATTCCACAGATTTTAAATGTCTCGCCTGGTTAGTTTTTGATCGAGTAAAACAAAATTACTTTAACATAAACTTTCACATTTTGACAGGCCGCCGCTGCCACCTACAGTGATGACACCCAAAAAGTAACACCCAAGTCTTGCCTTATGGCAATGCAAGGCTCAACAAAAAAAAAAAAAAAAAAAAAAAAAAAAAAAAAACAACTATTGAAAAGACAACAAGAAAAGTATACATATATAAATATGTTTTATTTCTTCTTTTGAACATACTGTGTGATATGTTAGTTGTTCTGTATATCAGGTAGGGGGGATACCAATACTCTGTACTGTTGATAAGTTGTATGTCCAGTACTGTAATCAGCATGTACTATTTACTAACATAAACTATCATAGTACAATGGACATTAGTTCAGAAATTTAATACAAGAGTACAATTTGTATAAGCAAAAAAAAAAAAAAAATATTTAACATAAGTTCTTTATAAACATATATTTTATATATAAAAAGACTTAATGTACATATAAATTATTATATTTTATGATTTATAAACATTTAGGAATCTAAACATTCTATACTGTCATGATCTGTACATTGTTTAAATGGTTACTAGGCAACATGAAACAGGTGCTTGTTTCATTCATACCCTATATTACAAACTAAACTCTCAATAACCCTGTATATAAATGACACTTTTAAATCAGTTAACAATAATTCATTAACAACAGCTTTCAGAAGAATTGTAGCTCATCTGGACATTAGTCCCAAAGAAACCCTAATAATTTAATACCTGTTTCAACAAAGAGCCTTCAGGTTGGGATATAACATGAGCCCTTTTATACAGCTTATGCTACTCATTTTTATTTATCAATTGGTCTCTGGAGATTATTACAAAATCTAGATGAGTTTATAGAAAACTCTGTAGAATTAAAAATGGCACTTTTGATGATAACAAACAATTAACACCAGTATAACAATGCCCTGTTCATAAACAGACAGGAAAAATGAAATATTTATCCAATCTATACCAATTTTATTTCCTAATTTTTAAATAAATTTATTTGAAAATAATAATTTTTACCATGTTCGTAAGATTACCATGTTTTTGTAATTTGAAAAAATAACACCTGTATTTTCAAGAAAAATAAAACAAATAGTTGTCCCTGTGTACAAGCAAAATATAAAATGAATCTGTGATTGGCATGCAGGTAATGCAAAATCAACAATGTATGTGTAGATGGTCAGAATGCATGTATCATAAAAATCTTTTGAAAAAATATAACATAAGTAGCAACACACACACACACACACACACACACGTTTGCAAGATTTTTCTACCCAAGCACTATATCTAATGCAAGATACTGCATGTCTATTTTTCCTAAATTTTTAAACTCTAGCACAACAATATTTTGCTTATTCATTGATTTTAACACCAAAAAATAAACATTAGGTTTCAAAAATTGTGATTTTCTGCCATATAATTCCAAACTCAACATCAAGTGAGAAACAATTTAACTTAGTGTGAACACAAAAGGCTATTAAGCTTTGAAGGCAAGTGTAAATGTAAAATATAATTCACTTCAATAAATAAACTGGTGAAGACTGCAGTAAAATAAAAATATCGTGGAAGAAATTTCAAAATTTAAAAAAATATTTTAAACAAACAAGCAATATTTCAAATATAATTATGGTACAGAAAAACGTCTAAATTTAACCCTGTATGGCTCTAATTAACTATCATATAAAATTTATCAGAACATTAAACATTAATTTTGTTTGGCAGACTAGCCTGCGTAACCCCTGAACATCCGTTCCATCTATAGAACTTGCTAGATCAAAATTGTCCAGTTTAATGGCATTTATACATGCAAAATTGGTAAAGGACTTCATTATAACAGGAGTGGAAACATACCTATAGCTTTCAAATACTAGAAGATATCTGGGAAAATCCAAGTAATCCATGCACCTTATTTGATGTTTTTTCTTCATAAACAAAATTTTTTATAAATTGTACATGCTTCCATCCATTACATCAAAGAAAGAAACAATTTGAGAGTCCAAATTCTCAAACATTTTTCTTATTTATGAACCTATAAATTTATCTATATCCAATTTAAAAATGTTCAAATCATTGCTTAGTAAATAATCTATAAAGCACAATAAAAACATGAAAAAGCATCAGATCTTCAGACTTTTTGAGAGTATTTTTGCCATATGAGCTTTTTTCTTGTTCTTCTTGTTTCAACTGAATTTAAAAACTCAAAAACCTTTCAAGTATGATTATTACAGGTTGTTATCTATCAAAAATGTACATATAAATAATGAAAAAACTTTTCTTTCTACAAAATTCCTAAATCCTGAAATTTTCATTACCGAGCTAAGAGTATCCAGTTATCTGTAAAAAAGTTCAACAAATATTTATCACAGTAATAAAAAGAAATAAATTTGAAAGTTGTACCAGGTTTTTTTTCATTAGACTGTATAACACAAACACTTAATGTAAATCGGAAAAATTTTAGTTTTTTTTTTTCTCGCATAAAATCCCAGAGTACCAGGAAGTAAAATTTAACTTGTACAAATATTTTATTTTTTATATGTTTCATGGGTATTTGCACTGACCATATTCAAGCTATTGGGAAATATGTTAATATGTCAATATTTACGAAAATTAACTGACACGAAACTTTTCCGATTTACAGAAGTAGAAAAATTAACAAAAAAAAAAAAAAAAAAAAAAAAACAACTTGTGCATAACAAATGACAAAATTTAATAAATCAAACTTAACAAAACAAACTTCACTCTGGAAGACATGGCAATGCCCTGTTAAAATTGTTTTAAGATTTTGTTTACCTATTTGCTTTGCGCAGCCAATTCATGAAATAAATTATGGCACCCTGCAAGGTTATCTTGCAAGGATAATTGTTCTTAAAACTAATTCATGAATGAATCGAGATACCCTGCAAGGTGAATTTTCAAGGATAATCATTCTAAATTTTGACCTCACTTTAATATGCGTTTTTTGAGTAGCTGAGAACATTGTGCAAGATATGATGAATGAAATGAAAAAATTATGAATTCATGACTTAATGAATGTATCAATGTGTGAAAAAAAGGTATTTTTCAGCACTCTATTTTGTGACGTATAATGAATGACACTTCATATTTCATGTGTCATAAATTTATACTTGCTATATATAAATCTGACTTTTCATATACAACAGTAATATTTTATAACAACCTTTATACATATAGATATATATATAAATATATTTATATATATTTAAATAATACACAAAATGTATACAAAATGGGGGTTAATTTTTCCTCCTGTTTATCATGTGATGTCTAATAATACTTGTGCAGATCTATAGTTTCCCATGGTTACACAACCCATTTTTTTTATAGTTTTCAAATGGCTACACAACATTCTATAGTGTCCGATGATATACACAACACCATTATTTTGTTTCCAATGGTTATACAACACTATCCTTCAGCATTTTCCTCGAATAAGAGGCAACAAATGGAAAATGGAAAAATTAGATCTGCAAAAATATTAAGAGGTAATCAAATGGTGTCAAAATATTATTAGTTCCCATTTCATGAGAAGTTTAACAAAATTATATGCAAGCCTGTCATTTTTGAAAATTTGTTCATATTGGCCCTCATCAGATAAATAAAATTACTTTTACAACATTTAATTCACCTAATCAGGCAAGCATCTACATCTATAAACTAAGCTCCCCTGGTCTGACATCATTCATAAAGAAACTAAAAAAAATTAATATAAACTAATTAGAGCTTAAACTAACTTTTGCATACTATGCACTGGCTACCCAAACTACATAATTTATTGCTGCGTAAACCTAGCACTTGTATTCATATTTAGCACTCCATACACACTTTAACTACACTTTTTAGGAATTCATAAAATAATGGTCCCTAGAAAATCCCAAAAGGGTAAAAAAAAAATTATTGACACCAAATTGCATAGATGAACTACTATATATCTAGGAAATGATATGGAATTAAGATGTATCTTTACTATAAATGAGATCTTCATTGGGCAGCAGCAGCCTCTGATTTTTTATCTTTTTTATGTTTTTTGTGATCTTTATGTTCTTTGTGGTGATCATCATGCTCTTTGTGATCTTTATCTTTCTTTTTCTTCAGGAAACCAAACATACTTCTCCTCTTTTTCTCCTTTTTCGTGTTCCTCGTGATCAGTGTTCATCTGATACAGGAACGACTGGTTCAGAGACAGGCCTGTCTGTTCTTGGTGAGGGTTTGGGTCTAAACTGTTTTGAAAAAAAAAATTTCCGTAGTATTGATTAACAGGAAAAACATTGACAAATTAGGTAAGAAAATTTGTATTTGTTAAGATTTTTTTCCTTAAAAATTTCTAAATTACATGTAAACAGAAAAAAAAATATATGCAAATAAGTAAGATTATTTGTTTCTATTTTTATTGATTTTTTTAAAAATTTTGCTATAATATGGTGAAATAAATTTAAAATAAGATGTCAACTATCTTAGTTAATATTTTCTAAATCATTGGTGTATTTTGCAAGACATATAAATAACCTCAATGACCCCAATATCTTTACATATTACTGTCATAGTTTACAAATAAATAACCTCAATGACCCCAATATCTTTACATATTACTGTCATAGTTTACAAATAACCTCAATGACCCCAATATCTTTACATATTACTGTCATAGTTTACAAATAAATAACCTCAATGACCCCAATATCTTTACATATTACTGTCATAGTTTACAAATAAATAACCTCAATGACCCCAATATCTTTACATATTACTGTCATAGTTTACAAATAACCTCAATGACCCCAATATCTTTACATATTACTGTCATAGTTTACAAATAAATAACCTCAATGACCCCAATATCTTTACATATTACTGTCATAGTTTACAAATAACCTCAATGACCCCAATATCTTTACATATTACTGTCATAGTTTACAAATAAATAACCTCAATGACCCCAATATCTTTACATATTACTGTCATAGTTTACAAATAACCTCAATGACCCCAATATCTTTACATATTACTGTCATAGTTTACAAATAAATAACCTCAATGACCCCAATATCTTTACATATTACTGTCATAGTTTACAAATAAATAACCTCAATGACCCCAATATCTTTACATATTACTGTCATAGTTTACAAATAACCTCAATGACCCCAATATCTTTACATATAACAGTCATAGTTTACAAATAAATAACCTCAATGACCCCATAACAGTCATAGTTTACAAATAAATAACCTCAATGACCCCAATATCTTTACATATTACTGTCATAGTTTACAAATAAGATTAATATATATATATATATTTTTTAAAACCAAATAATAAAAAAAAAAGTTATCTTACTTTAATTCCATCATCTGTGGCATAATCTGCAATAGTAAAACAATTATGTTATTAAAAGTGAATGTATTCAATGGACACAAGACAGATCAAAATTATTGGAAGAGAAATGTCAGGCTTAAAGATACTTCTTCATAGGGTCTTCAAAGAACATATAAAGCTGCTAAATATATACATATGTACCTATATAAGTTTTGCTAATAACATTATATAATAGGAATAGTTTTTAATGGTCATTATAATCAGGTGCTAATAATGTTTCACACCATGATTTTTTAAACAAAAAGTACATGTATATACAAATTCACTACCAACACTGCTGATACTAGTCCAATTGGTGTTAATGCTGATGGTACCAAAGACAGATAAATAATCATTTAATTTTAGAAACTATGTTCATTAACTGATATCCACCTCCTCATTGTCCATCATAAGATATTGCCAACAGGAACAAAAAGAGTAATATCTATGCACAAGGATCTCTAAAATGTAAATTTTCATAATACTTTTTACTGTATATTAAACATATCTTCTTTTTTTTATTTTACATTATTACCTTTATTATTTATATGTTCATGTTCATGAACTGAGCCTGGATGGGGTTGTGAACCTGGCAATGGGGGAAGTTCATCATCCTCTGGACCTGAAACAAAATAAATAATAAATGAGCTTTAAGAACAAAATTACATCTGACCTGTACATGTAATCCATCAACAAAGTTGTCATCTGTCCATAATTTATATATAATGTTAATGACATTATCTGCAGTGGAATAATGGAATTTTATTTTCAAGTCCAGCATTTCAACTTCTATTGTGAAAGTCAGTTTAGAAATGGTGGATGAAGCTGAATTGCGGAGAGGAAACAAGTGAACTAACAAATTTTCTTTCTCTGAGATCTGTCTCGAGTTGGAATCAAACAAAGTTGCGAGAAAAGTCATGATTGGTAAGCAAGCTTTAGAACATTTTGTCACCAATGTTCCCTATTACTTGGATATAATATAAGCATCAAAAAGACAAGTAAAAAATTCTATGGAATTAATACTGTGTTTCTAATATAATTTTATGTTTACAATTTAAGATACCAACATATGATACAGTAACCTGTTTCTTATATGATTGTACTTCCATCTTACAGTGAATGTGGGAGTTTATTAATTAATAAAGATAATTTTACTCCCCAGTTGAAATACTTTTACTTATATCAGGTTGATCAGTAACAGGGATGGTGGAGGAAACTGGAGTGTCCAGGAAAAAAAATCTCTGACAAGCAATCTGACAAACTTTATCATGGCTGAAGTTGGATTTAAACCAATTAAGTTCCATAAGCAAATGCTATAGATCACCTGGCCAATAGGCCCCCCCCTTATAAAAGCATTTTTTTCCCTTAAGACATTACACTATTGAAAATTTAGATGCATTATTGGAAACACCAATGAATAGGTAGCATTTCTCAGGATGTCTTTATACAACTAGGACTTCTGAAACATAAAAGTACTGGTAATACTTAATAATACGTAATAACTACACGAGAAAGTGGTTTAATAAACTGAACTGAAATGCTTCTTAACCAAATATACATATGATTATGTGATCACTGTATAAGAACACGATTAAGATAGCTTCCATGTTTTTGGTATTAATAACACTTATGAATTAACCCATACAAAGAAGTTTTAAAAAAGGCAATTAAAAAAGTGTCGAAAAAGGTATGCCTTATTAACAAACGTTTTATCTGGTTTCTAAAGCTGTACAATAAAACTCTGATGTACAAAAAAGGTATTTTTGATGTAGTTTTTTTGTACCAAACTTCTTATGAAAAATGATAACTTTACCTGATGAATGATCCACAGTAGAACTAACATGGGACGTTTCTAAATGTGATGGTTGTTCTTCTCTGAAGCTACCACTTCTCTGCACAGCATCATTGTCATACTGTACGTTGTCTTTCACTGGTGAACTTTTAGGTGAGGGGGTGTGACCCTGTCTGACATGAGAAATGGCATCGTCCTTAATTTCCTGAGATTCTCTGTGGGCTGCTAAGGGTGATACACTTCGTGCTCTCCTCTCAGGACTTTGTGACAAGTCATCTGTACCATGATGTTCTTCAGGTGCTTGGGCTAGAAAATTGTAAAGATATGTATGGATAAAATATCAAGGGAGATAACTAAGAAAATTACAGAGACAACATCAAATCAATTAAGTAATATAATCAAGTAATTAATATTTAAAATCAAAATTAAAAAATACACAAAGTTTTAATTAACATATTTTAATCATTTTATAGATCCCAAGTTTGGAAGAAAAACAATTAACTGGAATTTTCTTTCTTTCTTTCTTTTTTTCTTTTTTTTTTTTTTTGGTATTATGAATAAACTGGAATTGTAAGCTTTTAAAAAAAATATGTTTAAAAAAAAAAAAAAAAAAAAAAAAAAAATTCACAGAGGGTTTTGTTTAATTTAATACATGTAATTTAAATTAGATAATATGAGATAATTATTTGGTTTTGCAAAAAAAAGAGTAAAATTTGTTTTCGTGATTACTCAAAAACAAGAGCATCATATCTACAGTTTTATCAGAAGTATATATATATTTTAAAAAAAAAAAAAAAAAAAAAAAAAAAAAACCTAGAGAAACATTATAGCAAAAACCAAAAGTGCAGTGTTAATTTCCTCTGATGCACTGGTTGTGCAAGATTATGTTTAAATAGTCGTTTCCTGGTAGATGGCACTGGTTGTGCATGATTACATTTAAATAGTTATATCCAGGTAGGTGGTATACTCAGGGATACATGTATGTGTTCTGTAAAATAAGTTGGATTTGCGTGCTCGACTTTATCTTACATCTTAAGCTAATTACTTTTCTAGAGCTATAAATTCTGTTTATGGTAATTTTTGTACAGATATGTTTAACTAAATGAATTAATTACTGCCCATATTTGCTAAATTAATTAGGACTTCATCAAATGTAACTGGGATTTTAAATAAATAAATAAATTTGCATATATATTAACGACTAAGCAAATAACATATATTCAGCTCATTGCATTTTTTGAAGAAAATGAATAAATAAATAAATAAAATAAAATAAAATTTTCTCAATGTGTCAAAATGCTGCAAGACATAAATAATTAAAATTTTTCATTTTCAAACTAATCAAACAGCAATCTGCTTTTTTTTTTTTTTTTTTGTAAATATGCACGATATCCATGCTTTTTTTTTTTTTTTTTTTACAAATAGTTTTTGAATCAGGCCATGCAAAACATTCCAGAAATGCCTCAAAACCACAGAAAATTAAGTTGCTATTGTAAATACCTCAGCCGCAAACACATTTCCAGTGTTACATGCATTTTGGGAGTAAATGAATTCTTTTTAATATAAATAATATAAATAAAAGTTGTCTCTTTAATTCTGGTGATTTCTGAATATAAAATTGTTTTAGTGCTAAATAAAATCTCTTTAAGTACTATGTGACCAGATTGCAAAGAATATGTTTTTTTAATCAAGAGAAACAGTGCGAGATCACAACCCTCAACAATATCAGGTATATTTATATGGTTCATAAGAAAGGATATCCTGAAAGCTGAATGAAATTCTTATAAACAGTTTAGGTGAAGCTTTGGATAGCAGATGTACACTCCCTTCCTTATTGCAAAATGCCAGTTTCAACTTTGAAAGGTCATCAAACAAAGGATCAACTTCATATTAGTTGCATAACTACATTTTATAGGAAAAATATCCTGAAGTTTGATGAAATATTTCTATGAACAGGTTAAGGAGGTTTTGCAGATAACAGACATTCACCCTCTGATTTTTATAGAAATTGTTTTAAAGCTATATTTTTCTTACCAAATAATCTATCTACCATGTTTACAACTTCCCCCCATAGAGAGATTATCATGTAAGTTTCAAGAAATTCAAACAACCGGCCTAGAAGTTGTAAAATAGTATCACAAAGTTTAAAGTCAAAGATGCAGACATGCTTTTCCTTTGCAAAATGGTAACTACATGAAATGTACCTGAACAATTTAAACACTTCACAGAATGGAAATTAAAGTAAAATGCTTCATACTATTTTTTTTTTTTTTTGCAGATACCACACACGTTCCTCTCATTTTTATTTTATTTTTTTATTTTAATTTTTATTTTTTATTTTGGTCAATTGGTTCAATAAACTGAATTCAAATGTACATTGTTTCATATAAAGTCTTGAACACCCAGTGAAATAAATTAAATACAAATAGGTCACAACTGACTAGTTTTTTTCCTTTGTTAACACTTGTCCAGCAAAATTAAAATGGATGCTGAAAATAGCACTTGATTTCTTGATATACTGACAACAAAAGCTCTTCTGTGCTTTCAATTGATGAGTTGAAAAACATTACTTAACATACAAGTAAATGTTAGTTAACAAATATTTTAACTGTAGGTGGTGGCAATGATGTGTGGTATTTACAAAAAGAAATAGTATCCTGTAGGATTATGTAGGAAGAATATGTACAAGAGGAACAGAAAAAATGGCAAGTATATCATAAAAACATTTTAAAACACAATTTAAAAAATAATATCTGATAAGTTTTCAAAGCTGAAACAAAGTAACTGACATACAAAACAAAACAAGAAATCAAAAATCAAAAGATTTTAGTGAATAAACAAGATTTCATTTCCACAAATATAAGAAAAATATCCACAAAAAGACATTTAATTTTCCTAATCTACAAGTGAAAATAATGCAAGCAAACAGGCCAAAAATAATGCTAAATACTACTCAGAACTGTCAAAATGGCTACTGCAAATCAAACAATACACAAATATCTACGATCTAGTGCAAGATGCTTAGTGATGCGTTGTTAGTGTCAAGCTAAAATAACAGATACATCATGTTCCAATAAAATTCCTTTTTCTCAGGTCGGCAAATTGACAGAATAAGAAATAAAACGATTTACATTTTACTTCTAGTACTGTTCCCGACCCAAATATATTGTGTTCGTGCTAATAAAAGCCAAAAATTCTGGTTTTAAAAAAAATCCCATTATAACCTGTGTAGCCAATAAATCTATGTTAAATATTAAAATAATTAAAATCATAGTTCAACAATAAATAAGTAATAAAACAAAAGGTTTTTAAAATTTCTGAAAGTTAAAAAATAAGTTCATACTTTAACAAAAGAAGTCAGAGGATGAAAAAACTTGATGCCATTCCTAGTGACACTCATGTAAGGGTTATGAAAAAGGTCAAAGGTCATTTACAGGTATCAATAAAAATCAAGGTTTATTGACCAAGATCAAAGGTTCATTTATGATAGAGATCAAAGGGTCAGGAATCACAGGCACCTATAGGGGTTATGCAAAGATAGATGGGCCATGTGGTCTATGATGTGGGCACTTTCACATCTCGATCCCACTCACTGCCTGGGTTTTAATTCCACTCTGGCAGATCCCAGTGTGAAAAAGTTTGTCATTTCGCTTGCTCAAAGTCAGGGGCTTCTTCTGGAAATGTGGCATCATTTTTGCCTCTTTAATTTAACCCAACAGATAATTTTTTAAATGCTATAATAATTTTTCCCCACACTAAATTTATAACTATTGGATCATTACAAAATTTAGATTATATTTTTTTTCTTCTTAAAATTACATAGAGAAAAACAGAAATACAACACAGAACATACAACTTTTTGGAAACAAAAACACATCTAAATCTACTGGTATGTAAGTTAGCGAACATTTTTCACTACCTAGCTGTAAAATGACGAACAAAAACAAGCATTTCAATTCCAAAATATCAAAAAATTCATGACGTTAATTAAACAAATAATCTACTCATTGGCTACACAGGTTTTATAAAATAATGCTGAGTGAAGCAATTAAGAAAAAAAGGCAAAACTTCCAAAAAAAAAAAAAAGTTTAAACATCTAAGTCACCTCCTTGTTCATCTTCCGCAGTCTGATCGCTACTATGAAAATTTTCCAGGTCGGTGTACATTGGGGTTTGAGCTGAAAACACCCATATTATATTAAAAACAACATATTATGATTAATATGGTATAGTAATAATTATATATGTATTAGCAGGCTGACCAATTTTTTCCTCTCTTTTTGTTTTCTTCAAAGAGAGTAAAATTTGCTGAATTTTGTTACAATATAGACAAAAAGATACTAATTAATTAAAAATAAAGTTCATACTTTAAACAAATTGTGCATTTCAAATATATGAATTTGACAGTTTTTTCCCCCTTTAAAATATTAAATCTGAACTTTAAACTTAGGAAATTAGTCAGCCTGCATTAGTACAAATTGGGACTTTCTACATTATATATATAAAAAACATTACACATATATAACAAAGAAATTTTAAATACAATGACAATAAGAAAATCGAGGCAATTTTTACTAAAATGATGATACTACTATGTAAAAAGAAATATTTCTGAAATTTAAAATTTAGGTAGCAAACTTTAATCTTAAAAGGATATGAATGGAATTTATTGCCAAAATAAGCTATCAAAAGCAAAATTCAATGAAGGTGATTTTAAATTCCAAGATGACTTTAAATGTTAACCAATCAATGCTAGTGATTTAAAATTTCAACAAATAAATAACGGTGATTTTAAAATTTGACCAATCAATGCTGGTGATGTTAAATTTCAACCAATAAATGAGGATGATTTTAAATGCTAACCAATCAATGCTGGTGATATTAAATTCAACTAATAAATGGGGGTGATTTTAAATTTCAAACCAATCAATGCAGGGGATTTTAAATTAAACTAATAAATGGGGGTGATTTTAAATTTCAAACCAATCAATGCAGGGGATTTTAAATTCAACTAATAAATGGGGGTGATTTTAAATTTCAAACCAATCAATGCAGGGAATTTTAAATTATACTAATAAATGGGGGTGATTTTAAATTCTAACCAATCAATGCTGGTGATTTTAAATTCAACTAATAAATGAGGGTGACTTTAAATTCTAACCAATCAATAAAGGGGATTTTAAATTCCAACTAGTTAATGGGGATGATTTTAAATGTTGATCAATAAATGCAGGTGATTTAAAATTCTGACAAATAAATTTAAAATGAATTAAGGTGATGTTTATTTATTGAACAAATAAATAGGGTTGATTTTAATTATAAGGATTGGGGTTATTTGAAAATCCAACTAATAAATGTAAGCCATTTTGATGACTACTGGTAAATTTGGATTCAAATGCCAACCAATAAATGGTGTGAAATTTCAAAATGCCAATTAAACTTACTGCCATAGATAATGAAAGGTATGGGTACAATGAACACGGAAAGATATATTGTAATAAATTGTTCTAATAACAAATGCACATCTAACAAAATAGTAAACCAAAGAAAAAAAAAAAAGATTTTATCTTCAAAAGATTTGGTTCATGCAGTACTTTATATAACACATTACACTTCTAAACATCAAACAATTATGCAGTTTGCTTACATAAAGCGTTAATATGTACTAATAATATAAAGATATGTATGTATATATGTATATAGAATGTATTAAAAGAAAACTTTCTAAAATGTGTATAATTTTTAGAGTAAAATATGAATGAAAACATCATTAAAATGAGTCAAGCAGTCAACTATCTTAAAGTTTTTTAAATTGCATTTGTATTTGTGGATTATTTTTTAAAAAAAGCAACCAAGTTCAATATAAATGAAAAAGAAATTGCAATATACTGTGTTTTTATTTTAAATAAGGTATTTTATTGATATTTAACTAAAGTTTGGAGATCTAAATTTGAATAAGAAACAGTTGGCAGAAAAAAGCATTTTGCTAATTTATCCAAAAAAATTATGAAATTTCTTTCATATGAAATAACCCACCAATTTACACCTCCATTTCTTCCTTATTTTCTCTCCCATTTTAAATCTTATGAACAATAATTCTTTTTTGCTAGTTGCATGAAGACAAAAGCATAGTTGGATGATAATTTTTATTCTTAGAAAAATGAATTAAATTACAAAAAATATATATATATATATAAAGATTGAAATATTAAATCGTATTAAATATAAATATATGCACATATAGCAAAATGTGTGATTTTGTTAAAATACAATTGACCAAGCAAGTCACACACAATGATATTTCCCTCCCCTAAATATTAAAGATGTGTGTATATAATTTGATTAGCTGTGACGGCAGTTGTAAAGACTGGCGAACTACCTAATGGGATTCATGCAAAAATGCATTCTCTAATATACTTCTTTTATATCAGTAAAACTCTTCCTTTTTTTAAGTTCAAAACTTACCAGCAAAATGACAGATTTTATTTAACCAATCATTCATTTCTCCTGGACTAGCGGCCTCAAACAGAAATTCAGCACCATCTTTTAACCTAAGACGCAACACATTTTTCTTTTTAGTGTAATCAGAAGCAACTTCACAGTGAGCTCCATGGATAAACAGTGAGGGAGAAATTGGAATTCTTTCATCATAACCTGAGGAAAATAATCAATAATTTTTTTAAAAAATAAACAAAACAGAAGCAGCAAAAATTAATATCGTGATCAAATTATCTCCCTTTACAGGTCACCAGCAGGGAGATTTTGTGAATAAAATATTTTCCAATATTATTCTTAATCATTTTTACTTATCAAGTTTAACACACTGCATGTTAAAGGTTAAATCATGACATTCCCTTTATCTATTTATTTATTCCATGCAGATATTTTTATATGATTCTTGGTTTCAATTTACCACCTCCCTATTCACAAAGTAACATATGTAAAAAGCAGCTTAACATTGATACTTCATTCTGAAATTTAAAAATGACAATTTTTTAAAAACCAGAATCCATTCTGTTTAATTTCTAATTGTTTAACCTAACTATTTTTGAAAATAAATAATATTTGTTACTTCATACAAAGCAGCCTAAAAATAACTAGCATACCTTCTTTATCTTTAAAGAATGCCATTAACTGACCAAATAACGCTGTATAAAATGATTTCCATGATCTAATTGTAGCTTTCTTTCCACCACTTTGAAGTTCGTGTTTTCTTTCTAGCACACCCTCCACCTCTACTGGCGGTAATACGTCAGGTCGCTTATATTTATCTTTAAAACTACGAGTCCTTCTACGTAAATTAAAACTAGCAGTCCGTTTTTTCTTTTCTTTACTGTCAGTTTTCATTAATTCTACCCTGGATTGTTTAGGACTAACTGGTGGTGAAAACTTATTGTCATATAAATTACCACCGGGCACCTGTTCAGTTCCTGAAGGTACCGGTTGCATTAATGGTGGAGGAGCATCTGGAAGATTAGGAACAGTTTTCATCATCCTTATCATTGGGATGAATAACTCCTTCACCTTGTCGAAATTCGAGAGCTTTTTGTAGAACTGGGGGTGGAGACATTGAACCATCTCCAGTACTCTTAAAACTAATGGCTCTTCGTATATCCTTGCGGTCTTTATCATCTTTATTCATTTTTATACTTGAAGATCTACCAATTAAGTTTTTAACAACATTTTTATCCAGTTTGTCATCTGGTCTGGAAAAAAAAAAAAAAAACCAGAAGAAATTAAAATTAGCCTCATTATTATAAACACATCATATTCATTTATCACAGTTAAATTCCAGTATTTTAATGCAACAGGCAACTGATATGTTTTAGTATATTTGAAGCACTTGAAAGATTTTCTAGGTGTTATATCATATACTTAAATCCCATCAGCCTCTACTTCAGGCAGACAGAAAATTTTTCACTAGATTTGATTCCATTTAAAATGTTATTTGTGTTTTATAATATTCAATCTCCTTGATGTGAATTTTTCTGTAACTGAAGCCAAATATGGCCATTTGATTATGAAAACTATAACTAATTACATATCAGTGAAAATAATTTCTCTATCTTAAAAAAATAAATCAACTTACTTTCCTTCTTCATCTGATGATTCTCCTCCTCCTTTCTGTCGCCGTAGCAACACTTCTCTAGCTTTTCGTTGTTCTTCCTCTCGCTTTCTTTCCTGCAAGTATACACAGATTAAATCTTTCATATTTTTTATACTTAACACTTTGAATTTTTCAACTGCTCATCTTTCTTAATTCATAAAACAATTTACCCTATAAAATGAACAATATTTTCAAAATGTCTCCTAAGGTGAAATGATTTATCAAATACACAACTTCTACCCTTGATCCTTTTTCAAAGCAAGATTATACATCTTTTGTCAATAAAAGACAATCCTAATAAGTGTAGCCAAACTTGGCTAGTACTTGTGTAGTTATGTGGTGTATTTAGCAGATACAATACAGTGATTTACTGCCACACTTTTCTAGTTCCAGATCTTTAATCGTTGTAGAAGATTGCTCAATTATCACTCTGAAAAACCTGATTTAGTCCTCTGCTTGGCCACTTCCTGTGGAAGTTGCTTCTCATTAAATGTTTCCTAAATCTTGTTACATATGTAAAATCATTTGAGAATTTTTTTTTAAAATTTTTATTTTAATTTCTTCTTTAATTCTAAATTAGGTATATAAGATGTGCAATGGTGTGGATTATGTTATATTTTAACCATTTTAACTTGTACATTTATAACTAGAACATAACTTTTACAATATCATACAAAATACAAGATGATTTATTGAAATGATGTTAATTTTTAATATTACATGAAAAATAACTAAAAATAAAGCACTAACGAAATTTTTTTTTTTTCAAAAAAAAAAAAAAAGTATATTATGTGCAATTAAATAATGAATTTTTAAAAATTTTGTAGAGAAAATAAAAATAAAATTTAATGAATCAATTTCTGGCATGATTAGATATTATGAAAAGAGAAAAAATAATCTAAAACTGATAAATAACTAGTATGTCAAATCAAGCAAATTTAGAAATAAATTTGGAAATTTACCAATAACGAAACCTGCTTCTATTTCATAGTAAAACATTTTTAATAAATTCAGCTTTTTATGTGAATTAAATATTTGATAACAATTTGACTGAGAAATCGGTGGACTCCCAAGTCTCATCTGAATAATACTGAGATGCCGAGGTTGAAAAATTAAAAAAAAAATGCATAGCTGCTAAGTCTCCACTTTTTAAGGAAGACAAAAATTTATAAAGAAAAAGAATGTGCCATTAAAATAAAACTATTAATAAAGTGATACCAAATTTAATGGATATGATATATGCGTTTGCAAAATATAAACCTATTTTATTGAAAGCTTTAATGAAATGTGCAAAAAAAATGACAATGTTGTACCAAAATCATGAAAAATTCATGTACCCATTTATCAATGATAGTTTTATTTCAACAAAAGGAATATATAAATAAGTAAAAACATCATAAATTAAATTATTTGCCACAGAAGCCTTAAAATAATGGCAGGGTTTTTTTTTTTTTTTTTTAAATTATAATTTTTTTTAAAATTTATTTTTTATTTTCATATGGACTTTTTATATTTTTATAAGTTGCACAGGCAGTCTAGAAACAATGCACTAAAGTTTTTAATTACCAGTATTAAAAGATCAGGACTTCTAACACTGTGTATATTAATTACAACATAAAGAGAAGAATGACAACATAAAAAGAGAAATAAAATTGTTGACAACTCTCTGATTATGGATATAGCAAGCACACAAACACACAAAGAAATAAAGTAAGTTTTTTACACCTTAAAAATAGAAAGAAAAAAAAACTGACAGAACTTTTTAACAAAAAAAAAAAAAAAAAAAAATAAATAAATAAATAAAAAATAAAAATAATAGTAATAATAATAATAATAAAAATGTCTAGAAATATTTATCTGTAAAAAAAAAAAAAAACAAAAGTTTTTTACCTAGATACAACAAACATATAATCTTCATAAATTAATACACAGTAATGAGTTTTTTAATTAACGACTGTCATTCTGACGCTCCAAGTTTTGGCATTCCTGACTAATTCAAGCAAGTAATACACATGTTATTTTAGTAGCATGTTTGAAAATTAATTGATTAATATGACTCAAGGCTTTTAAAGGAGTTTTTTGAAAAGTTACGGTTTGAATATTTTTTTTCTCCAAATTAAATTAGACTTAAGTTATAGATACATATTTTGTCATCTTTAATTATTTCTGTAGAGCTTAGTGTGTTTTCAATGACAGCAATCCAAACTAAGCTAAATTTAAAAAATAATTAAACCTAAAGATTTTATACACTGTGGTTCAGATGTCACAATCAAGAACTTTCTTTCTATATACTGATATCTCATACCGAGACATCACCTTCCAAAAACAAAGTTGTATTAATTAATATAAGAGATATACTGCCACGATGGTTTATGATGTACAGCTTAAATTGAGCATTTGTTACTGTCCAATGTTAATTTTTTTTTTGTTTTTATGGGCAAATATTGGGTAAAATGTTCACATTTTCTGACTTCTTATTAATTCTTACCACTGATCAACAGAATGAAATTCAACAAAATGAAAACTTTCATTTTTAGTGGCAATTTACACTTCAACCAAACTTCAAAAAAGCAATATGGAGAATTGCGAGAATTGCTGTTGGTAAACAATGCTTAAAATCACTATCAACACAGTTTTAATTCATTAAGATGTTTCATTTAGCAGAGACATCTGTTAGTTACACAAAACTATGAAAACTCTTTTATTTCAAAATGCTTACTGTATTTGGACTAGTCTCTTGTTGCAAGTTTTCATTGGACTAGATAAAGCAAAATAAAATCTCAACAAAAGTGCTGTGATAGTTTTCATTAAAACCAACGTGATGTTGTGAACAATAAACCCAAACAAAACCAAACCACAAACCATAATATTTCGCAGAAAAATTAAACTGAATTTTTAATTAAAGACAAAGAAGAAAATTGAAATATTTTTAATAATAAAAAATCAAAAACTGAAAAATTATCAAAAATTTGAATGACATGTAAAAAGAAAAAAAATGGAGTTGCACTTTTTAAAAAAAAAAGTTTCTCTCCATAATTGATGATGATTTCCGATACCATTAAAATAGTTAGAACTTTCAGGTAAATATCAGGCAAAAACCCAGGTGTATGCACTTACAACTACAGGTAAATCCAGGTGAAAATCCTGCAGTGATTGATTGATTAAATACTGAACTAAAAAAACATCATGAGAGTAATATCATAGCATTCTGAGAAACAAGCGAACATTTTATCAAATACTGAATATATAGAGATACAGATATAATACATGTATAATATTAGCTGATATATATGTACAACATGACATGTATGCTGTAATAGGGAGCTCAATATCAAATACAAGTGAATTTAAAATGTATATTAAATAAAAGTTTTATGCTGAAGTTGACAAGTGTTTTTAACTTATATTAAATTGTGATCAGCTGTAGAAATTTAAACATGATTTCTTATAAACCAAGTACTTATTTCAATATTTAGATGATAAAAATTCAAATCATTAAAATTTCAATTTCATAAATTCAGTCTTGGTAAACCTTGAATGTACAAGAGTTACATGCAATGTGTTACCCTTGTAGTCATGAGCTAATTTTGAATACTTTATTTGACAAAAATTCAAAAACTAGCAAATGACATCATTATCTTGAGGGTGAAAAATGAAAAATGTAAAATAAAAAAAATGATGTAAAACTTGACAAATGTTACTAATGCAAATTGTACAAATTGCATCTAGGTCTTGGTGAAACAAAAATTTAAAAAAAGTTGACAACTCAAAGACAACCATGTGTAGGTAACAAGTAGGACAAGAATCGAGAACCCATTGCTTTCATGACGAATTCACTATTACAACATATGTCAAATAACTAGCAAATCAGAAACAAAAGTTGTTAATGTATAAATATATATATATATCAAATAAACATACATCTCTTTTTGTCTGTAGGAATCATTTGAAAAAGAAAAAAGGAGAAAAATATTATTTTTCTGTAATACATTAAAAATCCCACAGTATCTGAATTATTTACAAAAGATGCTGAAAAAAATGGTAGCATTTATATATCTAAAATATGAAAAAGTTTGTTGTTAATATTTATATTTGTCCATTTCTATTGTTCTATCGTAATAATCCAACATGTTTCAGGTTTTATCACTTGTTTTATATATATATATATATATATATATATATATATATATATATATATATATATATATATATATATATATATATGCTAAAAATACTGATAGTCAAAATACAGGAAATACTGCTTATTGGGTATTTTATGTGATTTAATTTAAAAAACCTGAAACATGCTGTTCTATTTTCTGGGCTTTCCATGTCAAACAAATATTTTAATTAAAAATTTTTTTTCTGCCCCTAGCAAGTACAAGTATACAAAGCAAGCAGAAAAAAATTCAAAAACTCAAAAATTCCATAAAATCTAACTTTGAAAAACCAAATCCTCAGTTATATTTTACACACCATATACATGTGCCTTTCATAATAATTTGAGTATATAATTGGGGTTTATATATTCTTGAAGCTGGAAAAGGGTTAGGTAAATGTTAACCTCTATATGTAAAACCAACCAGCTACCAAAATTAATACCAGTTACCTCACTAATATCTTGTCAAAGAATGATTGAAATGGTCTATATTAGGGTAACAGAAACAGTAGCCCCTATTACCCAAACCCTCTAACTAAATATAATAACACCCAACTCAAAAGAGAGGTGACCTTTGAGAGAGAGAGAGAGAGAGAGAGAGAGAGAGAGAGAGAGAGAGAGAGATCAGAAAAAACAACAAACACCTCACAGAGGGTCTATCTAACTCATAAAAGATCAATCTATATTTCATGAAAGGTCACCTTCTATTATTGTAGAAAGAATAGCAATATAGAGATTGGGGACAGAGAGAGGGGGAGGTTACTAATTATGGTTGAGATATAATGAGGATCACAGTAAATATGTCATACGGAATACATGTTTTTATAAGAAAAAGCTCATAAATAGAAATGGAAAAAGAAATTTACCTCCATGATTCTTTCCTGCTCTCTTTTGCGGATTTCTTCGAGTCTGTCCATTTCTTTACGAGTTTTTTCAGCCTCAATTTGCTGTTGTTTCTGATCCATCAAAGACTGTTCAAGCTAAAAACAAAAAATGCTAAAACAATGTATTGCAGTAAATGCAGTAAAATACCTTGATGTAATTAACAAAATTAATAATTATATCAAAGATAGTTTTATTTTAAAGTGCAACCCAATTAACTTCCTTTTTTGTGCACATAATACTATACGGGCCATAAAATGTCCTAATTAAGTCACACTTTCAAAACTCTCATAAACCAGATATCAACAGAGATTTATTTTCTTAAGTTGGCTTTTAATATGTGTGTAAAAATTCAACATGATACTCTGAACTACTGGACGGGGATCAGAAGGGTGAATAAATTAAGACCTCCCTTACTCCCTTAGGCAACCATAACATACCTTAGTTCTTCTACAAATAGCTTTAAACTTTTCTGATTGAGCATCTACAGTTTTATCAAAGTCATCTTGTTTACGTAGCAATTCTTCCACAGCTTGGATATTTTCTCCATAATTTTTCTCTTTCAGTAAAGGATCTCTGATATTCATCCAAGCTTCTAACTGCTCCATCTCATGTTTCAATTGCTGTATAAAAAAAAAAAAACATATAAAATAATGTTGAAATCTTGTTACCTAAAGATTTTGCAATGCAATACAGTAATTATGTTTCATGGCTAGGTAAAAAAATACTTTGTATAATGGGAAGGTGGAGGAAACCTGAGTACCACAGGAAACCACCAATCTTGATTTTTATCACCCTAGGTTTTATCCCAAGAGTGCATCAAACTTAGGCAGAGAGTCAATATAATCTGTTAACATGCATCTTAGACCACTTGGCTACCAAGCCCCTTACAACTTTACTACCTCTCTTATTGCACCAGTATTTACTCAACAGAACTGACACCTTGTTGACAAGAGAGAGATTTTGACTGACTGTATCTGGGAAATCAAGATCCACATACATGTATAGCTATTAACAATAAAAATTTTAATTTGTTAAACTGTTCAGTGTTGGCAGTTTCCATTGTCTATTTAGACTGAAAGTTCATAAAAATATTTTTTAAAAATGGTTTTCAAAAGTATAATATTTACCTGAGCTTCCAAGTTCTGTTCACAAATTGTCCTATATGTACCAAATGTCCTTTGTAATGCTTCCCATGCCTCATTTAAATCATTTACTTTCTCTTGAATCTAGATATAAAAAAATTAAAAATATCTTAAACAATTCTGTTCCAAAATTCTTTTTTATTTGAGACCTACAAAGACTGTTAATTTTCAGAAACAAAATGTTAATTAACTCTTAATTAACATACAGGTAGTTTATTGACTTTATTTTAACATACAGGTAGTTTATTGACTTTATTTCCAGAACAGAATAAGATTAATCAATCAACATCAATTAGTACTACAGGTAAAAAAAACCCCAAAATTTTTCTATCACTTGTCAGTGATATAGATCATGTATAAATGATTGCTGATCGTCAATACCAAAAGAAAAACTGAAAACTCTAGGCTGAAATTTTTTCAGTTCAAATGTACAAATTCTTCCTCCCATAATGACATCCAACATACAACATGACTTGTCCAGTTTTTCTGAATTGAGACACAACATTTTCTCAACTGTCTATAGCATACATACCTCTTCAGACAAGAAATGACCATTATCAATCATGACCTGTCCCATTTTTCTGAATTTAGACACAGCATCTTCTCGACTGTCTATCTCGGCTTTGTGCTCTTTACACCTCGTCATCATGGCTTCTGCTCCTGGTAGATCTTTAGGAGGTTCCTCTGAGGTTATTATGGCCATCATTTCACTGATCCAGGCACTGTAAAAAAAGTTAAATTTAACACAGTGTCAACTACAGGATTTTAAAGAAACTGACTTTATTTAAAATCACAATGTAAAATTGAACATTTACACTTAAGCTAATTTTCATGAGGATAGTCATTCCAAGATATTCATACTTTTGTTTCTGGCTCATTAGATGATGGTTTGTGCAAATGCAAGTGAAAAATATCATAATAAGTTTTATTTTTGCTTTTTTATTTTTATTCTTGATAATCTCACCGATTTAAATGAAAATAAAAAAAATTTCCCCGATTTACAGTCTCAGTTATTTCAAGATGTTTTCATTTCTGGTTTGAAAGACTACTTAAAATCTTTTCTTTGCTGTAACAGTACTTTAATCATAGTCCCACAATGACAAAACCACAGTACTTTCACTTTCTATTTTCAGTATCTGCCACTGAGCCTGCCACTGCTTTTGTATAGATCAAATAACTATGTATAATTATAATGAATTTTTCAAATAATTATGAATGCATTCAGTTCTTTTAAGCCCCAAGCTATGGTTTACCTTTCTTTATTAAATATAATGATAATTTTTATAATATTTATCATATAATTTCAACCTTTACAATACAAACACTTACGTTAATTCTCGGTAATCATTGAAGTACAGTTGTAACTGATCTGCTTGTTGTAATTTTTCTTTACGTTGAGTAGCTTTTTCAACTAAACTGTTCCAGGACTGAACCATTTCCTCGTGTTTAGCAGCAATGTGTTCTTGTGCATCAGGGAACAGACTAATCAAGCGCTCTGCTTCCTTTGTCAGGGACTCAACTTGTTCACTGATTGCTGCTAGATCTCTCTACAATGTAATAACAATTACACATATATAAGATTCTTGGGCTGTGGAGTTAAAAAACTTACTTTATATACTGTACACATACTAATTTTAGCATGTACATATTTCAGCGCAATTTACATTCTCGACTGATTCGTGTGGATTTAAATTAGCGCAAACAACTTTTTAGAAACAGACTATAAGTCAACATGTATTTTAACAATATATTTGAATTAGCTCTACTGTCCTAGCATGAAAACTGCTGAAAATTAATACATCACTCAAATTAGTATGTTTACAGTAATTATTAAAAATTTAAGTACATTCAAACCATTGAATAAATTTCAAAATTATGATTCCAAAATAAATGGGTGTTCTGTTCTGTACACTGAAATGTACCAATTAAAAGGTTACTATTACGAACTAGACAATAGTAAAGACAAACTTTTTAAAACAATAAAATTGCAAATAAAGTGTCACCATTTATATGTGTTTTTCAACTAAAATGTTACCTACATGTCATTAAAAATATTGAATAAAATAAATAAGTCAATCAATTAAATTCACATTTTCATCATCAACTTACCTCGAGCCCTTCATGTCTGCTCAGCAGTGCACGGACACTTTCCAGATCGTGACCATATTCCTCACTAAGAACCACACCTTCTTTTTCTTGTATCCATTCTAGAGTGTCATCAGCATCACGAGCATACATGTGGACCTGTTTAGCTGCTGCCAAAGCCTTGTAATACAAAAAAAATAATTGTTATATTTTACACTTAATTGGATGTCTAACATCATTTTTACAGAATCGCCACTGAATTCTTTTAATATAATTACATTGCTTAGAATTTTTTTAAAATCAATTTCAGATAGACATTTAAAACAAAATACCAAATTTTCCAAGAATTCACTCACACCCCCTCCCCCCCTTTTTTTTTTTGTTCCAATGTCCAATTTAAAATGCAATCATATTTTTCTTTTAAATTAAATGTGAACTATTCTAAATTTTATTAACTATAACTGACATTGTTTCTAGGCAAATGTACATTAAAAAACACATACTTTAAAGCCATAAATTCATCTTTGTTGTCGTATTTTCAAAAATTTATAAATTGGTCAAATAAATGTATTGTTTTATATATTCTGAGTGGAGTAGAGTGGAGTAATGGTGTTTTACACCCCAGTCAAGAATCTTTCACTTATTTCGAGGTGGTCAGTTCTGGGATGGTGGAGGATACTGGAGTGCCCGGAGAAAACCACGACCTTTGGCAATTGAACTGAGAAACTTTCTTACACTAGGATCTGTCCCGAGTGGAATTCGAACCCAGGCGGTGAGAGGCACTGTGATCCGTAAGCGCGCACTTTAGACCACTCAGCCACCCAGGCCCCTTTTTATATTCTGAGTATAACACATAACATCTTCATTGTCAAACTTTAGAAACTTTATGAAATGGTAAATTACATGTATTTTTAAATTCTAAGTATAGAAAACAAAACCGAAAATGCTTTGCTATTCTAGAAAATTTAAGTCCTAAAGTAAGTTGATTTTCTTCTATTTGACCCTTGACCTATCAATCTATCCACCCCCCTCACCTCTTGTCTTGCTTTAGCTACATCTTTGAGGTCTGACCACATCTGAGTAATTTCTTTTGAGCGAATTTCTATTTTTTCTGATTCAAAATGTTGAACTTCAATCATTGAGGTAGCCATTTCTGTAACCTTTGTGACCCTTTCTTCGCTGGATCGTAACTCAGTAAGGAAATCTTCAAATTTCTGTTGTAATATCTATAATAAAAATATTAAAACAGTTAAATTTTCCTTCATTTGGAATGCATTATTCTCCAGTTTGGATATTACCATGACATTTGTGTGATCAAATAAGAAAGAATGACAAAGAAAAGTAATAAAAAGAAAACATTGTTTCAACTTATCCAAATTATTTAAAAATTATATTCTTATTACCAACTTTCATGTTTATTTTTTTCTGAACCAAAAAGGCCAAAACAAGTTGGCCAAGAGAAAATGCTAGCATTTATATAGAGGTGCTGCACTAGAATTTCTGTTTGTCAAACACGCAAACAATAAATAGGTCAAAGAAAAAATTCAATGCAAATGTTCAAACTTTTACAGAGGTATGGCATAAGCCTTTCTGTTTGTAAAACAAGTTATTTTTTTTAAATAAGTCAGATACAGGTTGAAACACAGGACAGCTCTCCACTTTCATTTTGGGAGAAAAATTTCAGGTACTGAATTTTGATAACAAGCTTATGTTTTACCTCTACATGCTCCAGATCTAACCCATAATCTTCTGACCCAGCTGTTACTCCTAACTCAGTTATCCACTGTGCTACATCCTCAGCCTCTCTGTAGAATTCAAACAGTTTCTTTGTGTCATTGAGTTTGTCTCTTCTTTGATGGGACAGATCTTGTAATAAACTGTATTTACTTTCTACAGCAGACTGAAAAAAAAGTTCCATATTGATATTTCCACTTAACATTATACACTGTTACCAAAAGTTGAATCGTACAAAACCTGGAAAGAGCAAGATTGTCATATTTTGTACCTCCACCTGATAAAATCCTTATTAAACATTCTATATGACTGGTTGAAACTATAAACATTAATTCATTTGTATTTATAATCAAATACTCTAAGTCTGGTGTGAAATCTTTGACAAGAAAATATTCCCTACATTTTAATAGATTGCTGTTGTTTACATGTATAGCAAATGATCAATAACTTACTGATGTAATTCAATAAGTTTCTAATCATCCCATATTTTACCCTCTAACTGAATAAAGACCACAATGCTCACATGACAAGACTTACAAGCCCCATGGACCCTATTTCTTGAAAATACACATTAGCAGATTTTGAATACTGTAAGTCAGAAAATTTTCACATTGATTAATTTTCACAAATATTAATATTTAAATATAATTGTATACTTTTTGTGTTGCCTGATAAGGTCAGTGCAAATGCAAATAAAAAAAATCAAAATAAAAAATTCACAAATCAAAGTTATACTTTCATGCTTTTTTACTTTCGCAAATTTAAGCAAAATTATACAAACACAGAAATTTCCCGATTTCCATTTTCTCATATATCTTACCTGTTGTTTCTTGATATTTTCTACATCATAGTGTTCTTTATCTATCAAACTCTGACTAAGTGCTGCTAGTTCTCCAATATTACCACTAAAGTTCTCTATATCCCTCTCTAGAGCATCCAGTTTCTTTATGTAAGCCTAAAACAGAAAAATTCACAAACTCAGTTCACAAATTCTGCTTTACATGTATGTACTAAAGTAAACCCTTTTGTTATTTATGAAGTATTAAACTAGCTATTTACATTCAAATTTACAGGTACTTGTATTTTATACTGAAAAAAAAAAAAAAACAAATGGAAATCAGAGTATAGTTTTTTCTTATTTTTAATTCTTCTAACATACAGCTCTATTTCAATTAAAATGTGTTTTAATGCTCTGTCCCTGAAATTTTGTAAAATTGTACAATAACAAAAAAAAGTAGAATGTGGAGTTTTTGTAGTTTTATAATAGTTTATGTTATACTATTTTGTTTTGTAAATTGATTAAAAAATATATTCATACCTGAACAGCATCTTCATCTTTGCCATAATCAGAACTTTTCAATAATGGTACTTTTTCTTCCATCCATGAATCTGCCTCTGAAATCTCGGTATAGAACTGAAATGAAGACAAAATGTTTAAGTTAAAATTACCCAGTAGTGTAGTTTTTCATTTCCAAGTATAGTATTTGTAACCAAACAATTTGGTGTTTGATGGTATGCAATCAGGATATACTAACAGTATTAGTATATTGCAGTAACTTCTATCTGATGTGACTTGTAGTAAAGTCACAGACACAGTCACTTACACATGAATGGAAAGAGCAAATCATATTGGATTGGATTATCTATGGTTGTTTATAAAAATAAGTCACCATCAGCAGCTGGTCACCTTGTTAGGTTCATTCATTATTTGTAATGTTGTTTAACATGCATCAGCAATTATTTCAGCTATTTCAAACAAGAACAAGATTATTAATCTCAAAACCTCAATCTAAGAATATGTTTGTGTAGACATGAGATATTCAAGTGTGTATTATGGTCTGCCTTGAACTATAATGTGAACATAAAATGGACTTTTTAAGGTGCTATTCAACTAAGTCAGTATACCAAAGGCAAGCATACCTCTACCCAAAATCACACTTTTAAAACACTGTCCTCATAATGCCAAGGGCAAATCAACATGCACTTATATACTGGCATGGTTGGACGTTGAACCCTTGACCTACTGTCCTCTAGTGGACAGCCTTGTGGGGTATAATGAATCACATTAATACAAAATATATCATACCTTTTGGGACTCTAATGCATCCTGAAGTTTTACCCTGCGAGATGATGACAGATTTCTAAGTTCTGATAATTCCTGATGTAACTCCTCCAATCGTTTTTCTATATCCTGGGCCGCAAAATGCTTACTAGTTATCATACGCTGAGCTGCAGCTGCAACGCCATCTATCAATGGTTCATTGGCAATAATCTCAGATTCAAGAGCCTGTTTATAAAAATTACAATAAACATTTTACTTACAATGTAAACATTTTAATGAAATATGATTTATAAAAATTACAATAAACATTTTACTTACAATGTAAACATTTTAATGAAATATGATAAAGGAGACACATATACCATAATGTGCAACACACAGACATACTGACGTTTCATGGTGTTTCCTATAAACATTTCTCAAACTGAAGGGAGGGGGGTCATGAATAAAATATTGTTTATATCTTGAGAGAGAGTAAAAGATTGAGAGAGAGAGAGAGAGAGAGAGAGAGAGAGAGAGAGAGAGAGAGAGAGAGAGAGTTTTAACATGATTGATAATGAAAAAAATTGTACAATGAGAGAGAGAGAGAGAGAGAGAGAGAGAGAGAGAGAGAGAGGCAAGCAATACAAACCTGGTGTTTCTTCATTAAATTTTGGACTTCTGACAGATTATTTCCAAGATCCGTTGATCCTGCTAGTGGTTTCTTCTCCTGTATCCATGTCATTACATCATCCACATCTCTATAAAACTGATACATTAACTGAGCATCTTCTAAATTCTCTCTCCTAATGTTGGATGGCTCAGACAAAGATTCATATCTGGAAATTTTAAAATAAATAATTTAGTATTAAGAACTATATTATTAACAACATTTGTAACAAAAAACAATACAACTTTGGAGTATGGACAAAAATATTATTGTAGGGATATAGTTTTTTAGTTCTGCTGGTCTAGAATGTGCTTGAAGAAAGTTCAACCACCACTGGCCTTCTGTTAGAAAAATTACAAACTTTCTCACACTAGGATCTGCATAAGAAGGATTCAGACCTACTAATTGAGAGGTACTATGATTTGTAAGCTGTCGATTTAGACTATTTGGTCTACAGCCTTTATAAAAATAAAAGCTTTTACCCAATAGCTTGCATTCTCCTGTAGTTCATTCAAAAAAATTAACAACAGATAGGGATGACATTAATGTTCATGCTAATGATAGGATATCAGCTTGTCCATACTAAGAAAAACAGGTAAGAGTTACAAACCTTTCTGATGTTTGTTTTGCCCTGCTTTGTAATTCTTTGTTCATGAAATGTTTGGAGTCCTTGAAGACTTGTGCAGCATCTTGTACATCCTGTACCTTCTCCTTATGGTTGGAAATATCTACTTCTAACATCTATAACAAAACAACATCAAAATTTATATACCAAAAGTAGAACTAAGTACCTAAGCTACAAAAACCAAGAACTTTGCAAAATTATTAAAAAAAACTGAGAATAATCATAGATTAAGAAAAGCAAACAATATTAGTCACCAAAGACCAAAGCTAAAGTCATCTGAATTAAGCAATAATTTTGATAAGTTCTGAATTCATTAGATGGACAAAAACATCATGTTGATCACCTTGTATGAAAATATAACATGCCCTAAGAATGTTTTAGTTTATCAATTATAGTGTCAAACATCTGCAGATGATTGGATACCATTTTTGCCAAAAAAAAAAAAGGTGATGACGAGACACCATTTTAAAAATTAACAATACAGCATTTTAGTCACAACATACCTGGTGTTTCTTGAGCAGGCTTGTGACAGATACCAAATCCTTCCCATGATCCTCTGACATAAGTTGATTTTCCGACTTCATCCATCCAAGATTGTAAATCATCAACTACTCTATTAAACATCAAGGCCTACAAGACAGAAATGTAAAAACATCTTACAAATAGTATTTTTAATGAAATAAAAAAAAATTCACTTTACATGGTGCAATCTCCACCCCCACCCCAAGCCTAATACGCACATTTCTAAATTTGAAATATATTAATCATATCTTATAATTTAGATTTTATGTAAATGAAATCTATTTGAATTTCTGTTTTAGTCATTATGAATTAAATATATTAAAACAATATTTGAATTCCTGAAATTTTACATCTGTAATGTACCAAACAAATACCTTTTGGATCATATCATGGATTTAGAAATTTAATATACTTGTAAAGTCAAATAAGTTTGAGATCAATATTTAGATAAGAACATAAAATTTCAAAATTGGAATGAAAATTATAACATTTAAAATTCTTATTTCAGTATCTGATGAAATTAATGCTTAACTAACTAAAACATCCTTAAACTTACTTGATAAGCATCTTGCAATCTATCTTTTTTCTCTGCACTAGCAGCCATTAAAGCTTGCCAGCTGAGTTCTAATTCCTCTAAACGTTTCTTTATATCAGTTGATGCATAATGATGCTGTTCTGTGAGACCTTGCCCTTCCTATAAATAAATATAGAATATTTCATTAATGTTTACTTCCTAAATTAACAATGCAAAAAAAATTTTCAAGCATATTCCTGTTTACATAGTAATATTAGTTTTGCAGGGTTTTTTTTTTTTTTTTAACAATGTAGCACAAGGTCTTACGGCACATAAATTCCATTGCAGACCTGCCAACCCCCTGGGCAACTATTCAGTAAGATCAAGGACATTTTTCAGTAAGATTGCACTAGTTTCAGTAAGATTTTACAATAGTCAGGTTTTATCAAATAGGCGTATTTTAATTAGACTGTTAAAGCTACAAAATCACCTAAATCGCACCAATTTATACCGATTCCTTTTTTTCGGAGCCGACTCTCCATAATCCGCCAGATCTGCTTTGCGTTTGCTCATTTTTGAGATGTGACAGTTACCGCCGAGAAACTTTAAAATCACACAGATGCTTGATTATTACACTTCAGAATGTCTATACTATCAAACGCTCTTCCGACTTTGCGTAACGACAGTGATCGCTGGCTATCTTTTAATGCTTTATTGTAATCTGCATGCCTTAAAAGCTTTTCCAGGACAGTTTTCTAAAACATGGTTTGGAAATGTAAAGACAATGAAAGACGATATCCGGAAAAGATAAAAATCGGAAGAAAACATGCCGTATCCGTACAATCGTAAGAATTAAAAATTTTCGGCAATTTTCAGTAAGAACTACGGAAAAATCGTAATGGTTGGCAGGTCTGTCATTGAGGGGAGAGACAAAATTGGAAAGAGGGGTTTTTGTATATGATGCCATGGGAGATCATTATAACATGTAAATAAAACCCGACAAGTGGACTAATATCAGTTAATAACAATTATATCAGACATTTTTTTTATTCATTTATATATAAATGTATTTTTTCACTTTTTATTATTATAATTATTATTTATTTATTTTATTTTATTTATTTATTTTTGACAATTTTGTTAACCCTTTGTCAATGTACAAAATGAAGGTTATTCAAAATTTAAGAACAAAAGGGTGAAATTCTTGGTAATGTCCTATACCATTTTTGAATTCAATCATAAAATACCTTCAAATGTCATATACGATTTTTGAATGTATTTCATGATTAGGATATGACAGTAATATCGTATATCAATGTACTTACCTCTACTACAGCATCAACTCTGTTCCTATTTGCTGTGACTTCAGCCTCAAATGCTTGATGTTTTTGTAACTTGGCCTGAAGGTTTGTTGGATCTCTGTATGACTCGTCTAACGCTATCTGTAGTTTTTCATTTATCCATCCTGACACCTAAAATAGACAGTTGGTTGGTCCATTAACTTCATGATTTTGTTACAACATACACTACTTTGTTTTACCATCTGTTGCTTTGTTGTACTAATCATATTTTAACTCTAAACTTAATTTGGGACATGTTTCAAGTATGTTCAGTTTTCAAAATGAATTTAAAATGCTAATGCTAGTATTCAAAATGCAGTATCTATGCCTTGCCTTGCTTTGTTTTACTGATAAAAAAGATAAAAATGCTTGATTTATATAGCCTCAACTTTACACCCAACTCCCAACAAGAAAATCTAAAATCACAAAAATAATCTGTAAAAGTACCTCATATAAATTTCGCAAGAAGAGTTGATAATTTTTGGAGTCGTTCAGTTTGTTCCTACGACTAGTGCTGTGTTCCCAGAATGTCTTTGTTCTATCCTCTACTGCTGTGCACTTCTCTTTAATCTCTTGCTTGGCATAATGTTCTTGCTGTTGAAGGTCCTGGGCAAACTGCTTCAAGTCCTCAATTCTCTCTTCTTGAGCATGTGTGGTTTTCTCAAATCCATCATGTTTTTTTGTGAGAGATTCAACACTATATAATGTGTTCTGTAATTAAAGTGGTAATTGTATATTAATATGATTTATACGAAGAGTAAATAAACCAGAAGTCTACATATGCTCTCAGATTTTAATCATCACTCTTCTTATAATAATTGGTAAATTAAGTTGAATACAAAATTGAAACATATGAAATCAAAATTAAATGAAAGTTACTTATTTCACCATTTAAGCATAGTTTCTTAAGTGTTTCTGACAAAAAGCTTTTGAAGATCAAGCATCAGATTAAACTAGTAAATGAATTACTTACCCCTAAATCTTCATTGGCCAGGAAAGCTTCCTTTGACGATATCCAGGATTCTGCTTGTTCTGCCGTCTCTTTAAACACCTTTAATAGATCAGATATAACAAATTTATTTCTAATAATTTTTCCAGTTTTCTATATGATATGACATTCAATATATGTAAATAAATGATATATCACAATAAATATTAATGACAAAAAAAAAAAAAAACCATGTGTGGATGTAACAGTAAATCCTCTCCATCAAGGTGTTTTTTTTCCAAAAGGAATAAATCACTTGGAGTTTTCTTTTCTTGGAATAATTGCAACAATAAATGCAATAATATTATCCAAAGACTCAATGTCCTGTATTAAAAATGATTACTTTCTATTATATATCATCATCTCTACCTTCATTGTAAATTATCATAATTTGAAGAAAAAAACTTAAAAACTATTTTTGTCATCAGTTTATGACATTGAATTATGCAAAACTTTCATAGAAAATCCAATTAACTTGAATTAGGTTTGTTCGTTCCCCCCCCCCCCCCCCTTATGAGTCTAGTCATTACTGAAAATTGCTATACGCATCCATGATTATATAAACAAGAGGCCCAATAGGGCCTGTATCGCTCACCTGGCACATCCTTATTTGTTCTTTGCTTTTTCTTTTTAAATATATTCAATCAATAAAATGTAAACAAACTCACTAGCAATATCCTTATTTTCTATTATTTCAAGTGCTATGAATCATAAAATTTCTTTCAATTGGCCATGTACTTTCAGAAGATTTAGGCTGAAATAAATCTTATTTGCATGTTACATAATTATTGCAAAAATGGAAAATTGTACAGAAAAACCCATTACATATGTTTTATCCCCAACATCTAGTTTCTATGTTATAAATTTCAACAAAATCAGTATATACATGTAAATAAACCCATAATGGCCATTTTTCGATTTTTGCTACTTTAAAGTAACGGCGGCCATCTTGGATTTCCGACAGAAATGTTGGATACAATTTTGAATCTATACCACCCAAGGACCTTCCACACTTCCATATCCTTTCAATTGGCCACGTACTTTAGAGAGAAGATTTTCAAAGATTATGGCTAAAAATAAACCTTATTTGCATATTACGTAATTATTACACAAACGAAAAAATCGTAAGGAAAAACCTGTTATATATGTTTTATCCCCCGACTTCTATTTTCTATGTTTCAAATTTCAACAAAATCAGTACAAAAATCAACCCAAAATGGCCATTTTTTTATTTTTGCTATTTATAGTAATGGCAGCCATCTTGGATTTCTGACAGACATGTCGGATACAATTTTGAATCTATACCACCTAAGGACCTTCCGCACTCAATATTGTTTTCAAGATAATAAGCAATTTAAGTCTTTTTTTTGCAGCTGTGACCTTGACCTTTCAACATATAACATTGAGCCATACATAAAAATGATTGTCATGTCAATACCTACAATATTCTAATATACATGCCCATACAAAAAGTTTATAGTTTTCAAGATAATTAGCAATTTAAGTCTTCTTTTGCAGCTGTGACCTTGACCTTTCAACATATGACCTTGTATCATATATCAAAATGATCTTTGTCACAATACCTACAATATTCTAATATACATGCCTATACAAAAAGTTCATAGTTTACAAGATAATTAGCATTTTAAGTCTTTTTTGAAGCTGTGACCTTGACCTTTCAACATATGATCTTGAACCATATATCAAAATAATTGTCATGTCAATACCTACAATAATCTACATATACATGCCCATACAAAAAGTTTATAGTTTTCAAGATAATTAGCAATTTAAGTCTTCTTTTGCAGCTGTGACCTTGACCTTTCAACATATGACCTTGATCCATATATCAAAATGATCGTCATGTCAATACCTACAACATTCTAATATACATGCCTATACAAAAAGTTCATAGTTTTCAAGATAATTAGCAATTTAAGTCTTCTTTTGCAGCTGTGACCTTGACCTTTGAACATATGACCTTGTATCATATATCAAAATGATCTTTGTCACAATACCTACAATATTCTAATATACATGCCTATACAAAAAGTCAATTGTTTTCAAGATAATAAGCAATTTAAGTCTTTTTTTTGCAGCTGTGACCTTGACCTTTCAACATATGATCTTGAACCATACATCAAAATGATTGTCATGTCAATACCTACAATATTCTAATATACATGCCCATACAAAAAGTTTATAGTTTTCAAGATAATTAGCAATTTAAGTCTTCTTTTGCAGCTGTGACCTTGACCTTTCAACATATGACCTTGATCCATATATCAAAATGATCGTCATGTCAATACCTACAACATTCTAATATACATGCCTATACAAAAAGTTCATAGTTTTCAAGATAATTAGCAATTTAAGTCTTCTTTTGCAGCTGTGACCTTGACCTTTCAACATATGACCTTGTATCATATATCAAAATGATCTTTGTCACAATACCTACAATATTCTAATATACATGCCTATACAAAAAGTCAATTGTTTTCAAGATAATAAGCAATTTAAGTCTTTTTTTTGCAGCTGTGACCTTGACCTTTCAACATATGATCTTGAACCATACATCAAAATGATTGTCATGTCAATACCTACAATATTCTAATATACATGCCTATACAAAAAGTTCATAGTTTTCAAGATAATTAGCAATTTAAGTCTTCTTTTGCAGCTGTGACCTTGACCTTTCAACATATGACCTTGTATCATATATCAAAATGATCTTTGTCACAATACCTACAATATTCTAATATACATGCCTATACAAAAAGTTCATAGTTTACAAGATAATTAGCATTTTAAGTCTTTTTTGAAGCTGTGACCTTGACCTTTCAACATATGATCTTGAACCATATATCAAAATAATTGTCATGTCAATACCTACAATAATCTACATATACATGCCCATACAAAAAGTTTATAGTTTTCAAGATAATTAGCAATTTAAGTCTTCTTTTGCAGCTGTGACCTTGACCTTTCAACATATGACCTTGATCCATATATCAAAATGATCGTCATGTCAATACCTACAACATTCTAATATACATGCCTATACAAAAAGTTCATAGTTTACAAGATAATTAGCATTTCAAGTCTTTTTTGAAGCTGTGACCTTGACCTTTCAACATATGATCTTGAACCATATATCAAAATAATTGTCATGTCAATACCTACAATAATCTACATATACATGCCTATACAAAAAGTCAATTGTTTTCAAGATAATAAGCAATTTAAGTCTTTTTTTTGCAGCTGTGACCTTGACCTTTCAACATATGATCTTGAACCATACATCAAAATGATTGCCATGTCAATACCTACAATATTCTAATATACATGCCTATACAAAAAGTACATAGTTTTCAAGATAATTAGCAATTTAAGTCTTCTTTTGCAGCTGTGACCTTGACCTTTCAACATATGACCTTGTATCATATATCAAAATGATCTTTGTCACAATACCTACAATATTCTAATATACATGCCTATACAAAAAGTTCATAGTTTACAAGATAATTAGCATTTTAAGTCTTTTTTGAAGCTGTGACCTTGACCTTTCAACATATGATCTTGAACCATATATCAAAATAATTGTCATGTCAATACCTACAATAATCTACAATACATGCCCATACAAAAAGTTTATAGTTTTCAAGATAATTAGCAATTTAAGTCTTCTTTTGCAGCTGTGACCTTGACCTTTCAACATATGACCTTGATCCATATATCAAAATGATCGTCATGTCAATACCTACAACATTCTAATATACATGCCTATACAAAAAGTTCATAGTTTTCAAGATAATTAGCAATTTAAGTCTTCTTTTGCAGCTGTGACCTTGACCTTTCAACATATGACCTTGTATCATATATCAAAATGATCTTTGTCACAATACCTACAATATTCTAATATACATGCCTATACAATAAGTCAATTGTTTTCAAGATAATAAGCAATTTAAGTCTTTTTTTTTGCAGCTGTGACCTTGACCTTTCAACATATGATCTTGAACCATACATCAAAATGATTGTCATGTCAATACCTACAATATTCTAATATACATGCCCATATAAAAAGTTTATAGTTTTCAAGATAATTAGCAATTTAAGTCTTCTTTTGCAGCTGTGACCTTGACCTTTCAACATATGACCTTGATCCATATATCAAAATGATCGTCATGTCAATACCTACAACATTCTAATATACATGCCTATACAAAAAGTTCATAGTTTTCAAGATAATTAGCAATTTAAGTCTTCTTTTGCAGCTGTGACCTTGACCTTTCAACATATGACCTTGTATCATATATCAAAATGATCTTTGTCACAATACCTACAATATTCTAATATACATGCCTATACAAAAAGTCAATTGTTTTCAAGATAATAAGCAATTTAAGTCTTTTTTTGCAGCTGTGACCTTGACCTTTCAACATATGATCTTGAACCATACATCAAAATGATTGCCATGTCAATACCTACAATATTCTAATATACATGCCCATACAAAAAGTACATAGTTTTCAAGATAATTAGCAATTTAAGTCTTCTTTTGCAGCTGTGACCTTGACCTTTCAACATATGACCTTGTATTATATATCAAAATGATCTTTGTCACAATACCAACAATATTCTAATATACATGCCTATACAAAAAGTTCATAGTTTACAAGATAATTAGCATTTTAAGTCTTTTTTGAAGCTGTGACCTTGACCTTTCAACATATGATCTTGAACCATATATCAAAATAATTGTCATGTCAATACCTACAATAATCTACAATACATGCCTATACAAAAAGTTTATAGTTTTCAAGATAATTAGCAATTTAAGTCTTCTTTTGCAGCTGTGACCTTGACCTTTCAACATATGACCTTGATCCATATATCAAAATGATCGTCATGTCAATACCTACAACATTCTAATATACATGCCTATACAAAAAGTTCATAGTTTTCAAGATAATTAGCAATTTAAGTCTTCTTTTGCAGCTGTGACCTTGACCTTTGAACATATGACCTTGTATCATATATCAAAATGATCTTTGTCACAATACCTACAATATTCTAATATACATGCCTATACAAAAAGTCAATTGTTTTCAAGATAATAAGCAATTTAAGTCTTTTTTTTGCAGCTGTGACCTTGACCTTTCAACATATGATCTTGAACCATACATCAAAATGATTGTCATGTCAATACCTACAATATTCTAATATACATGCCCATATAAAAAGTTTATAGTTTTCAAGATAATTAGCAATTTAAGTCTTCTTTTGCAGCTGTGACCTTGACCTTTCAACATATGACCTTGATCCATATATCAAAATGATCGTCATGTCAATACCTACAACATTCTAATATACATGCCTATACAAAAAGTTCATAGTTTTCAAGATAATTAGCAATTTAAGTCTTCTTTTGCAGCTGTGACCTTGACCTTTCAACATATGACCTTGTATCATATATCAAAATGATCTTTGTCACAATACCTACAATATTCTAATATACATGCCTATACAAAAAGTCAATTGTTTTCAAGATAATAAGCAATTTAAGTCTTTTTTTTGCAGCTGTGACCTTGACCTTTCAACATATGATCTTGAACCATACATCAAAATGATTGTCATGTCAATACCTACAATATTCTAATATACATGCCCATACAAAAAGTTACATAGTTTTCAAGATAATTAGCAATTTAAGTCTTCTTTTGCAGCTGTGACCTTGACCTTTCAACATATGACCTTGTATCATATATCAAAATGATCTTTGTCACAATACCTACAATATTCTAATATACATGCCTATACAAAAAGTCAATTGTTTTCAAGATAATAAGCAATTTAAGTCTTTTTTTTGCAGCTGTGACCTTGACCTTTCAACATATGATCTTGAACCATACATCAAAATGATTGTCATGTCAATACCTACAATATTCTAATATACATGCCCATACAAAAAGTTTATAGTTTTCAAGATAATTAGCAATTTAAGTCTTCTTTTGCAGCTGTGACCTTGACCTTTCAACATATGACCTTGATCCATATATCAAAATGATCGTCATGTCAATACCTACAACATTCTAATATACATGCCTATACAAAAAGTTCATAGTTTTCAAGATAATTAGCAATTTAAGTCTTCTTTTGCAGCTGTGACCTTGACCTTTCAACATATGACCTTGTATCATATATCAAAATGATCTTTGTCACAATACCTACAATATTCTAATATACATGCCTATACAAAAAGTCAATTGTTTTCAAGATAATAAGCAATTTAAGTCTTTTTTTTGCAGCTGTGACCTTGACCTTTCAACATATGATCTTGAACCATACATCAAAATGATTGTCCATGTCAATACCTACAATATTCTAATATACATGCCTATACAAAAAGTTAATAGTTTTCAAGATAATTAGCAATTTAAGTCTTCTTTTGCAGCTGTGACCTTGACCTTTCAACATATGACCTTGTATCATATATCAAAATGATCTTTGTCACAATACCTACAATATTCTAATATACATGCCTATACAAAAAGTTCATAGTTTACAAGATAATTAGCATTTTAAGTCTTTTTTGAAGCTGTGACCTTGACCTTTCAACATATGATCTTGAACCATATATCAAAATAATTGTCATGTCAATACCTACAATAATCTACAATACATGCCCATACAAAAAGTTTATAGTTTTCAAGATAATTAGCAATTTAAGTCTTCTTTTGCAGCTGTGACCTTGACCTTTCAACATATGACCTTGATCCATATATCAAAATGATCGTCATGTCAATACCTACAACATTCTAATATACATGCCTATACAAAAAGTTCATAGTTTTCAAGATAATTAGCAATTTAAGTCTTCTTTTGCAGCTGTGACCTTGACCTTTGAACATATGACCTTGTATCATATATCAAAATGATCTTTGTCACAATACCTACAATATTCTAATATACATGCCTATACAATAAGTCAATTGTTTTCAAGATAATAAGCAATTTAAGTCTTTTTTTTTTTGCAGCTGTGACCTTGACCTTTCAACATATGATCTTGAACCATACATCAAAATGATTGTCATGTCAATACCTACAATATTCTAATATACATGCCCATACAAAAAGTTTATAGTTTTCAAGATAATTAGCAATTTAAGTCTCCTTTTGCAGCTGTGACCTTGACCTTTCAACATATGACCTTGTATCATATATCAAAATGATCGTCATGTCAATACCTACAATATTCTAATATACATGCCAATACAAAAAGTTCAAAGTTTACAAGATAATTAGCATTTTAAGTCTTTTTTGAAGCTGTGACCTTGACCTTTCAACATATGATCTTGAACCATATATCAAAATGATCATCATGTCAATACCTACAATATTCTAATATACATGCCTATACAAAAAGTACATAGTTTACAAGATAATTAGCAATTTAAGTCTTCTTTTGCAGCTGTGACCTTGACCTTTGAACATATGACCTTGTATCATATATCAAAATTATCTTTGTCACAATACCTACAATATTTTAATATACATGCCTATACAAAAAGTCAATTGTTTTCAAGATAATAAGCAATTTTAGTTTTTTTTTTGCAGCTGTGACCTTGACCTTTCAACATATGACCTTGAACCATATATCAAAATGATTGTCATGTCAATACCTACAATATTCTAATATACATGCCTATACAAAAAGTTCATAGTTTTCAAGATAATTAGGCAATTTAAGTCTTCTTTTGCAGCTGTGACCTTGACCTTTGAACATATGACCTTGTATCATATATCAAAATGATCTTTGTCACAATACCTACAATATTCTAATATACATGCCTATACAAAAAGTCAATTGTTTTCAAGATAATAAGCAATTTAAGTCTTTTTTTTGCAGCTGTGACCTTGACCTTTCAACATATGATCTTGAACCATACATCAAAATGATTGCCATGTCAATACCTACAATATTCTAATATACATGCCTATACAAAAAGTACATAGTTTTCAAGATAATTAGCAATTTAAGTCTTCTTTTGCAGCTGTGACCTTGACCTTTCAACATATGACCTTGTATCATATATCAAAATGATCTTTGTCACAATACCAACAATATTCTAATATACATGCCTATACAAAAAGTTCATAGTTTACAAGATAATTAGCATTTTAAGTCTTTTTTGAAGCTGTGACCTTGACCTTTCAACATATGATCTTGAACCATATATCAAAATAATTGTCATGTCAATACCTACAATAATCTACAATACATGCCCATACAAAAAGTTTATAGTTTTCAAGATAATTAGCAATTTAAGTCTTCTTTTGCAGCTGTGACCTTGACCTTTCAACATATGACCTTGATCCATATATCAAAATGATCGTCATGTCAATACCTACAACATTCTAATATACATGCCTATACAAAAAGTTCATAGTTTTCAAGATAATTAGCAATTTAAGTCTTCTTTTGCAGCTGTGACCTTGACCTTTCAACATATGACCTTGTATCATATATCAAAATGATCTTTGTCACAATACCTACAATATTCTAATATACATGCCTATACAATAAGTCAATTGTTTTCAAGATAATAAGCAATTTAAGTCTTTTTTTTTGCAGCTGTGACCTTGACCTTTCAACATATGACCTTGAACCATACATCAAAATGATTGTCATGTCAATACCTACAATATTCTAATATACATGCCCATACAAAAAGTTTATAGTTTTCAAGATAATTAGCAATTTAAGTCTCCTTTTGCAGCTGTGACCTTGACCTTTCAACATATGACCTTGTATCATATATCAAAATGATCGTCATGTCAATACCTACAATATTCTAATATACATGCCAATACAAAAAGTTCAAAGTTTACAAGATAATTAGCATTTTAAGTCTTTTTTGAAGCTGTGACCTTGACCTTTCAACATATGATCTTGAACCATATATCAAAATGATCATCATGTCAATACCTACAATATTCTAATATACATGCCTATACAAAAAGTACATAGTTTACAAGATAATTAGCAATTTAAGTCTTCTTTTGCAGCTGTGACCTTGACCTTTGAACATATGACCTTGTATCATATATCAAAATGATCTTTGTCACAATACCTACAATATTTTAATATACATGCCTATACAAAAAGTCAATTGTTTTCAAGATAATAAGCAATTTTAGTTTTTTTTTTTGCAGCTGTGACCTTGACCTTTCAACATATGACCTTGAACCATATATCAAAATGATTGTCATGTCAATACCTACAATATTCTAATATACATGCCTATACAAAAAGTCAATTGTTTACAAGATATAGTGACAAATATATAATTTTAAGCAATTTTCCCACTTAGTACCTTATAATTTCCCCATTTTGAGCCTCATGGCTACCATTTGTGCAAATCTGAAACTAGATGACCTAGGGATGGTATAAATGAAATAACTAAGGTATATCTCTTGTACATTCAGAGGAGAAGATTTTTAAAGTTTTTCACTATTTCCCCCCTTATGGGGCCCCAAGGGGACATAACTCCTTCATTTTTGCAAATCTGAAAGGGCTTCACCCAGGCATAATGGTTACCAAGTTTCATCAAATTTGGCCCAGTGGTTTTGGAGAAGAAGATTAAAATGTAAAGTTTACGGACGCACGCACGCACATACACACGCCGCATCATACCATAAGCTCACGCTGGCTAAAGCCAGGTGAGCTAAAAATCTATAGAGAAGGGAACTTTTGCGGCTTCTGGGATTTTGAAACACTAATTCACTGTCCCAAACACAGTGACTCCAACAGTATAAGTTTACAAAGGAGATACCAACAGCAAAAAAGAATTACTGTATAAATGTCATATTGTTTCAAAAGTAACATTACTAAACATGTACCCGATATTTTATTATTTGTAAACCTGTTACATACCTGTAAATCGTGGCACTGTGTGAGTAATTGGTTACGTTTATCCCAAGCTCTATTCAGCATCAATTTTGTATGATCTAACTGACCAATAGTTTTCTGGATTTCATCTGATGCATAATGTTTTTGTTCAATTAAATTGTTTCCATGCTGACGAACTGCAGCAAAATGGGACTTTCTGCCATCAATCTCTGCCTACAAAAACAATGATAGTGAAATATCAGCATTTTCTGTGCAAGTAAATCAGATATATACAAAAACTAGAAACCATTTTTTTTTTTATCAGTGCACTGTATGAAAATTGAGAAAATCACTTCCTAATTAAATGTCCTTCTCAAAAAAAGGTTAAGGTATTACTTCTCATAAAAGGTAAAAAATTTATAGCTTTTGGTAAATAAGGTGAACATTGCTTAAAATAAAAGATTTTTTACTAAAGCAATTGTTGCTAATTACAGGAATAGTGAATTTCAAATTTCGATTTATACATGTATATCAGTTTAAAAAAGTGAACATATCAAGAAATAGCTATTTACTTACTGAAGCAATTAAAAATACTGCCAGTTATAAGAATATCAAATTTCATGTCACTATGGTACAATGAATCAGTTTTAATTCGATTAAAGCAACATTAATTTTAGGATCTATCTATCTTTAAGTCCTAATGTTCTGAAGGTATATAATCTCTCGGCCCACATCTGATATATATATATATTTTTTTTTTTTTGCTATAAAGAATTACCTTTCTTTCATGATGCATTTGTAAAAGACTTTCAGCCTCTGGAACATCTTTAGCCAGTTCTGCTGCATTCATTCTGCTATTCATATCATTGGACCATGAAATCTAGTAAAAACAAAACAAGAATATAAACCAAAAAAAGAAGAAGATGATCTTAAAATGTTTAATACAATGGCATGGCAACAAGACCAATATAACTGTTGCAATATTTACTTTAAATTGCAGTACAAGTTTGAGCATTAATTTCCCTTAGGCATGTTCAACAGTGTGTATGTAAACTTTTGCTTTGATAAGCATACCATCAGTGAGTATCCACCATAGTGCACGCAAACCATTGCTATCTTTATTGTTAGGTTGTTTACCTTAGATTCAAAATGGCATCCCAAAGACAAAATTTGTAAGAGATGTTTGAATAAATTCGAAAAACCAACTTGCGTTTCTATTTATATTTCAGAGTAAGTGCATGGTATCTTTCTAGAAGGGATCTGGATGATAAAGTTAGTCAAAACTTGTGTTCAGATGCCCAATTTTATTTATATTTTGGCATTTGTTCTGCAGTCAGTGTCTGTGTGTCCAAATCTATGAAAGAATATCATAAAAGCATCTGGATGATTATGATGAGTTAGTTTTAATGTTATTGCTTGTGTTCAATAGTCCAAAAATCGTTTCATGAGCCCATGAAAAGCAATCACACTGTTGTACACATCTCTTTATGGTGAACTGCTTACCAATGCATTTAAAATGTATGCTCTCTAATTACTCTCCATTGCGTGTTTTAGGATCAAGCATAATTAAAATGTTTCCTTTATAGTGAGGGAGGTCGTGGGTACGAACGTGGGTAGAGACTGTAGTGACTGTTCTTTTGTCAAGCACTCGGCATTACGAAATGAAAGTCATGGCTCTTTCGAATAGGAACTTAAAATAAACAAGGTCCAGAATCACGGCAGGCATGGCACAATAAAGAACCCTGCTGTTTAATGCCATCAGTGCAACACTCAGGCTAATTTCTGCACTTTTGCCTATAGCTGGCGACATATCGATATAAGTGAAATATTCTTGAGTGGGAATTTAAACAACATTACTCAACTCAACTCCTTTATAATGATAATCTGCTTACCAACTCTCTTGCATCACTTAGGAATTTCTGTAGTTGATAGGAATCTCTTAGTTTCTGTTTTCTGAAAAAGTACAAATTAATGAACAATAAATCAACTAGTTCCATTCAGTATAAAAGACAACACAAAGGGTGACCTAATTGAAAAAAAATATCACAAATTTAAAAATTTTTGATGACTTTTTCTTCTCCATGGAAATCATTTGTGCTAGTTTGATAAAAATCAAATTTAAAGCTAAACATATTATTTTCAACCTAAAAATTTATTATTTGATAACATTTGATAAAAAGAGCACACAAACTTCACTTTTATGTGTAAGGGACACCTTTATCTTGTCAGGGAGCAATATGAAGTCAAGAGCTACAAGTAATAATTACCTCTGATCAGCGAGTTCTTCTAGTTTTTCCCAATTATCCTCAGCTTCTTTCTGTTTGTTTTGGATAGCATCTGCATGATCTGGATATTTGCGACACAACTTACCAGACACAGATTCTATTTTCTGTAAATCAGAGAGAAAATATCTCTTAAGTTAATTGTTCTAATAATATGCTTGTCCAACTAGTGCAAACAATGAAGCAGTTTCTTCCTGATTATTAACATACTTTTCTACCAACTGACCACTATAAAGCAGTTTTTAAGGTTCTTCATTTATTACTTCTGAAGACAACCAAGGCAACAAAAACACCTGGCCTATTGACAAATTAACAAATTTAAACATGAAAATCCTAGAAAAAGAGAGATTAACCTTATTGTCTAAATTTAAAACAAAGTATATGACATAATGTTAAATATTACTGAACTGAACCAAAAACTAAAGTGGTGTTGAATCATTAATATTTGTTGGTTTAAAATTTGTAATTTTGCCATTTGAAAAAAAAAAAAAAATTTGTCAGAAAATTTCATGGAAATGGATTTTTGATAATAATCCCATTAGGGGCCTTGTTAATAAAAAATTTTCATTGACATAAAATATCAACGTTTTTCAAAAACCAACAAAAATAAGCACTCATCAACAAATATTTGTAATTTTAACAAGAAAATAAAAACTAACAACAACATGATTTTCATATTGCAACATACTAGTATTTCGAAATATATTGCAATATGAAAAATCATGCTGTCATTAGTTTTTATTTTGTTGTTATCTATAATACCTTTACAATACCAAGAATATATTTGTAATTTTACATCGGACATTAACATGCTTGGTTCTTTGTTAGGCAACTTCAGATTTGCTAACTATAAGCCTGTTAGCATATTGCTATTTTAGCCTGTCTTACTGGCTTAAAGTGAAGCAAATTTACTTATACATAATAATTCTCTTAATACATTACCTCTAGTTGGTTCTGCAGTGCTGTCATATCTCTTTCTACTTCTTCTTGTTTGCGTTGTAGAGCTTCAACAGCAGCCAGATCCTTACCAAGGTCTTCATTACTAAGTAGAGTGGCTTTTTCATTCATTCTATCATTTATATCATCTACATCTCTGTTGAAAGCATGGATTTCCAGAGCACCTGCTAGTCGCTGTTTGTAACCATTTAGTTCTCCTTGCAGCTTTTTCCATCTAAAATTTTTTTTTAAAAAATTATAAAATTTGAATTCTAGAAAAAGATCAAAATTTAGATTGTATTTTGCACTGTGCCTTCAACCACATACCGGTAGTTTCAAATCCCACTCAGATCAGATTCTAGCATGAGAAAGTTGGTTATTCTGCTTGCTCAATGTTAAAGTTTTCTCTGTCTTCCACCACCATCACACAACCAACCACCTTGCAAATATATTGAAAGAATCTTGACTAGGGTGTAAAGCACCATTACTTGTCAAAATTGACTTTTCATCTTGACAAAGGAATTAGACAGAATGTGTATGATATACACCATAGAAGCTTTTTATTCAGATAACACAAGATTAAAATATACATACTTTTGGTTCATGTCATTTCGTTTCTGTTTAACAACAGCTGTGTCTGTTTTACCATGTGATATTAATTTATCTGCCAGGTTATTGATGGTTGCTATACGACTATCATCTACAGATATACCCTGAATAAAAAAAAACAACCAGAAATTGTATAGATAATTTTTAATCATAAAAATTGTTCAAATAACTTAAACTTTGATATCCAATATATCGCATATTTGAGGTAGAAAAGTAATGAAAAAGAGCTTGCATACAGAGCACAGTGTAGCTTGCTGCACAGAATCAAACCTTACTCTGGCAAATCCTGGTGTAAAATATTATTTTCAACTTACTGAATTACATGGATGAGAGTCCATTAATCTTGTTGAATGTTAACTGGCATCATTGCCAGATTTTGTACTAAATTCATAAAACTGGATCTTCAGTTTTGAAAAAAACAAAAGTAGATGGAGAAAACACTCTAAAACAGAATTACGTTTTCTCTTATCAAAATTAAAAATTTAGGTCAAAAGTTACTTTTTTTCATTTCAATCAAATTTTCCACCTGAAATCTTAATATTATTAATAAATTAACATGAAAAACATTTCACCACAACTGCATGTACCATTAAAAAAACACAAATACATATTTTTGATATATTAACAAAAAGAAATTTAAGAATTTGCAAAACAATGTTGCAAATTCAAAGACAATAGAAAGAAACACATCAAATATTTCATTTAAAAGTGGTATGATTACTAGGGCAACTGAATATTACAAATAACACACCCAAAGTTATTCTGCAACACTTGTAACAAAATATTTAATATTTAATTTGCTTATTCTATTTGATAATTTTTTTATATTCAACATACTATTTCCAAAATCATAATAACAAAACTGTGGCAAAAGTCCCCATTAAAAGCAAAATCAAGCTTGACAAAACTTAAAGGGGTCGGGTGGGGTGGGGTGGGGGGGGGGGGGGTAACAACCATACAAACTCCTTTTAGGGATTTTCTCAAGTTGCCCTTGATTGTCATACACTTTAGAACATTTTACGAAAGTTAATCTTAGCAATCCAAATTTTTTAACTATTCTAAATAGAAAAACAAGGTTGAAAATATGTGGCTACAATGATGTTTTAAAAGTGATTCTAATATTTTGGGTGGTATAAATATTTCTGGAGGGAAACATTTTTGACTCTTTTGAGAAGAAGAAAGTGAGAAAGAAGTAATTTACATGTAAGAAACAAAGAAAAAATATTGGAAGAGAAGAACTGAGTACTGAGTTAAGCAATACAATAACCATCTTGTCTGAATACAGGTTAACTTATAATCAAGAACATCTTGGGTATATCGTAAAGTCTTATTAAAATATATTGTAAACTCTTATTAAAATAATCTGTTTAGAGCTAATACAAAATCACAAATTCTTGCAGTATTTCCATTTTCGTGGTATTCTGCACAATAATTTGACAAAGAATTTTTAAAAAATATATATCAATCTATGTAAAATTATTTAAACGCTTACACAAAATAACATATTACATAAGTCTTTCAACATTATTTTCAAAATCAATGAAAACAGAAATCCACAAGAATCAATGATGTACAGTACCAAATTATATACATTTTACTAAAAGTTCTATAAATTCTTTCAGATTTCAAATCAGTTTAATTGTACAAGTATTTTCTCATTTGTCACCCTTCAAAAAAATTATCACAAAGGGGTTGGATAACTTGCCAGGGTACATGGAACTATAAGTTCATAAATCTGTCAAGGTACAATCTGTCAGGGTACATGGAACTGCATGCTCATAAATCTGCTAGGGTATATAAATGTAATTGATGTCAATTAAGTAAAAGGGAAGTAACTCATACATACAGAAGCAAACCTGATGACAAGGTTTAAAAGTCACACAGAATAGGAATGAAATATTGCAGCTTTGAAGAGTGACAAATATGTGATACAGGTTTCTAGCAGGTTACAATGGTGCCATATACCCTGTCTAAAACTTATATACCCAGACCTGTAGCTCAGGGTACAAAAATCTTTGACAGGGTACATTAGGGATCCGTAACCTGCCAAAACTTATAATATAACTGCTTAGTATCCATCAGCTGACAACATAACTACATGGTATAACCATTTTAATCATCAGAATTTCTGAGTTTTGTTACCTAGGGGTTAACAATTGAACCATTTTAAAATTGTGCTTTTAGTCAATAAAAAAATGTCAGACCTTAATTACAAGATAAATCAAATTCACATCAGGGCCAGTTTGAGTGGTTTGTGTTGCAGAGATTATGGCATTCACATTTTCTATAAAAACCATTTTTTAACAAATAAATTGTTATCTACCAACACAAAGTTTTGTATACTAACTAAATAGACTGTAAAAGGATTCGATTCACCAAGCATGCATGCAAATTATTTTGCAATTTTCAAAAAATAACAATCAGAATGGAATTTTTTTTTTACACAACACTTATTTCAATTGTGTCCTCTCTATACCACCTTTAGATCACCAAATCAGGTAAGTCATTAAAATTGTGGTAAATCAGAAACACCAATAACTAAATACTTTTGGTTTTTTAAGAGTGTGACACAGAGATAGAGCCCTTGTAACATGTGTATACATGCATTTTACAATACACTTGGTACCCATACAAAATTAAAAGAAATTATAATAAACGAAATTTTGAGGGGAAAAAAGAACATCAAGCAAAACAATAAGGTGTCGCTGGGAAAAGCACAACAAGAATTCCATGGAAATATGTCTCACTTTTTCTTTAAGCCATAGTCACTATAAAGTTCAACTTGGGTTCAATATTCACATTTTGGCACAATATCAATGACTGTACCAGGAAATTAAAACCTAAGTCTCACCTTATGGTATCTATGGTAACCAGGTGAGACACAAAACAAAATATATAAACAGAGGTATACATAATCAGACAAAGGTGTTTATATAAATAAAGTTATATAAGCTTCTTACAATCATCAACTCCTGAAATTCCAAAAATACAAAATATCAATTCAAAGAAATGAATATAAAATCTAATAAAACATTCTTCATAAAAGATCTTTGTAATTTGTAATCAACCTCATCTTTAACTAATCACCGTAATCTAGATCAGTAAAAGCTAAAACAGTAATGCTTAGCAATTTTCAACATACTTTTTAGATCTTAAGTTTTAATAATATCATCTAGAATTTTTTTCAGTCAAAAAACAAATTAAAATACATTTGAAAACTGAATACTTACGGCTGATTCTTGATCATCAGCTTTCTTCTGAAGTTCACAGCAATGTTCATAATCACGACCTAGGTCATTAGCACCCACTAATGCTTCCTGTGATTTAAAAAAAAGTATTGTTGTTAAAAATATCAAACCATCAAATTATTACTATGTATGCCATTTACTTTTCTGGCGTAAGTTCACCTAATAAACTTAATTTGCCAGTTTTCACAGTTTTTACTTTGTTTTTGGGATTGTGAATTTAGCATGGATTTGTATGTTTGTGTTTGATATAATCATGCTTAAGCTAGGTTTGTTCTATATGACTAGAAAACTGACTGACATTGTATATAAAAAATAATCACAACATTATTCATTAAGATTTCTCAATAAAAAATTTAAGAAAACTGACAGACATTGTAAACAAAAAATAATCACAACATTATTCATTAAGATTTCTCAATAAAAATTTAAGAATTTGTCAAAAAATCATCTATGTCTTCAATCGTTAACAATATTATAAAGGTATCTAATTGAACAAAGCCCTATTTTAGTGGCTATAATTACTGGCTAAAATATTTAAACTGTGAAAAACTCTTACTCTAGCGTCAATGACAAACAATGTTTAGTAGATATCATATACACAGCTTTTTATTATACATTTCATTTATTATATAAACAAGAATTCCACGGATTTAAATGTCTAGACTTTTTAGTTTTTGAGGGAGTAGAAAATACATCTCTTTAACATAAACTTTCACATTTTGACACGCCGCCGCCACCAGAAAAGTAACACCTAGTACGCCTTATGGCGATGCCAGGCTCCACAAAAAATTAATTATTAAATATTTATGTATTATTATTATTTACTTATTTTTTTTATATTACCTTTTCTCTGATCCACATTTCAACCTTCTCAACTTGTTCGTTGAATTCCAAGATGTCCTTGACTTCACCTAGACCCTTACCACGGTCATTTGAGGCTTTTAAGAGTTCATTCCATTTAGACATCAATAGCTGCAAACGTTGACGTATTTCACCAGATTCTGGATGCTTCTTCTTCAATAATACATCTCCTTGCTACAAGTATAGAAAGTGAAGTACAATTTTCTTTTACTCACAGTAAAAAATCTGTTTCTGTATTATTCTCAAGGTATGTCTCTTTTTATAAAAATCACTTTATTTACTGACTTAATTACTTCATAATCAAGGAGTTTTGTATTTCATAAATCAAATTTTTGTACAGATTTAACATAAACTAAACATATAAAGATATATAGATTTAAAAAAAGCAAATCTAAAACAAATGTTGAATGAATATTCTTTCTCTCAAATATTTCTGATTGTGTAATTTTTTATTTATTTTTTTTATTTTTTATTTGTGTGTGTGTGTGTGTGTGTGTGTTTCTCTTCTTCTTTTTTTTCTGTCAAGGTAAAGTAGGTATATTTGTTTTAAAAATTTCAATCTTAATCATATTTCAGCATATATATAGTACATGTAAATACCTCTCTTATCTTGTCTATTTGATGAGTATTAGCGACTATTTCTGCCTCAAATGCTTGATGTTTCTGTAGTTTCTTCATCTTATCATATAAGTCTGTTACATCCTGGAAATTGTCTTCATTTGCTACTTTTAACTTGTCATCGATCCAACCTTCAGTCTGTCACAAAAATAAACAAAAGCTTTACAGATGAGAAAGGCAGGAAAAGAAATAGATACATTTATATATCCATATACTTGTATATAATTACATGTTTATTAAGATATTAACATTTTTATCTTAGATACAAGAAAAGTGCCAAGAGTCGCAAATCATTTAATAAATAGTTATTTACATTAAATAACCACATAAATTATTTGGAAGGACATAAGATTGAAAATTGTCAACACTTGAGAGCATAAACAATTTAACGTATTTAGAATATCTGCAAAAATATGCAAGTTGACAAATTTCAGATACACATATTTGAAAATATCCAAGAGTTAACAATTTTCAGCTACATGTATTTGAAAAGACAGTAAAGAATATTTCAGCTATTTTAAAGTGTATACAAGTTTACATATGTCAGCTTTTTGAAAGGATTTAAAAGTTGAAACATTTTAGCCTTCTTAGAGGATTAACAATATGACACATTTCAGCTTTTTTAAAAAAAAGTTTAAAAAACAGACACACTTCAGCTATTTTAAAGGGTTCACAATTCAGTTATTTCAGGTTCTTGAGAAGGTGTACAAGTGGATGTTATTATACTGAAACAATGCCAGAAGTTACTAATCAATTTGTATGTACAATGTATAGGAATTTGTATTATAGAGCTGTAACTGATTTTAATATACACTTACCTCAACTACATCTCTATTGAATTGTGCATAAAGTAAGGAATCTCCAAGTTTTTTGGTTCTCTCCTCACAGCTCTTTTTGATCTGAGCTCGTCTACAATCACAAATAAAAATTTCATAAAATGTTTAACAAACAATTAGTATTCTAATATGTGCTGTGTTAAAATCCAATTATAAATGCCAATAGTGTTCTACTCTAATTAGATTTACTGGACAGTAGTGTCTATATGATCAAGATTTAGGCCTTTAAAACATATACTTGCTCCTTTTACTAATGGCTTAGTACCAGTAAAATGGACTAAATGATCTGATATGTTTATTGGGTGATTGTAAAAGCACTTTAAATATTGCCATTAGTATCCACTTGTACCAAGCATATAAGAAACACTTGCATAAACTCAACCACCTACTTATCTAACTTACTATAATATAAATTTACTCCATCTCTTAATTTTCAAGATAAGATTTTTTTTTCTGTTTAAACCCCCCCACCCCCCCTTTCAAGAAATGTGTAGCTGGTTTGCTCATCTTGTTCACAAAAACCTTTCAGAAACTACGTTTAACAGACTGACATTTTTGTAGTGAGTCAGATGATTTTTTACAATTGTTACTGGTGAGCTGAAAGGAATAAATAGTAAATATTTTACCTTGTAGTGACTTCAGCAAGAGTCTGTTTAACCTTATCAGCTTCAAAATGTTTCTCTTCAACCAACTTTGTTCCATGTTGTTTTAGGGCTTCAAGCTTTAAAATAGTAAAATGTAAAAAAATATTTATATACTAGCATTCACAATGTTAATGGAAAACTGACTAAGTTGATAAGTCTAAGATTTTTTCCCCCACTAAAATAAAAAAGACACAAATATCACTCAGAAATTGTACAAAAATACTCTAATAAACCCCTTCAGCCTATTCTATAAAAGCAGATTTCATATCTATGGTTAAATGGTGAACAACTAATATCCAAGAAAGCCCCTATGAGAATTCAAGCATAAAAATTGTATGTGTGTGTATATGTGTGCATATGTTAATTCCATTAGAAAGTTAATTGACAGGAAAAAATCACATCAGAATTATTATAAAATATAATAAACCTCATTGGTGGATCTATTATTGTATATTACTTAATCTCTTATATAACATGTGACACAGACTTAAAAATACTTTCTGTGTATTGAAAATATGATACTAGTAAGTTTTCAGATATGTAACAAATATAGTCATGATTTCTTCACTAGTGATGACTAAATAATTTTACATGATGACCAATATTTCTGATATCAAATCTATTGACACAATGTTCTACAGCCAAGCTATTTACACCAATGTTCTATAGCCAAACTATTAACACCAATGTTTTATAGCCAAGCTATTAACACCAATGATCTATAGCAAAGTTTTTTAACACCAATGTTCTAAAGCAAAGCTATTGCTACCAATAAACTATAGCAAAGCTATTAACACGAATGTTTATAGCCAAGCCATTAACACGAATGTTCTATAGCCAAGCTATTTACACCAATGTTCTATAGCCAAGCTATTTACACCAATGTTCTATATCCAAGCTATTTACATCAATGTTCTATAACCAAGCTATTAACACGAATGTTTATAGCCAAGTTATTAACACTAATATTCTATAGCCAAGCCATTAAGACCAATGTTCTATAGCCAAGCTATTTACACCAATGTTCTATACCAAGCTATTTACATCAATGTTCTATAACCAAGCTATTAACACAAATGTTTATAGCCAAGCCATTAACACCAATGTTCTATAGCAAAGCTATTAACACCAATGTTCTAAGCTATTAACACAAATATTTATAGCCAAGCCATTAACACCAATGTTCTATAGCAAAGCTTTTAACACCAATGTTCTTTAGCAAAGCTATTAACACCAATGTTTTATAGCCAAGCTATTTACACCAATGTTCTATAGCTAAGCTATTTACATCAATGTTCTATTACCAAGCTATTAACGTGAATATTTATAGCCAAGCCATTAACATCAATGTTCTACAGCCAAGCTATTAACACCAATGTTCTATAACCAAACTATTTACATCAATGTTCTATAACCAACCTTTTAACATGAATGTTTATAGCCAAGCTATTAACACCAATGTTCTATAGCAAAGCTATTAACACCAATGTTCTAGAACCAAGCTATTTATACAATGTTCTATAACAAAGCTATTAACACGAATGTTTATAGCCAAGCCATTAACACCAATGTTCTATAGCAAAGCTATAAACACAATGTTCTATAGCCAAGCTATTTACACCAATGTTTTATAGCAAAGCTATTTACATCAATGTTTATAACCAAGCTATTTACACCAATGTTCTATAGCCAAGCAATTAACACTAATGTTCTATAGCCAAGCTATTTACACCAATGTTTTATAGCTAAGCTATTTACATCAATGTTCTATAACCAAGCTATTTACGCAAATATTTATAGCCAAGCCATTAACATCAATGTTCTATAGCCAAGCTATTAACACCAATGTTCTATAACCAAGCTATTTACATCAATGTATTATAACCAAGCTTTTAACACGAATGTTTATAGCCAAGCCATTAACACCAATGTTCTATAGCAAAACTATTAACACCAATGTTCTATAACCAAGCTATTTACATCAATGTTCTATAACAAAGCTATTAACACAAATGTTTATAGCCAAGCCATTAACACCAATGTTCTATAGCAAAGCTATTAACACAATGTTCTATAGCCAAGCTATTTACACCAATGTTCTACAGCTAAGCTATTTACATCAATGTTCTATAACCAAGCTATTAACACAAATGTTTACAGCCAAGCCATTAACATCAATGTTCTATAGCAAAGCTATTAACACAATGTTCTATAGCCAAGCTATTAACACCAATGTTCTATAGCCAAGCTATTAACACAAATGTTCTATAACCAAGCTACTTACACGAATGTTTATAGCCAAGCCATTAACATCAATGTTCTATAGCAAAGCTATTAACACCAATGTTATATAGCCAAGCCAATAACACCAATGTTCTATAGCCAAGCTATTTACGCCAATGTTCTATAGCCAAGCTTTTAACACCATAGTTTCATATGAAAAAAATTACCTTGTCTTCTTGTACATCCAGGACTTTCTCAAAAGCTTCATGTTTACGTATTAAAGCTTCAACTTGTTCTACTGTAGTTCCAAAATCTGGACTAGCCAAGTAAGCCTTCAAATAATGAATAACATATAAATGTTTTGATCTCATACTAAATGAACAAGTTTGATTTTTTTCCATATTTATTCTGAGTAAAAAAAATTACATGGAGTAAATATTTATTCTTAGTAAATATATAAATGTACATGTATGTGTATATTATGCTAAAGATGAGGTATATGTTACAGATAGGTACAGATGTGCGTGTATGAAAATGTCCTTTTTTAATGCATATAAATGTTTTACATTTAATGATTTTTTTTTCTGTTAGGGTTGCAAGCTAGGAACCGTCTAATTTTTTTTGATATGAATTACACATAAATATATATGTATTGAAGATTTAAGATTTAATATTAACCTACAAGATAAATACTGCCAATAAAATGAGATTTTCTTAAAAAAGTTTTATTTTATATTAGTTTAGTTTTTTTCGGGTTTATATTATTTTTTAAATGGTTCTGGTCTATCAAACACTGTAAAGAACTTTTTTATTTTATACTGCAGTGTTCATCCACCTGTTCTTCTATGTAAGTGTGATTATGTATGTATCTATGCACACATATCTACAAACACATCAATGGATGTTTTGTAAGTGTGTATTGACAACATACCTCCTGTGATGAGCTAATGGTATCAAGCTGTTGTGCATCTCTTAAGAAAGTATGAAGATCATACAAATCATTTAAGTGCTTCTGTCTATCCTCACATGTTTTTTTAAGTTTATCTCTCATTTCTAACACCAGTTTTACTTTCTCTTGAATCTGAAAAAAACAATTTTTGAAAGAAATTTTTGATGAAGTATAAAAAACATGGAATTTATCTAAAAAAAACCAAAAAAAAACGACCTATCACACAAAGAATCTAGGTTAATAATCAAAGTACTGAAAGTACTGTAAATCAACTTTTGAAACTACAGAAAGAACAACCAAAGCATTTATATTTTAAAGTATTACCAACATGAAGTTTATCAAAATACAACTGACCAACCACACAAAGTTCCATGGTAAACAAGCATTCTGAGAGTATTGCAAAACAATACATAGTCCCCTACCGGTCGCATATTTCACTAATCCCAAAGTTTTAGGTAAAATGTACCTTATTATATGGTACAAAGATTTATAGTTATAAATTATACATGTTGTTCAAGATGGCAGATGGAAACAAAACATAAACTTGATCTGTAACTCATCATGGTAGAGTCACATACAAAACATTAGTTCCATTTCTGCAAGCATGTACAAAAAAAGTGCGGAAAACTAAAATTTCTGTGAATTTTCAAAAATCAAAGGGCCATAACTCCGGTAAAAATTAGCAGATTGAAACGAAACGTAAACTTGATCTGTAACTCATCATGGTAGACTTATATACCAAAAATCAGATCAATATCTAAAAGCATTTAGAAAAAAAGAGCGGAAAACTGAAATTTCAGTGAATTTTCAAAGTTCAAAGGGCCATAACTCCCATAAAAATTAGCAGATGGAAACGAAAGATAAACTTGATCTGTAACTCATCATGGTAGAGTCACATACAAAACATTAGTTCGATTTCTGCAAGCGTGTAGAAAAAAGTGTGGAAAACTAAAATTTCTGTGAATTTTGAAAGATCAAAGGGCCAAAACTCTGGTAAAAATTAGCAGATTGAAACGAAACGTAAACTTGATCTGTAACTCATCATGGTAGTCTTATATACCAAAATCAGATCATTATCTAAAAGCGTGTAGAAAAAAAGTGCAGAAAACTAAAATTTCTGTGAATTTTCAAAGATCAAAGGGTCATAACTACGGTAAAAATTAGCAGATTGAAACGAAACGTAAACTTGATCTGTAACTCATCATGGTAGACTTATAACCAATAATCAGTTCATTATCTAAAAGCGTGTAGAAAAAAAGTGCGGAAAAATAAAATTCTCTGTGAATTTTCAAGATCAAAGGGTCATAACTCCGGTTAAAATTAGCAGATGTAAACGAAACAGTTAACTTGATCTGTAACTCATCATGGTAGACTCATATACCAAAAATCAGTTCATTATCTTAAAGCATTCAGAAAAAAAAGTGTGGAAAACTGAGGTGTGACAGACGGACAGACGGTTGGACGAGTGCAAACCTATAGTCCCCTTCTGCTTTCGCCGGTAGGGGACTAATAACTAATAAATCATTTAACAAACCTATCATCTGATCAACCCTCTAAACAATACAATTATTTCACATGCTGGCATTTTGCTCAGTTTCACCAATGTGAGGCATTAGATTAAGAAGATGTGGAAGAATATATATGCCCTGCACATCTGGTACACACAAAAAATATTCAACATTGCATCATTGCATAAAATACAAAACACATAGACATGTCCACATGGAAGCTTAAAAATCGTAATCTAACAACAATGTAATATATACCTCATCTTTAGCATAATGTCCATTCTGTATCATTGCCTCCCCTGTCTGAGCAACTGTAGTGAAGGTGTCATCTCTAGCATCAATCTCTGCTTTAAGTTCATCATGTCTGGCTTTAAGCCTATCTACACTATGTACATCTCTAACGGTGGTCTCAGCCTGCATTTCATGCTCCAGTTCATTAGCCCAACTCACCAAATCACGTACCTATATTTATAAAAATATAAATTGCAGTCAATCTTTTGTGAATAATGTAAAGTTTTCTTTTTCTATACATGTATTTAAATAGTACAATCACTGGATGTGTATATATATATATGGAACAACTAGGTGTATTATGATGTATCACTTTTTATGAGATACTATAGTGTTACAAATACTTTCAAAACTATCCCTATCAACACTATCAAAAGCCTTTTTAAAATCAATAAAGGAAGAAAGATATATACAGGAAGAAATAAAACCATATGATGGATTGTGTTGTGGTAAATTTATAAATTTCTCAAAGAGGAAGTGGTAGAGAGATCCTGTAAAGTTTTGTCTTTGAATGTACTTACATCAGCTAAGAATCTGTGAAGGTCTGATGCTGCCATAAGTTCATCTTTCCTTTTAGCAGCTCTGTCTTGTAGAACTCCCCAGTTGTCTATGACAGTGGCCTGTAAATTCTCTATCTGGTCAGCATTCTCACCTGGATAAGTTTGTTGTAATCTTGTAGAGTCTTCAATCAACACTTGTAACTACAATGAAAAAAGCATGTTCAGAAATACTTCATAAAAAGCAAAAACTGACGATAAAAAACTTCACTTTTCTTCCATCAACTATTCAGTAAACTTTTTTGGTTCTTATCATCTTTTCCTTTTTCGTCTAGTAAAAATACACAATCCAGTTTAACTGAGAAAATTCATCAGCAATGTTCAATATTTACACATTAAGATTGTGTTTTTTGTATGCCTTCAAAGTGTCTTTTGCTTAGGAATGCTAAGTTATTAATGATGAAGTTAAAATAAATAAATTTCTAGATAATGAACTTTTCAAAACTCAAAACTCAAACAAAATCTTTTCAAACAGATTCCTATCACAATATTCACAGAAACAAAACAGTGTTCTCATAAAATTGTTTTTATTACCTGTGCTTCTAAAGCTACCAGTTCATTTTCAAAAGCCTCATGTTTCTTGAGGTAACTCTGGGTAGCAAACAAATCTCTACCAATATCATCCGGTATACTATCGTACTTCTCCTGTATCCTGGCTAATGCATCTTCTACATCTCTATTAAACCTATGTATTTCACCTGCTCCATATAACTTCTGGTCTCTTCCATCAATCTGTTCCAACAGCTGGTTCCATTTCTCTCTGCACAAATAAATTATTTATTTATTTATTTATTTTTTTATTTTTTTTTTTTTTTGAAATCTTGAATCATTTGACAAAATTAAAATATGTATGTCTTAAGAATACTAGGGCCTCATCAGTGGCTAAATACTTATGAATCATGATGCCTCTCATTGTCTAGGTCCAAATCCCACTTGGGCAGATCCTGGTGTGAGAAAGTTTGTCGGTTCACTTGACCAAGGTCATAGTTTTCACCAGGTACTTCAGTTTCATACACCGTCAATGAACTGACTTCCTCAATATAAGTAAAAGAATCTTAACTGAGGGGTTAAACACAATTACTCTACTCCACTCCACTTTTACAATACCAAAAGAAGATATTAAATCAGTAAAACATTAGAACCTGTCAATGTGTGATCTATCTGAAGTTTCAATCCACATTAATACATGTACTTATACAGATTAGAATTGCAGGATCCTGTTAAGTTCTAGTCTCTCAAGGGTAATCCAGAGTTTACACTGGCAATATACATTTTTTTAAATCCTACATTAAAAAATGTTTTTATAAGTTTAGTCTGTATTAATATGACACTAACCTGATTTGAGCTTCCTTCTCCTCCACCTGAGATTCATAAGGTGTTTTTTCTTCTATCAGAATTTTAGACAATTTCTCACATCTATTAAATCTCTCTTGTCCTGCATCAACTGTTCTTTTGAATTCATCAAATCTATTTCGCAACACCTTAAAATTAAAAATTTTATAAATGAAATGAGAAAATTCAAAAACCAAAGCCAAAGCCAAATTTTTTTTTTCATTTTCACTTTGCAAAAGTATGAAGGTTTCATCCCAAACAAATATAATTTATACATAGTAATAAGTTTTTTGTTTTTTTTTTTCTAAATATTAAGATATGTAATAAATATTGCACAAAAGTTCAAGATCCATTTCCAGAAATGTTCAGAATCATTGCAACCAAGATGAATTAAAAATATCCTTAAAGCTCCCATAAATGGATTTCATTAATCCCTAATAACATTTCCCTGCTTAGACAAGATTTTTTTAATCGTTAATACTACCGAATTTATATCAGTTTTTAAACTTGGGTTGTAGTTATCATAGCATAATATGCTAGAATCAAATCCTTGATATGATAAACACACATAAATCAGTTTTGTGTAAAGTTCCTGCATATTATCCTCAAAACAAATCCTTGATATGGTTCAGAATTAAAACGCTAAATCTTTTGATGAACAAACTTTTATATCACATGTTTTTTTTTTTTGCTATAAATAGGATACTGCTAATTACTTACCACTAAATGTTCATAATCAGAACCATATTCTTCAGAACTTGCTGTTTGAAGTTGTTCGTTCATCCATTCATCAAAATCACCACTCTCCCTAACATAAGAGTGCCACATTCTAGACTGTTCTAGTTTTTTAGATCGGTCAGCAGCAGCTCGCTTTAACTGTGTTAAATGTTCTTGTAAGGTGTCCTAACAAGACAAATTAAGAAACAATTTTTTTTAAACATTTTCACAAAAAGATAAATATGAAGATACATGCATACATGAATTAGTTTTTATAAATTTATCATCAAAAACAATTATTACTTTATTGCATTTATCTTTGATTTTATTCAAGAAATAATTAAAAAAAGACATACACAAATTAATTTAAAATAAAATATTATGCGGTAAATCAGCTAAAAAGGTCAACTGTTCCAAAAAGGTCAAGATAATTGGAGTGGAATAGAGTATTGATGTTCTACTCTAGATTCATTTACATGTATTGTGTCTAATAATTCTGGAATGGTGGAAGAAACCAGAGTGCCTGGAAGACACCAAATACTTTGGCAGATGTAATGACAAAACATTTTTTGCACTAGAATCTGCCCAACACGGGTTCTAACCTAAGGCTTGTTCATTAGACTGGTTGCTTTCCACTGCACTTGCACATACAATTGAACAGGCGCTAGTGAATCTTAGTCATCATAATCATCTACATGCTTTAAAAGTAATTCCCTTTAGATTTGGACATGGACACTTGCATATTAGTTTCAGAATTTATTAAAACATTTCTTATAAATTTTGTCCGAGGGACACCATCTAAACCTAACCCTACGATAGTGATAGCAGTAGCTTGCATGCACTTGGGCCAACAATCATTCCAAAATGGCTTGCTCGCCAAAGTAAAAGCCCATATACACTCTGTTGAACAGGCCTCTAGGTGGTAAGAAATGTTATGTTCCATAAGCAAACATTTATATTGTCATTAACCAACAAGGCCTTCAAGAAAGTAAGAACCTGTGTTTTTAATAATCTTTACAGATAGGTATATCATTCTTACCTGGGCCTTCCTAAGGGTAGCTGGATCTTGGCAACCAATTTTAAACAATCTCTGAGCTTCTTTACCCAGACCAGTAACAATTCCTTGATAAGTTTGTATATCTGTTTCCAAAACCTAAAAAATCAACTTACAAATAAGCCTATCATATTTGTAAAACACAATACCACTGACGTTTTTACTAAAACAGAATGTTTGCTAAAAGCAAAAGCTGATATCTGAAAAACAAAACGATAACCTTTTTTCATTTTTTATTGTGAGCATTATAAAACTCAACTGTTTTTAAAACATGAAAACTGTCCATTTCTTTTCATCCAATTTCCAAATTTTCAAGGACAAGGGTACTTTATCCAAATCTGTATAAAGTTCAATCAGGATACAAAAGTTTTACTATTTATTAACAAGACTTACCCTATTTTTGGTCAAGAGTTTATCAGCTGAAGCAGCATCTTTACCATAGTCTGTACTACTGACCAGAGCATTCTTATCATTGATCCAGTTCTCTAACTCTGCAACTTCTGATAGATACTGAAAAGTATAATAAATAACAGTGAAATACAGGCATGTGGAACTGAGCTAACTTATGCTGTGTACATACACAAGATAGATATTACAGAATGGTTAAATGTCAGTCTTTATTGTCTGAAACTATAAGTCTCATGGTAGTAATGCCAAATTAAATAGCTCAAATGGAAAATTCAAGGTTTTTTCTTCAAAAGTTAAATAATCTCAGCATACTGCAGTTGGCACCAAACCACTTCTTACACAGACCACTATGGTAACTCATTTAGTAGAATGATTGCTTTATATGCAATATATGTGAAAGGTCAGGGGTTTGAACCCCAGCTGGGTCTGAACAAGCCTTAAAAACTGGTAGTGACTGTTCTTTCTCCAAGCACTCAGCATTTAGAAATGGGATCCTTCGGATGAGACCTTAAAAACCAATACTTCCCGTCACGGCAGGTATGGCACTTTAAAGAACCCTCCCTGTACATTGCCCTAAGCACACCACAAATGTTATAATTTGTGCCACTTCACCTATAGTTGGTGACGTCTCAATATACGTGAAATATTCTTGACTGGGACGTAAAACCCCATTAAATCAATCAATCAATTTTCTTACACAGAGTTTTATAAAGAACTTTGAAATGCAATCATGATAAAGTTTACACCAAAACATTAAACTGTAAACTCTTAGGAATGAAATCTGTTTACAAATATGACCAGTGTAAAATTCATTGTGCTTTTTAAAACAGCTGTAATACTCCAAGATAAAACCAATAAAAAATCCAGATAACTAACATATTCCCAGATCAAAATGATTGATAATATTTTTAGAGCTGTCACTTGTTTTACCTTCTGTATTTGTACAGATAGATCCAGATTTTTCTTTCTGATTTTAGATTTATTCAGTAAGTCGTCCCATGATAGCTGTAGTTCCTGACACTTGTCTTTTATTGCTTTGCTGTTGACATGTTTCTCATCAATTAACTTCTCTCCTCTGTTACCAACCTTCTCTACAATTGGTTGATGTCCTTGTATTTCTAATTCCAATTTCTGTAAAACATAATTATATACTTTAAGTTGAGATATTTTAAATAAATTACCCAGTTCATTAATTATTTTTTATATCAATTAATCAATTAACCAATTAGTTATCCAGACTTCCTGAAAGCCATCGGTCTATCAGACAAAACTGAAAAATTTTCACTCGCACTGATAATTTGGTTGGTATTAGACCAACTGTCGAGCTTTTTTTTTCATGGTTTTATATGTCTGACACTTTTTTTTAAACTTTCTGGAAGTCTGGTTATTATTTAATCATATTTTATTACATATTTATGACCACAAATATTCATTTACTTCATTTTTCAGCTTTTCATGACATACATACATGTACAACATACATACAACATTCACATATTATATCAGATAAAACTATGCATATCCATGGATATCAATTTAATAACAGATTCAGCAAAAACATTGACAAATATTATATACCCATCACTATATACATATCCATGGATATCAATTTAATAACACAGATTCAGCATAAACATTGACAAATATTATATACCCATCACTATATATTATAACAGTGTAAGTTTAAGCAACTTTCAGACTCTGTTAAATTTAACCTCACAGTAAAGTGAGGAAATGTAAACTCAGGCAATGGTATTACCATATGGTATCAATAGGTGAGTGACTGAGTGACCATTTCTTGTTTACAATTTAGTCAAAAGTATTTGACTTACATGAATATGTCACTAGCTGTAGGTGAGGTTGCAAAAATTCATACCCATGCAATGCAAATTGCAATGAGCAATGTCAGTTCTTTTTTCATGCAATACCTACAGACAATAAAAGAACATCATTTTAAAAGTCTCTTTCCAAGCCTATCCAGTGATCACTTGTGTAACAGAACAGTCATTATTCTCTGATTATGACCATGAACTGAATATTCAACCACTTGTTTGCAAAACAGCCACTCCACAAACAGAGACACCAGTTTTATTTCCAAAATACAAAATTGTCAAAACAAGGCTTAAAAGAACAGTTAATTGTCCTGATTATGACCATGATTGGAACTGAACATTCAACAATCTGTTGCAAAACAATCACTCCACAAACAGCGACACCAGAGTTTTATCTCCGAAATACATATTGGTCAAACAAGGCTTTTTTCTTTTCTTTTTTTTTCCCTGAATCACTTGTATAAAACATACATTTTTATGTTAGTTATATATCAACAAACCTGATGTTTTTTATGAAGATTCTGAGCATCGACCAGACTTTTACCGTAGTCAGTTGATGCTGCTGCTGGTAAATGTTCTTTAATCCACTGAATTTCTTCATCAGCATCAAACTTAAACTGATGATAATGAAGCGAGTCCTTTAATCTATTTTTCCTCTTTGCTACAGCTGGTTTTAATTTTTCAAACCTGTAAATTATAAAAAGAAAAAAAAATATATTAAATAGAAAACATCTACGAGTTCAGGATTCATACAATTTAATAAACTTAAAATGAAAAAAAAAAATAAATAAATAAAATAAAAAGATGAATGAAAATGGCCGTCAGGTTAGTATACAAAATTTTATCAACTGATTTATTAAAACATTTTTAACTAATCAATCACTGAAAAGGCTAAAATTGCCACAGGTAAACAAGTTTCCTTCTGCTGTAAAAGTATATCATAATAATGATTTTAAAGTACAAGAAGACAACCTCGCCAATGGTTATGTTGTTAGCCTTTTAAACCAAAGGTATTTCACCCCAGTTAGTTAACTGCTAGTGAGAAAGGGGTTTTCTTTTTCAGGCCTCTACTGGCTAACCAACTAACATTAAATAGAATAACTTTCGTTCAAGTTTTGGATTTAAAAAGATATATGCTTATTGAGACAAACCAATAAAAGTCAGCCATAAAAGAAGTTAAATATGGGATTTAAAAAAAAAAAACTCTTAATGCAGGAACATTTTATCAAAGATACATTATATTGAAATAACATTTTTTTTTTTCAAAAAAAATTGTAACCCTACCTATTATTAAATGCATCAACTGCTGCCAGGATACCAGCCTTGTCAAAATGACCAGCCTGAGCCAAAGCTTGACCCTCGTCCACTATACTCTGTATATTATCAGCCAGTAGGCCTAGATCGTTCTCCAGATTTTGGTGTTTTTTCAGAAGTTCTTTAACTCCACGTAGATCAGATCCAACATCAGGATTGGCTACTGATTTCTCCATCTCGTCTAATTTATTCTTTATTAAAACAAAGGTGCAATAAGATTAAAATGTTATTGTAAAAGGAAATATACTAGCGGAAAAAAGTAACTGTGCATCAATAAAATTTATAATTTCACTATTATTACTGAATGTATAAATCTAAAAATTTTCACAAATGGTAAGTGTATGTACCTCTATCATATCGCTCAGTCATTGCATCACAAATGGTAAGTGTATGTACCTCTATCATATCGCTCGGTCATTGCATCAATTGCCCGTGATTTTTACGCTTCCTGCGCACGGGTCATTTTCCAGCATTTCAGTGTGACAATATTTTAGGAATAATTTACTGTTGTTTGTTTGTTTGGACACCAGAAAACCAGAAAAGCAAGTTTATTCGGTTGAAAGCTTCCATAGTGTAATGCCTAGGCTAAATGAAAATGATCGCTTCCGCACAATTGGTATGCTTGAGGCTGGTATGACCCAAAGCTTTGTCATAGACATTTTGGTGTCCACAGAAACACTGTTTATGCTTTATGGAGACAATACCAACAGTTTGGCACCACTAGAGACTGCCCTCATTCAGGACGTCCACGTGTAATGACACATCAGCAAGACAACAATATCCTGCTTGTTCACCTCCGGAACCGTTTCCAAACTGCCAGTACTACTGCCCGGAGCATTCCTGGACTACGCCCAATCAGCCCCAGAACAGTACGGAATTGTTTACGGGAAAGACATATTCGCCCATGACGTCCGGCAATCCGTCCAATTCTACAACGACGTCATCGCACAGCTCGTCTTGCATGGTGCAGAACACATTTACGCTTCAATCTACGAGACTGGGCACAAATTATGTTCACCGATGAGTCCAGATTTCACTTGGACAGCAGTGACGGACGCTCCAGAGTGTATCGGTGCATTGGAGAAAGTTTCCATGACACGTGTGTGGTGGAACGACGTTCGTTCGGTGGGGGCAGTGTAATGGTTTGGGGTGGCATCACAGCGAATGACAGAACTCCTCTGGTAGTCATCGACGGGAATTTGACTGGTGTACGGTACCGTGATGAAATCCTACAGACCCATGTCATCCCATTCATTAAAGGACAGCAACGTAACATCACTTTTCAGTATGATAATGCAAGACCACATGTCGCACAGGTTGCAATGGATTTTCTGGCACAGCTTAACATCAATGTGTTACTGTGGCCAGCCGTTTCACCTGACCTTTCTCCAATTGAACACATATGGGATGAAATGGAAAGCCGATTACATCATCTGCCCAATCAGCCTGTTACATTGCAAGGGTTGGCCCAAGTGTTAGACCAGATATGGAACAACATCCCTCAAGCATTCTTTAGGCATTTAATCAACTCTATGAGGCGTCGCTGTCAGTCCTGTGTCAATGCTTATGGTGGTCACACATGATACTGATCTTGTGAACCGACTTTTACTATCTGCTATGTTTCTAGTCCCTTGCGTATGAAATAACAGTATCTGTAACCTTTTCAATGACATGAATTTGTAAAGAAATATCTAATAAACAAATACGAAATCTTTCATTGCTTTGCATTTTCAAATTATTTTATAATCTCATATTTTAATCATGCACAGTTACTTTTTTCCGCTAGTATAGCTTCCATGTGTTGATCTAGAGAATTTGGATTTGGTTAGTTTTTGTTACAAACATCATTCCTTTTCCTACACTATGATTTAGTTTGTTTTCTATTCTGTATTATTGAGTTCCAAGTGACATCTCCACTTTCTGACAACTCAGGCAAAAATACATATATAAATTGCAAATGTTTTTCCATTTTACAATACATATTTTATCTGAAAAACATATATACTTTCAATGTGTTTATAGCAATTTTAAACTTTAATGTATAAACAGACTTTAGAATATCTTGCCAAAAAGGAAAAGAAATGAATTTTTGATTGTTAAAATGCATAAACATGTTTAAAATAACATCTTTAGTTTCAGACTTTAACTTTGCCACGGAATAAAACGAGACTTGAGAAATTTTTTGATCAATTGAAATCAACGTTGAACAAGATTTGAAACAAAATACAGAAGTACAGTACACATGGTAATAAAATCATTCTTAGTGTTTACCTGTGCATCAGATAAAGCTCTGTTAAGTCCATGCTGCTGAGAGGCTTGTCGTAACTTGTTACCTTTATCTGCAGACTTATCATAGAGATCTTTCCACTGACTGTTTAGATCATCCAATATTTTCTTAATTTCTGGTGATTTTTCATGTCCTTCATCTATCATACCATTGCCTTGCTATAAATATAAACAAGAACAACTTGAAATTGTATGTTTCTCTTCGTCCCATATGCCTCCTGCAGCTGTAACCATTCTAGTGATAATGTATCATTAATTCAATTCATACATATTTGTTTCTTAAATATAGCCAATTTGAAACTTCAATTCTAAACACAGCCATATGAATGTTGACATTTAAGATGATTACAATGGAAATATACACGTAACTGCAAGTTTTCTTTTTTTTCAATGGCTACCTCACTTGTCAAGATAATCATTCTCCTTGAAATGTACTTTTGCATATCAATATATTACTTTAAAACACTGTTTGAAATAAATAGATTGTGATAATTCTTAAAAGATGTTGCTGTTAGAAAAAATATAAACACAACTTTCTCTTTGTACCTCTCTCTCTCTCTCTCCCCCCTCTCTTACCTCTCTCTCTCTCTCTCTCTCTCTCTCTCTCTCAACATACCTGGTTAAGATCTTTTAATCTTTCATTATTAGCCTTCAGTTCCGCTTCAAATGCCTGATGTTTCTTCAGTTTTTCTTGAAGATTTGACAAGTCTCTATAAGATTCATCTGTTGCTGTTTTATATTTCTCTTTCATCCATGATGACAGCTACGAAGAGAATTGTTTTTTAAAGATGTATAAAACATTTTATTATATGACTATGATTCTTTCTTTTCGTCTATTGGTCGTCAAACTGTCATGTGTCATTAAATATTTCGTGTATTGCTTGTCTAAATGCATGTGCGGTCAATAATATGAGGTCCGGACTGGTTCAGACCCCTTTTCAGCCTCAATTACGTCACAACAAAATTATCCAATTATTTTCTTTATTTACTCCGTTGAGTTGCTCAGTCATGATGGAGGAGACGGCATTTTGTGTATTGTTTGTATTGCATGGAATCTACTTAATTTCACTTGAAATAGGCAAATAATTATTTGTCATATAATAAAACAATTATAGTCTTTGAATGAGGTCAATACATGGTTCTATGGACTTGATGCAACCAATATTCACCGAGGCTATATTATACAATTATTGTCTTTGAATGAGGTCAATACATGGTTCTATGGACTTGATGCAACCAATATTCACCGAGGCTATATTATACAATTATTGTCTTTGAATGAGGTCAATAACATGGTTCTATGGACTTGATGCAACCAATATTCACCGAGGCCTTTGGCTGATATATCTATCAGTAATGCAGTGTTCGTATTGTTTTATAAGCTTTCATAGGAACACTTTTACATCATGATGACATGCATTTTTTTCAATATCCTTAAGAAATGCTTGATCTTCCTCATGTGGAAAACACCAAATTAGTAATAATAATAATGTGCAAGATTTTTCCGATAATTATGCACTGGCAATTCGCTTTTTTTTTAATTTTGTATTTTCATATTCCTTAAAGTACATGTACATAGTACATAAATAATTGTGTTTGGGTTTGTTAGCACAGCAAGCACAACAAGTGTGGCCTTGAACCTTTGTTAAATCAAATTTCGGTAGAGGTTTCAGGCTGTTTCATGTCACAAAAATACAAAAATTGACTCTACACAATGTTTATTTATAATCAATTAAAATACTCTGAAGTTTGAATCTTCCAGAAAAATGATCACTTTATATTCATACCTCATCAGCATTTCTCTTAAACTCCTGAAATCCTTGTGAGGCCAACAAGGCATTGTGTCTTTCAGCAGCCCTATCCTTCACCTTTTGTCTGCGATCCAATATCTCTTTACGACGTTTGTCAATGCTAAAAAAATTCAGAAAATCAATTTATTATAAAGTTATTTTGATATTATTTTCTCTCTCTCTCTCTCTCTCTCTCTCTCTCTCTCTCTCTCTCTCTCTCGAAATTTCATCATTTTTTCCTAAATAATGTCTGGAACATAAAATTTTCTTTACTTGATTGAAAAAAAATGAACCAAGAGTTTGGAACAAAATAAATATATCATATCACCAATTTAACATTTCCATCAGGGGGCCAGGTTTATGGACACAATGGCATGATTATGTTTATGCCTGTTTTATTTGTTGTGCCATCCTGCCCTTAAAACCATTACAACTGATTCAAAACTCAGCAAAAACAAGACCATTATAAAATTTTAAAAAACTGTAATTTTGCTGTAAGTATGGAAGACAGATAGTAGCACTGTTTGTTCAATCTTTTGTTATTTGATGTAGGACCTACCGCATTTCATTGTCAATGTGTAAAAAATGTTTTTACCTATCACTATCAGGATGGCCTTCTGCAATCATTTTATCAGCTAATTCATTCAGAGCTTTTAGTTTCTCATCTTGAGCTTGTAAAGTACTCTCGAAATCTTCATGTCTCTTAAATAGTGACTCTACATCGTCTACTGTACTCTGTTAATGAAAACAGTATACATGATATTAGAATAAAATAAGTTTAACTGATTTTTTTATAAATAGAAAAAAAAATTCAATGTAAAACAAAAAAAAATATTGTTTTTTCATTACCTATTACAATTATCAAATCAAGCATAATGTGTGTGTGTGTGTGTGTGTGTGTGTGTGTGTGTGTGTGTGTGTGTGTGTGTGTGTGTAAAATATTGCATGATTTCATGTAACTTAAGCAGAAATAGGTCAAATCAAAGAAAAACCTTCATATAATTTTCTATTCATACTTTTACCCTTAATTAATTAAAACCATTTTCTAAACTAATTAAAGATCAGCATAAACTAACATGCTTTCATAAATAACCTCTAGTTATGAACATATTGACAATAAGAAGGATTAAAATTATACTTACACCCATATCAGCATAATCCAAGAACTTCTCATGACTACTGGTTACTGAATCTATGTTATCTGCCTCTTTGTTAAATGCCTAAAAGACATAAATAAATAAAAAAAAAAAAATAAAAATAAATAAATAAATAAATAAATAAATAAATAAATAAATAGTTGATGAGGTTCCTATTCAAAATTATTTATGCATTAAGGAAATTTCAATGTCAACTGTCACTTTCTGCATGAAGTAAAGGAGCTTTACACCCAGTCAGTTATATAAAGTCATTCAGCTCTGGGATGATGAAGGACAGTGGATTGCAAAGAGAAAAACACTGCGATCGAGTAAGTCAACAGACAAAACTATCTGACACTAGGTTCTGTCTGAGTGGGTTTCAAACCTAGACTATAAAAGGTACTGTGATCAACATGTTTTAGACTACATAAGCCACCAAGGGTCATCTGGGATGGAGGAGGAAACTGGAATGTCCAAATATAAACACAGACACCTATGGCAATCAAAATGACAAATTGTCGCACACAAGAATCTGTTCTGAGTGATTCAAATCTAGGTGATAAAATTACTGTGATCTCTAAGGGTGTGCCTTAGATCACTCTGGCACAGAAGGCCCTCTGGCTTCTTCCACTGTGCCTACATCTTCTAAGCTTATCTAGTAGATTATAATCCCTTATATAAAGGCACTCAGGTCTGAGATAGTGGAGGAAACTGGATGCACCCAGATAAAACCACCAACCTTTGGCATGTGGACTGACAACTAACTCACACACTAGGATCTGCACAAGGAGGCTATCAATTCTTACCTGTAGATCGTAAGCATCCTGTAACTGTTTCTTTCTCTGAGCCCACAGATTATCAATAGCTTTCTCGTCATCCTCCAGCTTATTCATTTTGTCTCTGACATCCTCTGCATTTGGATCCTTCTGTAAAACACTCTTACCAAGTTTCTTTACATCTACAAACCTAATTCAAGTTAACAAAGAAAGAATTTTATAGGACTTCTTAATACTAAAATTTCTATTGTGCAGTGTAGGGAACTGATGCAAAAAAAACTTAAAAAATAAGATAAACTGATTGAATAAATGGGATCTAACATTGCATTCAAGAATATTCCACAAGCTATAGGCAGAATTTTTTTATTTTGCGGTCAACTTCAGGGAATGTATAGAAAGGGTTTTTAAGCTTGCAACACCTACTGTGACACCAGGTATCAAATTTTATGGTATCATTTGAAGGATGTGACTTATTTCTAAATGAAGAGTCTGATGAAAGAACCAGCCACTCATTTTTTTTCAAGGTCCTGGTTGGACCCAGATGGAATATCAACCCTCAAATTTTAAAGCAAAGAATAATAATTAAAAAAAAAAAGACTTTGATTTCAAAATACTTATTCTTTGATAAAAGAAACAGTCACTAGTTTCAAGGTCCTGGTTGGACTTAGGGCAGAATATCAACCCTCAATCTTCATGTGAACAGACACAGAAATTAGACATTTAGAAATAACATTTTAGGTAGACTTTAGAGATTGGTTACTTGCAGGTATCTAAAATAAAAGTTCATCTAGTGGACAGTAATTAATAATACATACTTAGGTTTGTGTGCTTTGATGTCGTCAGCTAGTTCCATGTGTTCTTTTAGCATGCTTTCAGCACCATGAACATCTCTAGGTAATTCCGTGCTCGATAGTTTGGATTTCATTTTACCAGACCAATTCAGCTACAATACACATTTAATGTGGTAAGCAATTAAGTCTGTTTATCATTTTTATGAGTTACAAATTTACTCACAATTAATTCAAATTAAATGAAACCTTCTACAGTAAAAATATCTGCTTTCTAATGACTAACAAGCAACTAATGTTGCTGGGAAAATTGCTGTAAAAAATGAATACTCTTTAGAGTGTACCATTATATACATGTATATCAACAGTGTTTGTCAAATCTTTGTCAAAAAATACTTTTATGTGAATCATTCAGAACTATATTTTTAGTTCTAAAGGTGTTCAGTTTTTAACAAGTTTCACTTTATAAGTGTAGTTGGGTGGGGTAATTTTGTTTTACACTCAGGTCAAGATTCCTTCACTTTAAAGACAGAAAATAAATGTGATAATTAGGTTTTATTCAGCATATGTAGAGTAGAGTGCAATACTGGTGTTTTAAGACAGAGTCAAGATTCAGTCAATCATATTGAAAGTGCTGAAGTAAGAGAGGAGACCAGAGTACTCATAGACTATAAGTTTTATAATAATTTCCCATCTAGGATTTCCCTTGAATTTAGCAAATTTTTGGTAATCTTTTTTGTTTTGGAAATAAGAATTTCATTTTTGAAAAAATAAATAAATACAAATGTTTCAAATGATCTTCAAAATTACTCCATCAATTCCTGAATACTTGAAAAACAAACAAAATTATAAAAATTTTGAACTTTTCTCCAATCGAAAACATAAAACACACATACCAGATCCTTGGCATCTAAATCAAACTTTTGTAATTCTTGTGCATCATCAAGTTTTTTCTTTCTATCTGCAGCTTTATCCTTTAAGTTATCCCATTGATTTTGTAGATCCTTCTGTCTGGTATCCACATACTTCTTCTCATCTGGGTAAGCTGAACGAACTCTGCAATCAGGGCAAAAATGTTTGCATTTGTGATATGTATTACAGCAATTATGAAATTTACCACAGCAAATATCATTAGAGAGCATCTCATGATTTTGTGTGTGTGTGTGTGTGTGTGTGTGTGTGTGTGTGTGTGTGTGTGTTCAAATTTATACACACAGGTTTTTTGATTAACATGTATCATGATTTTGTATGGCATGCCTCTCTTTTGCAAACTCGTCTACATGGATTTTTTTTAAATTAAGCCATGCTTATTTTCTACAAAATAATAAATGTATAATTTATAACTAGAGTGGTTCAAAAATTTGTTGGTTCTTTTTAATATCAATCAGAAAAACTTACGAGTCAGCTAGGAAGTTCATTCTATTCATCTTCTCTTCTACAGGAACAAGTTCTCTTTCCAGATTCTATGAAAATATAAAAAGATATCATTGTTTCCTTTTTTACGCTTGAATATTTGTAGTCAGAAAATTAATTTTAAAAGCTGACAATTACAAAAAAGGTCTTGTTATGAAAAACAATCTTGAATAGTAAAAGCTAGATTAATAAATTAGAATTTTTTTCTATAAAACATTTTATGCCTTTGCAATCTAGGTATGACAAAGTGCTTCAATATTTAATATAGATCCTAATCTACCAAACACTACCCATAAAAAAGTTGACTTTAAATTTAGCTTAGTCTGCATTTAATTGATTTTCATATGATCAATTTAATGTGGTTTTAGGTTCCAATCGAGATTTCACTTATATCCAGACATTACCAGCTATAGGTGAAGTGGCAAAAATTGTGACCTCAACAGTGCACTTAGGGCAATGCAGGGCGGTCTCTAATGTGCCATGTCTGCCATGACAAGGGGCATCATTTTTTAAGGTCTCCTCCAAAGAACCCCCCAACTTTCATTTCTAAATGCCAAGTGCTTTGCAAAAGAATGGTCACTACCTACTGTAGAATCATTTATATTCTTTGGTTTAAAATTTCGTGGTTTTGCATTTTTAAAAAATTCTATTGGTAGAAATTTTCATGGAATTCAGTTTTGTGAAAATAAATCCCATTGAGGGCAATGGAAATTAAAAATTTTCAATGACATTTAATTTCATGGTTTTCAGTAACCCACGAAAATAACGAAATTTTATCCCCCACGAATATTTGTGATTTTACAGTATTTTCAAGTCTTAGTCAGACCCGGCTGGGGTTCGAAAGTCTGCATTTTAAACCCTCAACATATTTCAGAAATGTTTTAAAATTAAGCTCTAACCTAATGGTGTAACCTCATCGGGGTTGAGGGCAGTAGTTGGGGGTGTGACGATGAAAGAAAGGGGATATTATACCAACCCAGCCAACAGAAAAATTGTGGTTAACTTACAGCATGTTTTCTCTGTAGAGCTTCTATAGCTTTGAGATCTTTAGCAATATCATCAGTATTGAGTGCAGCGTCTTTCTCCTTGATCCATTCACCAAGCTCATCACATGTGGATTGGAACAGTTCTATACTGTAAAATTTAGAATTCAAAGACTGATTTCAACAGGTTCAATGATTTTTTTTTTAAATAAACAATATTAAATTCTTATTAAAATATGAACATTATATGTTAACTAACAAGTATCAAAGAAATTCTGTAAAAACCATGTTTCCATACATCAGAAAACAGGTATATATGAGAAATAGGTAGCCTACTTCTATCACTCTATACCTAAGGAGGAATTAAATATCTTTTCTGTCTTTAATAAACTGTGAATGATGCTGATGCCAACACAGTGACACAGTAACTGAGTAGTTATGACATAAACCTTTATACCCAAGCTGTCTTTCTGCTGTGGGTTCCACACCAGCCCATGAAGAGTAGGAAAGCACCTTTTCCTTGTCATATGGCTTTTCTGGTTGGCTTGGTACAAGTATAGTTTACTAAGTGGTCTGTAATAATTATCTGCAACATTGCTATTGCAGGCAAGTGTGCTAGCACAAAGAAATTCATAATATTTGTGTACTAGTACAAAACAAGATCATAAATACTTGGACAAAAATCAAATGAACTCAAATCAAATCTTTTTTTTTATATACAAATTAAACCTTGAAACAAATATATGTCTGGATGTGAATATCTGCGAAACCAATCATGCTACATAAAGCAATATTCAAACAATCAACCATGAGAGCAAATGACTATGCTTTTCACAGCCTAGACTCAAAATCAACGATGGTATATTTTTGTGTGAGAAAACTCCACCCAAGTCAAACATAAGACTAATCTGAGATATTGCGTATCATCTGGTGCAGACATTAGGAGGAAAAATTATCAGCTGGTTCACAACGTGCCCAGAAAATAAACTTGGGAAGCAATTTGCTTGTTTGTGGCATACTGACTCAGTGAGCTAGCACCTGAGTTTGCACTAGTACAAAGCATGCTATTATACACAGTTTAACATCTTACACATACACAAACTTGTTCTCAGATTGATCCATAGATTAAAAACCCTGTGCTTGCGGTGAATAACTGAAAAATTGCTGATGTGATGTTAAACAACTTTACAACCAACCAATCATAGTAAAAAAAATTCGACTTTATAAAGGTCAATGTTTTTCTTCTCAGGTATTCCCTTATCCTTTATTGTTCTAAATTGACCACCTCAATGTGAGAGAAATATAATCTTGACCAGGGAGTAGACACTCCATTATATCCATACAACTTTAAAAAAAAACTTTCAGCGGCTGTCTGGTCAATCACAAAACCACTTAAATAACATTCAGGATAATATGATATTATTTTTTCGCAATGACATGGTTACCTTGATGCACCCTGTAGATTCTTCTCTTTGTCCATTTTCAGTTTAATTAACCTATTCCACCTGTAATTATATAAGAAAAACAAATTTCAATGTAACTAAATGCAACAACAACAGGAAGATTAGATGTCTAGATGGACAGACAAATGTTATATCATGACTTGAACAGTACAGCAGGTGGTTAACATGATTCTTCTTACAAACTCAGCAGCAATACATTATCATTGACAAACTCTCATCAAAATCAGGACTAAATCACAAAGAAAATAATGTACCAAAAGCCATTATCAGGAAGTCTAAATATATAATTTTCCAACATATTAGAAATATCTTTCTTTGTTGTGGTTTACTGGGTATAAACAAGATTTTGGGAGTGGCAATTCTCATAAATTGCGAAGCAATTTATGACAGAATTGCCATTTCCAAAATCTTGTTTATACCCAGTAAACCACAACAAATTGAAAGTTATTTCTTGTATTTACAATATTAATGTTTGACATTTCTGCTTAGAATTTGCACAAGGTCAATTATTTTATTATTTCAAAATACTGTTTTTTCATTTTTTATCCACTGGTTTTTGTCAGTGAATGGAACAGCACAATTCATTCATTCAGAGCATTTAGCTCCGCCCACTTTGACATCACACATAAACAAACCACAAAGCAGTGCTGAAACTTCAAAAACAAGATTTTATTCAAACTTATAATTGTTTTTTATTAATTACATTTTCATAATATTTTTTATTTATAATATTTTTATTTAGTTTTTTCTTATCTGAATTTGTTAATATATCACATTTTCAACGTGAGAATTCGGGATTTTGTTCATTTTTATCAACGTTGCTAAAAATAAATTTGTTATGGAAAATGAAAGGGGAACTCCCGAATTGACTTTTCACTTTATATGTATTCTTGCGCTACTTGACGAGAGGTTGACAGGTGATGCTAGTTTACTGAAATGTAAACATTATTCGTGTCAAACAGTTTATATAGAAAAAAATCAGCAATTGTAAATATATATAAACATAGAGACTGGAGTGGAGTAATGGTGTTTTACGCCCCAGTCAAAAATCTTTTGACTTATTTCAAGGTGGCCAGTCCTGGGATGGTGGAGGAAACCGGAGTGCCCAGAAAAAACACAGACCTGTGGCAAGTGAACTGACAAACTTTCTCACACTAGGATCTGTCCCGAGTGGGACTCGAACCCAGGCGGTGAGAGGCACTGTGATCCATAAGCGTGTGCTTTAGACCACCATAAATATATATATATATATATATATATATATATATAGAGAGAGAGAGAGAGAGAGAGAGAGAGAGAGAGAGAGAGAGAGAGAGATAGAGAGAGAATCTATTACGAGTTTCAGGTTGAGATGGGGAAATTCCGATCAAGTGGTCAGATTTTTCATCTCAAAAGAGATAGGCTTCATGTGAGCACACAAGGTGCAATATGGAAAAAATATTGTACCACCAATTCAGTGTGAGATAAATCTATAAAGTTATAAGTAAAACAGTTCATGTTTGAATACTCTAAGTTATAAAATTAATGCTGTCATTTGATTATCACTGTGAATTTAAAAGAGTAGCAAGAAGTGAAAAAAAAACAAAATTTTCACAAATATTACATATATATATATATATATATATATATACAGCGCCGCCTCATAAGTATTCGTGAAAATACAAAATGGCGGAATGTTATTTGAAAACAAGACGTTATTTTATGTTTCATTCGTATTCAATTGTATATAAAGTATTTTGAGTCGGTCCCCAGTTAAAGGTAAGTTTATTTCCCTTCATTTTGTGACGTCATAATCGTTGTCTGCTCTAAATAGGTCACGGAAATACTGTTTGTAAACAATGGGTCGCAAATCTATGGAATTAAGTGAGGAGACTAAACAGTTAATCGTAAATTTAAAAAGAGGTGGCAGAAGAAATTGTGAAATAGTAGAAATACTGAGTATTCCTGAATCTACCATTCGATCGGTTTGGAAGAAATTTTTAACAACGGGGACTACAGAAAACAGGCCGAGAAAAGGGGCTCCTAGAAAAGTTAGTATTCGGAGTGAAGCGCTTTTGATTCGGAATGTAAAAAAAAACCGCTGGTTACCTTTAAATGATGTTACTGCAGAATATAATAATGCTAATAATATTCCCGTTCATCATAAGACGATTCAGCGTTATTTACATAAAAATAAACTTTTTAGACGAGTTGTTAGAAAGAAAATGGTAATTAGAACAGAAAATAAAAGAAAACGTCTTTCGTGGTGTCTGGAGCGAAGGAGATGGACTGTGGAAAACAAATGGAATTCTGTTATATTCAGCGACGAATCAAAGGTAGTTATTAGAGAAAAATCCTGTGTGTATGTCTGGAGAACGACCGAAGAAGCATTTCGTCCCGAATGCATGTGTCCTCTTTCACAGCGCAAGGTGTCAATTATGATATGGGGCTGCATTTCCTGGTGGGGTGTTGGAACTTTGTGTCATGTTGAAGGGAACATTACTGGAGTAAAATACTGTGGGATACTGGATAATTATCTCTGGCCAGTTTTAGCACGTCATTTCACAAAAAGACCGTACCGTTTCCAAGATGACAATGCCCCCGTACATCGAGCGCGTGTAGTGGAAGAATGGAAAAGAGATAATAATATAAACGGCATGACATGGCCTGCCCAGTCTCCAGACTTGAATATTATTGAAAATCTGTGGCAGCGAATAAAGCGCCGACTAAAATATAGATGCCATAACATCACAACTGCAGATCAGCTGTTTGATGTCATCACGAACATTTGGACTAGCTTTACTCCGGAATATATACAAACACTATATAATTCAATTCCCAGGAGAATTTCAGCATGCATACGATCAAAGGGATATCTCACTAAATATTAATGATCCCATCAGACTATCCAGAATCAAGGTAAGGTTCCTTTATTTTTCATTTTTCTGTTGCATGAATATTTTGATACAACCCTTTGTATTGTGTCCGCCATCTTGTTTTCGCAAATACTTATGAGGCGGCGCTGTATATATATATATATATATATATATATATATATATATATATATATTTATATAGATATGCAAATCAGAAAAATTTTCATTGTCATTTAATTATCACTGTAAATTCAAGAGAAGCAAGAATTGAAAAAATGAAAACTTTCAGAAATATTTGATTTATATATTTAATTTGCATTTGCACTGACTATTGTCCAATGACAGTGTGGAATTGTATATGAATAACTGAAATCGCCCATGCTCATGAAAATTAACTGATGCCAATTTTTTTTTTTTTGATTGTATACAGAAACATTGTACTTTTTATACATTTGATCTTTTAATATGAATTACAAGTGCATGTGTATGTAAAGGGTGCATATACAACATATTCTGTAAAAATTGTTAAAAATATAAATAAATGAAAGAAAAAATAAACAGTTAGTGACATTTCAAATAAAGTTACTATAAAAAAAATAAAATAAATACACACATCACAAAGACCTAAATTTGATTTTAAGGAGAAATTTTTAGTATTTTCAGCACTTTAGTGAAATAAAAAAAAAAAATCACAACTACATAATATATTAACCACAAAATAGAATTCAGTGAATGAAATTATCTGCTGACTGGTAACTTATAAGAGTATACCAAAGAACTAAAAAAAAAAAAAAAAAAAAAAAAAAAAAAAAAAAAAAAAAAAAAAAAAAAAAAAAAAAAAAAAAAAAGTTGAGACCTTTAACTTGTTTGAATTTTAATCACTCCAGCAACTCCTTATTTGAGTCTATTTGGTTTTGATGATTTTTGTTCTAATACTCAATGATTTAAGGATATCTTAGCAATGTTTATTTTTTTATCATTATTTTTTTTTTTTTCTTTTTTCTTTTTTTTTTTTTTTTGGTATTTTTTTTTTTTTAAATTATAACCTTGGCTACTCCCCGATTTGAGGATTTTTACCAGCCATTTGTAACCTTCTGCCCTTGTTTTGCCATCTTACTTCGACTATACTGCCCGATTTGAGGATTTTTAACAGCTATTTAAAACCTTGTTTTACCTTCTTGCTTTGACAAAACTCCCCGATTTGAGTGTAATTTACCTATCATTTATTTTCTTTTTGTCGTATTTTACCTGGTTGCTTTGGCTACTCCGATTTGAGGATTTTTATCAGCCATTTGTAACCTTCTGCCCTTGTTTTACCTTCTTTGAAAAAAACTCCCCGATTTGAGTGTAATTTACCTATCATTTATTTTCTTTTTGTCGTATTTTACCTGGTCACTTTTGCTACTCCCTGATTTGAGGATTTTTACCCGCCATTTATAACTTTCTGTCCTTGTTTTACCTTTTTACTTTGACTATACTCCTGATTTGAGTGTAACTTACCTATCATTTTTTTATTTCTGTCATTTTTTTAACCTGGTCACTTTGGCTACTCTCTGATTTGGATTTTTACCAGCCATTTATAACCTTCTGCCCTTGTTTTACCTTCTTACTTTGACAATCCTCCCGATTTGAGGATTTTTACCAGCCATTTATAACCTTCTGTCCTTGTTTTACCTTTTAACTTTGACTATATTCCTGATTTGAGCGTAACTTACCTATCATTAATTTCTTTTTGTCGTTTTTTAACCTGGTCACTTTGGCTACTCCCTGATTTGAGAATATTTTCAGCCAACACATTGATTGTGTCTAGTCTACCCTTATTGGCAGCCAAGCTGGTAAGAAGACTCTGCAAAATAAATACAAAGATGAACCGAAATTCCAAGATTAAACCATTTATTGTTTCTTTTTAATTAATATTACTTCAGCATGAGTGGAGTAAAATGGAGTAGAATAATATCATTTAATGCCCCAAGATTCTTTCACTAATATTGTGGTGGTCAGTGCTGAGATGGTGGAGGAAACCAAAGTACCTTAAAAATCCACTGACCTTTGGCAAGCTGACAAACTAGGATCTGTTGGAAGAGGAGAAAAGAAGAGCACTGTAATTCACGGACGTGCACTTCTGTCAACTGGGCCTCCAAGGCCCCCCAGATTGGCATGATTTGTGGGCTTTTAAAGGGTTTATCTAAAGAACCTGTGACTTTTATTTCTCATATGCAGAACACTTAGTAAAAGAATGCAGAGTATTTCTAAGTACCCATTTTCAAGTCCAACATCTATTCATTTCAGACCTTAGAGATATATGCTTTTACTAAATGTTGAGTAAAAGTTGTGGAATTCATAACCCTGGGATAAGATGAGATAAGAATTTTCTCAACACAGGGGCCTTAGTGGCAAAGTGGTTTAAAGCTTGGGATAGATCAAAGTGCCCCTAACTGCCTTGTTCTGAATCGAGATCAGTAGTGGAAGTTTGTCAGTATGCTTGTCCAAAACCAGTTGTTTTACTCTGGGTCTTTCTGGTTTTCTCCCTCAAATCAGAACTGACCCCCCTCATATATATATATACAGTAGAACTTCGATAACTCAAACTTCGATATCTCGAATCCCCCCGATAACTCGAAGTCTTTATTTTGTCCTGACGAGTTTTCTATATAAACTATATCAGGAGAACTTCGATAACTCAAACTTCTATACTTCAAATACCCCCGATAACTCGAAGCAAAAAATTGGTCTGTAGTTTAAAAATCTATTAAAATAAATTTCAAAAATTCGAATTTTTATCTAACAATGTATGATCAATGGCCCGTTTAATAAAACGATCAGCAAAATCACATATCTGTAATTAGGCTACCAATATAGTAGAGAAATGAACCGAGTAGTTCTTGTTATCTACCGTATTAATAATATCAATTAATGGATTAATATTCGGTACCGTTACAGACAATTAAGCCTAACAGGTACGCTAATCCTCTACTCTATAAAAGAGGCCGAATAATATGCTGCCATCAATAACTTTTGACTTAAGTTCTCCAAGCTTAATTAAAATGACTAACCCCATGGTACACACAACTGCATTAAAATCTTAAATGACTTGTTGCACTGCTTTATAATTTCATTAACTTTCTGTTCGTATTTTCTAATGAATGAAAAAAATAAGCATTTTGATAATCATGTACATATATCTGATTGCCGATTTCCTTGTTCATATATTTTGCGATTTTAAAATAAAAAAACACGTTTTGCATGCTATTACCGTAAATATCAATTCTTTAATAAATCATTTATTATATTTTCTTTAAAAGTATCTTTTACTTTTTTTACATTCGAGTACAAGTAACTGTTTAAAACATCAAGATTTCTGTAGTGGAAAACATATATTAAGGTGACACCATTCTTGGACATCATCCTTCAACTTCAATAACTCCAACACCCCGATAACTTGAAGTCCCCAGAGAGTCCCAAGCACTTTGATTTATCGAAGTTCTACTGTATATATATATGAAAGACTACTGACTGGGACATAAAATACCATACTTAACTCTATTTACCTCATCTTTGTACCTGGGTAGGTTAGAAATGTAAATCGTATAAAAAATAAAGGCATTAATTTTTCTATGATTGTTACAAAATCTCTTCGTACTGTCTTTAATACTTATGAGACCACTAGTTTAATTGTAAAACAGGTCTGTCTTCAAATTTGATTACAATAAAATCATACCCTGCAAATCTTTTAAGCAATGAATCTATGCAAATATTATTTTGTATTCATTACTTGATTATTTTTCCTATTATCCTTCCCTTTGGCTAAGGTGAACTAAAAAAAAACCCAACTCAGTTTTCTTTAATAAATAATGAATTACCTTTTTGGATGGGTTACATATGATATCAAGTAACAAATTTTATAGTTGCTTGCTTTATGTGTTTAGAAAACTTAACGAGTCACCAGACTCTTAATTAAAAGCAACAATTAACTTACGACTATACAAATTGTCGTGACTACAAATTATCACAATAGATTTTACGTATTACTTCTGCCTGAACACCAACATTGTAATTGTGAACCTATGTAACAAACTATCAATACAGTGAGGAAAACATGACAATTAAACAAAGACAAATTTACCAAAATTATTTCTGATCATAATTAGCTCCTCCATATCAAACTCTTAATTACTTTATCATTAGCTTTTCTATTAGCACCTGAATAATAACCGATGGATCAATTTCATAATATTAAACAATTGAAAATATCAACTTCATATAATTATGGTTTTATATTCATAAAATGAAAACACATTTTCTCCAATTTTTCCTTCTGCTATGAAAAGCAAATTTCAGGTGATTGGTGTAAAAACAGGTACAAGTTTGTTTGTTTGGTCTCTCTCTCTCTCTCTCCCCCCTCTCTCTCTCTCTCTCTTTTTCTTTCTCTCTCTTTTCTTCCTTTTTTCCTTCAATTCTGGATGCTTCAAAAATTTAAGGGCAGAGGTTTTACGCAGATGTTTTTCGGTGTCAATGTTATGAATAAATAATCATTGATATACAAATAAAAATATACTATATCAGAGTTAAAAAACAGCAAAATAAAAATAACAACCATTTTCCTAGAATTGTTAAAGCTAAGTCATAATTTGATTCAATGATCAGTTTAACTTTATTCATTACAAGTGTACAGTCTGAAAGTTATCTTTGACTCTATATATATATATATATATATATGTATTGATTTCAACCAGAACTGGTTAAGATCTCATACAATCTTAATATCATTACTGACGACATCAACTGATTTTATCGCGCATGTTAAAACCGGTAGACTTGTATCTAAACACAATCTTCAAATGAGGAGGGAATTTAAACCAAATCAATATGATTCTTCAAAAGTCCATCAGATTATCAGCAATTTCTCAAAACAATTTATTATATATTACTTTATCACACACATCAAATTGAAAGCTTATTACTTATAACATAAAATGGCATGGCTTTACTCATGCTAAATGAAGATAAAAATTTAAAAACTTATTTGCAACATCCTTTTTAATAATCATCTGAACACTATCTACAAACCAGAAGTGATCTTAAACTAATCAATAAAAACCTGTGAGAGTCAATCAGGGTTTTGAATTTTTATTTACTTCTAGAAAAACATGCTTTATAACAAACTTAAAATGGCAAAGGCTACACTCGTTACTACACGAAACCAATCATGTCAAGATCTAAAACTTTGTTAGAAGGCAGAATAAAAAATAAAAGGATATTGGAAATAAATTATTTATATCAAATCAATCTCTTGTCAATGGATGATGACATTATCTATTCGATACCTGCATTTGGAGAATTACCGTAATTCAGCGATTGTGAAATATTCAATCCAAGGCCAGGTAGCTAAACAAGAAAGTCATTGTGTTTTTGTTTTATTAAGTCACGAAAATGAACTACATCTTAATGTATTGAAGACATCCTAATAATTCAGAGTTTCTTCTTAATTCATCAATATCAATGTATAATTAATGTTTTCAAGGGACAATGATGGAATTAGATGAAGACAGACAGGTAAAGAGAGAGATATTTTGTGATATTTAAAAACAGCATATTGTTATGTCTTTTACTACCTTTTTTTAAATTTTAATTTCTTGATTAAAATATGAGCTAATATTCTTTAAGTTTTTTGGGAATTGGATGTCGTTGGTGTCATTTTAAAGACAACTTCTTTCTTATAACAAATAAAAAAAGTTTTGTCAAAATTATTTGTGCTTATTTTCAAAAACAATTGCAAAATTTAAGTGGTCTCTTAGGTAAGGAATGATTATGAAACTGGGCCCAGACACTTCAATTGCACTCTACAACAATACAGGACCTGAAGTACATGCAAATATTATAACAAAAATACACCAAGGCCCAGCCATAAAGACAATTATAACCACAGCAATACACCAGGGCCCTGCCATATAGACTTTATTACCACAGCAATACAACAGGGCCCTGTCACAAAGACAATTATTACCACAGCAATACACCAGGGCCCTACCATATAGAAAATCATTATCACAGCAATACACCAGGGCCCTACCATATAGACAATCATTATCACAGCAATACACCAGGGCCCTGCCATATAGACAATCATTACCACAGCAATACACCAGGGCCCTACCATATAGACAATCATTATTACAGCAATACCACAAGGCACTACCATATAGACAATCATTACCACAGCAACACACCAGGGCCCTGCCATATAGACTTTATTACCACAGCAATACAACAGGGCCCTGCCATAAAGACAATCATTATCACAGCAATACAACAGGGCCCTGCCATAAAGACAATTATTACCACAGCAATACACCAGGGCCCTACCATATAGAAAATCATTATCACAGCAATACCACAGGACACTACCATATAGACAATCATTACCACAGCAACACACCAGGGCCCTGCCATATAGACAATCATTACCACAGCAATACACCAGGGCCCTACCATATAGACAATCATTATCACAGCAATACAACAGGGCCCTGCCATATAGACAATCATTACCACAGCAATACACCAGGGCCCTACCATATAGACAATCATTATCACAGCAATACCACAGGGCCCTACCATATAGACAATCATTACCACAGCAACACACTAGGGCCCTGCCATATAGACAATCATTACCACAGCAATACACCAGGGCCCTACCATATAGACAATCATTATCACAGCAATACACCAGGGCCCTACCATATAGACAATCATTACCACAGCAACACACCAGGGCCCTGCCATATAGACAATCATTACCACAGCAATACACCAGGGCCCTACCATATAGACAATCATTATCACAGCAATACAACAGGGCCCTACCATATAGACAATCATTATCACAGCCCTACCATATAGACAATCATTACTATAGCAACACACCAGGGCCCTACCATACAGACAATCATTACCACAGCAACACACCAGGGCCCTGCCATATAGACAATCATTATTACAGCAATACAACAGGGCCAAAATATACAAATAATCATTAAGACAATAATACACCAAAGCCATGCTGTGTCAACAAGTACACTTTGCAATGAACACAATAGCAAGCTACTTACCTCAAACTTTTTTCTTACAGCTTCCATATTATCTGACAAACTTTCTTTACTTGTTAGTAATTGTTCCTGAAATTGAAAATATTAACATATATAGGGGCATAAAATACCTACATTTAAAAAGAAAGTCATGAAAAAAGTGCAATGAATGCAATGATTAGAAGGTTTTTTTTTACACAGTTTATTTTACCCCCCCCCCCCCCCAATCCCCCTAAAGTAATGAATAAAATTTGATTACAAGTTTCTGTTGCTAGGGTTTTTACTTTGAATCACAGATCCATTTCCCTAAAAGAGAATGAATGACAGACTTGTAATCTTACTAATATTTTAAATACAAACATACATTTCACTTTCTTGATGAGAAAATATTTTATTCTTCCACATTGCAGTATTTTCTGGTTATTTCCCATTCTGGAAATCTTTTTTAATGAACTAAAATCATGAGTGGCTAAAAAGTTAACTTTATGAAGAAAAATTTTAATTACCCATGACAATCTGCTTCAAATTATAAATCAGATATTGAACTTGCTTTTGAATTAGTGAATGAAATTTGCCAGTGAAAATCTTTACAGAACCAAACATAAGGTATGTTTGGAAACATTCTACAGTGTACTAGTATGTACTGAAGTGTCATATGAGACACAGAACTAAGTCTTCTATCCATATGGCTAACAGCGAAAAAAAAAAAAAAAACAAAAAGAAAAGAAAGAAGTGACACACATGCCACAACACAAAAAAAAAAAAATGAGGGACATTAGAGTCAAAATGGTCAAAATCTGGAATGCCCTGAACATATGACATGTATGTGGCATTTATTTTTTTTTTCAATATTTAAGGGGCAGGGGAGGTGTGAATTTGGTACAAGATAGTGATTCGGTGTTGTTACCTTCTCAATCATCCAAGCTTCAAACTCATCACATTCTCTGTGGAATTTGAACAACTGGACAGCATCATTTAAAGCTATTCTTCTTTCCTAAATTAATAATTTCATAGTTATTATAGTGAAATAGATAAATAGATAAGTGGTTTGGTATCATGCTTAATTACTATTAATCAATTTTATATGTAACTTACTGAGAATCAATTATAAATCATAAAATGTGGGAAAAAATTATGATTTATTTTTTCTACAAAATCCATGAATTAATTTGTTTGACTTAGCAGAAAAATGATTGTGTTAAACAAACAGATCCCATTTCACACTTATTTAATGGATATTACTATTTTCAAAAGAAATTTATTTTATTCCATGTATAAAATGCATGATATTTTATGAATTTTTTCTGTTAAAAAAATAATGAATAACTTTCAAAAGATTATTTCTTCATTAGATAAAAAAAAATCAACTTTCATCATTTAATAAAAAGAATTTAATTCCATCATGAATAATACAGCAATAATTTCTGGGTATTATTTTCTTTAAGCACATGCATTAATTGCAACACTTTTAAACAAAATTTCGTAATTTATTATATTCATGAATAACCCATCAAAAGAAATTTTCATCACAATTGCTTTATAAAATGCATGAGTTAATTCAGTGGAAATATAATTCTTATAGAAAAGTTGATTTACATCATATCAAAGAAATGTAATTGTTTTAATTTAGAAAGTCTATCAAAGCTAAACATTTACATCAAAATGCACTAAACTTAACATCTATTGTGAAAAATTTTGAAACAAATGGGATTTTTCCAGAGATGATTAATTTTATTCTGTTAAGTGGAGTATGGTATTTCTTGGCCTAGTCACAATTTTTTCACTTATACTGATGCAGTCGGTTCTGAAATGGTGGAGAAAATGGGAGTGTGCAGAGAAAAGCAATGACAAAACTTTGGCAAGCAAACTGACAAACTTTCTCAAAATAGTAACTGTCTGATTGGAATTGGAATTTAGACATAGAGCACTGCAATTCATAAGCATGTATTTTAGCTTTTAATGATGCATATGTTAAAAATTTGTTGATTGTCAGTTTTTGAGAAAAAAAGTGAAAAAGGGGCATAACTCCTTCATATACTGGGCAGCATCACAATTTTGTAATATTCAGGAACATGACAAGGTTCAAATGTTTCCACATTGTGTGAAAAAAAATGTGTAGCCAAAAAAGGGGCATAACTCAAATATTTGAGCAACATCCAATTTTTAAAAAAGGTCATTAAAATAACACATAACAAATTATGTGAAAATCAATTTGAAACTGGTTGGGGTCACAAACTTAACGTTAAAACAGAAAGACAGGCTTTCAGACAGGCAGACAAGCAGACAGGTAGTCAGACAGGATTACATAATAGACTCTCCTTTGAAAAATCAAAAGACATGTTTCAGGAAATGTTGATAAAATTAATAATTGCTACTCAGGCTCTTTCAATGAATTTTCCTTGTATCCATTAGATCATTTGAAAAAAAAAATGAATTTCCTATTATTATACAGAGATGTAAAAAAAAATCTGGCTTAAAATTATCTAGCGTATTAAACATCTGCTGCTATTTAAAATATTTAGCATTGCTGGAAAAAGATTTAGATAACAATAGATGATCAATGAAAGACTCAACACTTAAAAAATTGATGACATCTAAATGTTACACATCTGTATTCTGCTGCAATGTTGTGTGTATATTATTGATGCAGTTTGTGCTTGTAATTGATTGTCACATAAATTTTTATTTAATTTCAACAAAAGTTCATATGGTGTTATATGATTTGCAATGTACTGGTGTACACTAAGGGCAACCTGTAGAGTTCTAGTACACTTGCCCACAATGTCGCAGATAAATTTTACAGAATATTAAGTCCATTATACAAGAACGAAGCCAACTGGTAGAGGCCTATGACAAGCAAAATCCTTTCTCACTTCAAATCAACAGACTTAACCACTCAGCCACTGTCAAATAGGGTGTAACCAACAGCAGTATATTGCTTTAAGTTTGAAGACTATCACCCAAATCACTCAGCCACTGTCAGCCAGGATGGAACCAAGAGCAGTTTGATGCTTTAAGTTTGTAGAGTATCACCCATATCACTCAGCCACTGTCAAATAGGGTGAAACCAACAGCAGTTTGATGCTTTAAAGCTGCATTAGTTTTCAATTTTCTGAATTTTTTTTTTTTTTTTTGATTTTCTAAAAATATATTTTTTTAAAAATAGATAACTTCTCATCACGATCCAAGAGATTCATTTTCTAAAATTTCATTCCTTTAAGCTTTAAATAAATGGAATCCTCTAACCGGTTGGTCAATGTTTAATGATGATAATTATGAGCTTGGAACATGCACACGGATGTACAGAAAAACCCATGAATTGAAGGTGAAACATGACAAATTGCATTAATTGTCAGTCATTAATATCCAGATGTATTTGAAATAGTGTTATGAATCCCTTACTAAGTCACAAATGACAAATTCAACAAATTTCTGTGTTTAATTTATCGTATTTTACCGCTTCGAAAGTTGTGTTTAAATGACCCGGTTTTTTCATGACATAACCATGTTCTAATATTAGATCCCACATGCTACACCTCGCTTGGAAATTATTGTTGTTTCTGTATTTATTTGAGCTTTTATCATTGAACCAAATGTAACATTGTTCATTGGAACAACATTAATTAGATAAGCACCGATTTAATTTTTTTCTTTGTAAAACTTAATGCAGCCTTAAGTTTGTACTACTATTGCTTTAATCACTCGGCAACTGTCAATTGGGGTGAAACCAGCAGCAGTATATTATTTTAAGTTTGTAAACTAATGGTTTAATCACTCAGCCACTGTCAAATGGGATGAAACCAACAACAGTTTGATGTTTTAAGTTTGAAAACAATTGCTTTAATCACTCAGCCACTGTCAATTGGGGTAAAACCAACAGCAGTATATTATTTTAAGTTTGTAAACTAACGGTTTAATCACTCAGCCACTGTCAATTGGGGTGAAACCAACAGCAGTATATTATTTTAAGTTTGTAAACTAACGGTTTAATCACTCAGCCACTGTCAATTGGGGTGAAACCAACAGCAGTATATTATTTTAAGTTTGTAAACTAACGGTTTAATCACTCAGCCACTGTCAATTGGGGTAAAACCAACAGCAGTATATTATTTTAAGTTTGTAAACTAACGGTTTAATCACTCAGCCACTGTCAACTGGGATGAAACCAACAACAGTTTGATGCTTTAAGTTTGTAAACTATTGCTTTAATCACTCGGCCACTGTCAACTAGGATGAAACCAACGACAGTTTGATGCTTTAAGTTTGTAGACTATCATCTAAGCCACTTAGCCACTGTCAACTAGGGTGGAATCAAGAGCAGTATATTGCTTTAAGTTCATAGACTATCACTTCATTCACCCAGCCACTGTCAACTAGGGTGAAACCAACAACAGTTTGATGCTTTAAATTTGTAGACTATCTCCCAAATCACTCAGCCACTGTCAACTAGGGTGGAACCAAGAGCAGTATATTGCTTTAAGTTCATAGACTATCACTTCAATCACCCAGCCACTGTCAACTAGGGTGAAACCAACAACAGTTTGATGCTTTAAATTTGTAGACTATCTCCCAAATCACTCAGCCACTGTCAACTAGGGTGGAACCAAGAGCAGTATATTGCTTTAAGTTCATAGACTATCACTTCAATCACCCAGCCACTGTCAACTAGGGTGAAACCAACAACAGTTTGATGCTTTAAATTTGTAGACTATCTCCCAAATCACTCAGCCACTGTCAACTAGGGTGGAACCAAGAGCAGTATATTGCTTTAAGTTCATACACTATCACTTCAATCACCCAGCCACTGTCAACTAGGGTGAAACCAACAACAGTTTGGTGCTTTAAATTTGTAGACTATCTCCCAAATCACTCAGCCACTGTCAACTAGGGTGGAACCAAGAGCAGTATATTGCTTTAAGTTCATAGACTATCACTTCAATCACCCAGCCACTGTCAACTAGGATGGAACCAAGAGCAGTATTATGCTTAAAGTTCATAGACTATCACTTCAATCACCCAGCCACTGTCAACTAGGATGGAACCAAGAGCAGTATATTGCTTTAAGTTCATAGACTATCACTTCAATCACCCAGCCACTGTCAACTAGGGTGAAACCAACAACAGTTTGGTGCTTTAAATTTGTAGACTATCTCCCAAATCACTCAGCCACTGTCAACTAGGGTGGAACCAAGAGCAGTATATTGCTTTAAGTTCATAGACTATCACTTCAATCACCCAGCCACTGTCAACTAGGATGGAACCAAGAGCAGTATTATGCTTAAAGTTCATAGACTATCACTTCAATCACCCAGCCACTGTCAACTAGGATGGAACCAAGAGCAGTATATTGCTTTAAGTTCATAGACTATCACTTCAATCACCCAGCCACTGTCAACTAGGGTGAAACCAACAACAGTTTGATGCTTTAAATTTGTAGACTATCTCCCAAATCACTCAGCCACTGTCAACTAGGGTGGAACCAAGAGCAGTATATTGCTTTTAGTTCATAGACTATCACTTCAATCACCCAGCCACTGTCAACTAGGATGGAACCAAGAGCAGTTTATCGCTTTAAGTTTATAGACTATTACCCCAATCACTCAGCCATTGTCAACTAGGAATGAACCAAGAGCAGTTTGATGCTTTAAGTTTATAGACTATCACCCCAATCACTCAGCTACTGTCAACTAGGATGGAACCAAGAGCAGTTTGATGCTTTAAGTTTATAGACTATCACCCCAATCACTCAGCCACTGTCAACTAGGATGGAACCAAGAGCAGTTTGATGCTTTAAGTTTATAGACTATCACCCCAATCACTCAGCTATTGTCAACTAGGGTGGAACCAAGAGCAGTATATTGCTTTAAGTTCATAGACTATAGTCTAAACCACTCAGCTACTAAAGCCTCTGATTGTAATGGTATAGATGGGAATGTTGCTAACAATTGATTAAACTTATCTTAATGTGCTGAAATTTAATTTGTAATTTAATAACTTTCATCATGTAACTGGAGATTAATGATTATCTTCAAAACAGAACAATTTTAATTGAATTTTATGTTTAGGAAAATTTTAAAGAATTTGACCAAGGTCCAAAGACTGGCTGTAATATATAAGTCTGTACTTTATACCACTTAAACCATGGAGACAGCTGAAGGGTAAAGGAAGAGGTTAAAAAGCCAATAGTGATATAAGACTTTAATTTTGAAAACATAAAGTTGAAATCACTGATGAAGATTTTGGATTTATTTGCAGAATTTGTTCTTAAAGTGATCGGATTTTGATATTACAAGTATACACTGCAAATACTTAATCAAACAGAACAACAATCCATAGCAAGTGGCTACCAAAACTGTTATGATAAAATCTGTAACACAGTCTACAGACTTATCTGGTTTCACTCAATCACTGAGCAGTGATGAGTAACAGCTTAAATTGGATAGAACACTTTTGCAAAGTTAATCTACGATATTCAAGCCATCAGTATTGAAGCTAGTTTTAGCCCATGGGTGAATGGAAAGTATAATACAACCCTGTCTTGCTTAAAAACATATAATGCAGCCTGATAAACATAGGACCACCTCAGTAGTTCAGAAGTAGAATTTCCTATAAAAGCAGGTGGCCATGGGTTCCAAACCTAGCTTGGTTTTACAAAACATTTAAGCTTGAATTTAATATACTGCTCCCTCTCCTAAGGCTTGGTATTAAGTGGACAAAGTATTGACTGGTCAAGGAGTGTGACTATGAGGAGTGGTATTTCTGTATGTAGCAAATTTAGTGAGTTAGCCTAGTTGCAATGAGTGTATGCGAGTACAAGGCAGACCAACGAACACACTTGTAACATCACACATAGATGATTTTGTTCTTAAAAAAATTCTTTTTGAATAATAAACTTGCTCTTTTTGCAATTAGCTGAAAAAATAAATTGCTGATGGGATGTTAAACCTCATTACAACCTTCCTATACACACCCTAACCCACAACTACTAAATAAAAAGTCAGCAATCTCAAACACCTTGTTTGCATGTCTTCTTTAATCAAATTGTAAATCTACATCAATATCGCAATAATTTCTCATGAATGGCTCACTGCCCACTGTAAAACAGGTGCTCCATGATGTAGAATCTTAATTGCTATGGTTATAAAGAGAATTTAAACTTACCACAGCCAACTTGATGAGTTTATTATATGCTATATTTATCTGCTTTTGTCTCTTGTCAACATTATCTTTGTCAAAGTGTAGATTGGCTTTTGATCTCACTAAAAATGATAAAATATATATATAAAAAAGTAATTGTTTTGTAATGTAAACCTTAGCTTTATGTAAAGTTTAATTAACTACTATGTTATATCCTAAAATGGCCGTAACTAATTACCAGAATAATTGTCTATTTAAAGTACATGTACAAGTTACCTTGGCTTCTGACCTCTTTATCCCAAAATAAATCTGGGCCAGGACCTTTAATACCCGATTTATATACTAAGTTAGAAATGAATTATTCAAATTCTAATTTCTCATATTTCTATTGAAATTATGTATTTTAAAACAAGAGGTCCCTTGGCCTTGTTGCTTATTCCAGAGAGGTCCCTTGGCCCTACTGTTAGTATGTCTAATAACAATTGCTTTTTTTATAGGGCCCAAGGGAATACCATTTATCTCTTTCTTTTTGTGTAAAAATTTTGAGTTACCCATGATTATTTCCAAATCTCATCAAACTGGCCAATTAGTATTGGAAATTTCTACATGACACATGACTGACAGACAACCCATGGTTTATTTTTGTCCTATATAGCCCTATAGTCCTATATCTAAGCAAGGCTAAAAATAAAATTCCATTTTCATTGTTGGAGACTGTAGAATAATAAATTGCTGATGCTTATTTTTTTTACTGATTTGGAGAACTAGACTTCAGTTTCCAATCAATACTAAAAAAAATATAAATAAATAAAAAATACCTATAGAAAAGACCATCTACTGATCAAGTATACTTGAAGGTTGTTGGCTCTAGAAAATTTATGTTCCAGAAATAAATGCTGTTTTCAACTCTGATATAATGTTTTTGTAAAGTAATACTTGCTATACCTTCAGGGACTGAAACTACATACACCTATATATACATTCAAAAGATATGGAAAACTTAAACCTGACAATAATCTGAATTGTAGCATGTGAAATGTTAACCAAAACAAACAAGATTTTTTTATTTAGCTTATTTCAATAAAAGGTCTTTAGCTTTCAGACCCTCCCTGGTTATATCTAACCAATCAGTGTTGAGGATATTTAGATATACAGTGAAATACATAAAAGATGTAATGTATATCAGCCTACAATCAATGAACATTTCCAATCAACATATACATGCTTAAATATAGATAATGCTATAGTAATTTGGATGTGATGTTTTGTGTATTGCCTACCACAATATCACTGCATATAAATGTAAGTATTTTTCTCAAAATTTATATAAAAAATATTATAGCTGATTTTTATATGAATTTTATATCTAGAATTTGCCTGGTTAATTTTTTTAAATGAACATTTTTCTTCAAAATACATGTATATATTGCTTCATCTTTTTATTTAAATGGTCACAAACACACTAAATATCATAAATTAAACTGGTCATGTAGATAAAGTTTCTCTTTTCCTTTTTAATTTCAATATTAATTCTTAAACACAGTATCTACTTTCAGAAAAGAGTTTTGGCATCAAAAATCACCCACGACAAAAAAAAAAAAAAAAAAAAAAGTTGTCAAAAATAAAGGTTATGAAATAATTTATAAAAAAAAAAGAACCACTTTACAATGCAACTGCCATTTTGCATACCTTTCTTTAACCTTTGGCTTGAGACATTTCAAAACCAGTTAAATATTTTTTATTGGGAATTTAAATATTATTTTGAATTCTCAGAAATACAGTACAGGCCCCAGTTTCACAACCGTTCACTCAACTGAGTGTACACTATTCAAATTAGGGAATATTTCAATGTCAATTTTTAAGACCATAGACAGTTAAAACTGAATATCTAATGTTATATTTAAATTGTTTAGTGTAGATTTATTGAACAAAACAAAACACTTGTCTCATACATACTTAAAATTTTTAAATATTGATGAGAGAAAAATGGGAATATTTGAGTTGCGTGTTAACTCAATTGAAAGAATGATTGTGAAACTGAGGCCTGTTGTACACACTGTACCAGGTTTTTCAATGCCGTATTCCAATGCTGATACTAACACTTGCCCATGACAAGGGTGTTAGCTCTTTTGTAATTACTAAAGGAAATTTAAAAAAAATTACTGGCTTACACAACTTAAAACCTGGTCAGAGTTGGCAGGTAAATACCTATAACAAAATCTGACCATCTACCTAATGTTATTAACTTTTGACATAATACCAACACTTTCATCATCAAATGTTGTAATCAACAAGCCTAAAGCACATTTTCCTTTCATTTTTTTTATCTCTTTTTTAAATTAATTTTAATATTTTTTTTATTATTTTTTTTTTCTTATTTATATATTTATAAAGAACCCTTCAGCTAAATTTTCTGCTAATATTTTATTCTAAATTGATTTTAGACAACATTAAGTATGAATGGAACACTTGACATTAATGCTAGCATTTTTTATTGATACATGCTAATTTGTTTGCTTTAGCCATTTACTTCCAGCAATATCTCATATAATTTTAATAAAAACCCTTCTCAAAACAATTCTGATATTAATTTCCAGGTGCAGTCCCTTAAAGGTACACAGATTTGTTTATAATTGTTTGATTTATATGAAACATCTTTCAATAATAATAGTTTTTTTTCTAATAAATGTCAATCAAACACCTGCTGTACCATCCCATGAATGGTTTTTTTTTTTAAAAAAAACAAAGTTTATTATTTACATCATTCCTTAGTATTTATGGATTTTATGACCAGCTTTCAATAATTTCATATTCCTAAAATTTGTACTGTTTCTGTGCTTTGACACACCTAAATTTTGTACTGTTTTTGTGCTTTGACATACCTAAAATCTGTACTGTTTCTGTGCTTTGACACACCTAAAATTTCTAATGTTTTTGTGCTTTGACATACCTAAAATTTGTACTCTTTTTGTGCTTTGACATACCTAAAATTTCTAATGTTTTTGTGCTTTGACATACCTAAAATTTGTAATGTTTTTGTGCTTTGAGATACCTAAAATTTGTATTGTTTTTGTGCTTTCAAATATCTAAAATTTTTACTGTTTTTTGTGCTTTGACATACCTAAAATTTGTTCAATTGATGTGACACTGTTATTTAAAATAAGAAGTAAGAAAAATCACTGATGCCAATACTTGCACTTTCAATGATGACCATTCTCTTAGAAGAAAAAATATTATGAATGTCACAATGACATGTTTATTTTGCTAATCATGTATGCTTAATTTATATGACACCATTACTTAAACAATAGGCCCATGGGCCTTAAGGCTCATCTGAGGATCTGTCCAAAATTGTTTGCAAAGTGCAACAGACAATATATTAAGTACAGAAACTTTACAAGTTTTCTCAAGTTAAGATTGCCACAAAACTTAATCAGAAATATATACAGTCACATTTCGTTTATAAGTAGCTTATATAATATTCATGAAGTAACTGTAGTGCAATGAATAATTTCTAAATCATTAACAAATTTCAGTATACTTATGCAGCTATGTCCTTGACCTTTGAAAATATATGACCATGAACCATATGTAATCGTCATGTCAATACCTACAATATTCTAATATACAAGCCTTTACAAAAAGTTAATAGTTTTCAAGATAATTAGCAATTTAAGTCTTCTTTTGCAGCTGTGGCCTTGACCTTTCAACATATGACCTTGAACCATATATCAAAATGACTGTCCTGTCAATACCTACAATATTCTAATATACATGCTTATACAAAAAGTTAATAGTTTTCAAGATATAGTGACAAATACAGTAGATTCCACTTAATTGCATATTCCGGTTAATTGCATAATTTTTCACTGCACCAAACCATTTCCTATTTAAACAATGTAAAAAATTCTGTTTATTTGCATAAACAAAAGTCTTAATTCCGCTTAATTGCATAAAAAATTCTGAAAATTATGCGATCTTAGTCTGAAGATTCATGATTACAAAATATATTTGCCGACAATGCAAGGTAACCTCGAGAGGTGATTACATTATATAAACATGTGTACAGCTAATGCTAGGTGAGATATGAAGCCAGTTAATTAGTGTTCACTTTGTAGAGTAGTCATCCAATTGGTCTGTCAATACCCGTTTGTCAGGAAACGTAATTAATTATGTTAAACCAATTAAAAAGGGCTATGACAGGTGAAAAATTTGTACCATGGTCACACAAGTTTTATAACGATTTTTTTAACTGAAATTTATTTCCATTACATTTTCTAAACCCAGACATGGTTTTACTGGAACTTCGGTGCTGGGTTTTTTAAACAAAGATTAAATAAAACCAAAAACATTTTTTTTTAAATTAATGTTTTTGTTAACATGGTTAAGGAATGTGTATGTACGTTGACTGTTATCCCAGAGCAAGTTTGATAACGCGTATTTACAGTTCTTTTAGCGTAACTCAATAAATCATACCTCAATCAAATGCTTTATTCTTTATTTATTATTTCCTCTTTAAGATAAACCGGTTGAAATCATCGTTTACAGCTGAAAACCCCTTTACGTAGCAAGTTTTGTCGGTGTACAGATTCAACATCAAGACATTTTTTCACTTAAGGAAGTGACGTTTTATTCATTAATTTCATTGGATCAGACCTAGTTACACATAACAACGGGAATTTCCAATTTAAGACTGATCGAATAATTGGTCAATAAACAATTAAAATGATCGAATAATTGGTCAATAAACAATTAAAATATAACTTTGTATAAAATAATAACAAGATAAGACATCTTTCAATTTATTTACACAAAATCTGTTTGAAATTTAATTTTACCCGACATCGTGCACGTTGTCAAGCGATTGGATTTAAAAATAGATTATTGTACTGTGAAAGGGAGATAACTCGAACAATATAACTCAGTGCCATGTGCGAACATGTGGATTTTTAAAAAGAAGTAAATAAACAAGAAATACGAATATTGCAAGTGTAAAGCAACAATTAATTAAATACCAACAGATGTTCCAGTTACATACATTTTCTAGGATTAAACACAGATCGATGGTCTGAAAGAAAAGTCCACCTACATCACATTTTGTAAATACGAGGTTTAAAACGATCAGCTAGAATTCTAATTCTTTATTTAGTAAAGAAAATATACTACAAGTCTTGAGATTTTAATTAATTAAATATTTTTTTTCAATTATCTTTAATTATTTATTTTTTATGTCAAAGGAATTACAAATTTTATGCTGTTTCAGCATTCTACAGTACACCGACTTTGATGTCTACTAAAAAAAAATGGCCTCACCCGGGTGTATCCGTCAATCGATCAGCTAGAATTTTTAAAACACTATACAAATAAAATAAAATAATTTTTTAATTTTTTTTTTCTGAATTATTTATTTCATTTTTTAATTTCAAAGTAATAACTAATTTTCTGTTGTTTCTAAAGTGTACTATGATGCCTACACAAGTACTAAAATGGCCCCAACCGATGTATCCATCAATCAATTGTGCCCAAGGGGCATTTTCGGTTATTTGCATATTCCGCTTAATTGCATAAAATTTTCTGACAAATGGACTATGAAATTAAGCGGAATCTACTGTATATAATTTTTAGCAATTTCCCCACTCAGTGCCTTACCATTTCCCCATTTTGTGCCCCATGACTACCATTTGTGCAAATCTGAAACTAGAATGATAAATGAAATAACTAAGGTATATCTCTTGTACATTCAGAGGAGAAGATTTTAAAAGTTTTTCACTATTCCTCCCCCTTTTTTTTCCCCCTGGGGCTCCAAGGGGACATAACTCCTTTATTTGTACAAATCTGAAAGGGCTTCACAAAGGCATGATGGTTACCAAGTTTCATTAAATTTGGCCCGGCAGGGCTTGACATTAACGTTTGCCTGATTGCCCGGTACCAGTCCAAATTGCTGTCAGACAAGTTCAACAGTCCAGTTACTTGTCCGATGGGACAAGATGAAATTTGAAGAGAATAAATTTTAATTCAAAAACAATCAGTTATAATTGTCAGTCATCCAAATTAATCAAAGTAGCAATTCAACTCCAGTGATTTTTTTAATTATCAATAACATCGATTACATTTGTAATCAGTACTCTACCACCTAAAGTCAGAGGTCATTCAAAATCATTGAAAAGTTTTGAAAAAATCACATTTATTATACCCTTGCGTAAAGCTTTAAAAAGATTGGCTTTGTTGACAAAATGCTGCTTACATGGCATTGTGATCATGGATCTTACTATATTTGGTTTTACTGGTCCTTCAACTAAAACACTTAAAACTGAGATGAAAGAAAAGAAAAGAAAAAGGAATATAAACAGAAACGTTCAAGAAAATTTCAGACGTCGTGGTTAAATGAATTTCCGGCTTTGGGTTTTCAAAACGAAAGTGAAAGTGAGCTGGGGATTTTGTTCTGCAAAATATGCTGCGATAATGATAAATATGCTGATAAAAACAGAACACTTTTCGGTGGTTCTTCGGCATTTAGAAAAGACACTTTGACATCTCTGGAAAAGTTTTTGTCATGTAAAATATCATTAACACTTTAATATAAAATGATATTAATACTTTAATTTTACCTCTCCTCCTGAATGTCGGACAAGTGAGTTTTCTTTTCGGACAAGTGCAGTTTATATTCACTTGTCCAACAGGACAAGTGGCAAAAAAAGTTAATGTAAAGCCCTGCCCAGTGGTTTTGGAGGAGATTAAAATGTAAAAAGTTTATGCACGTAGGACAACGCATGACAGACAACCCACAAAGCACTAAGATTGATAGCATATAGCTCATCTGAGCTTACAGCTCAGATAAGCTAAAAAAAGAATATACCATTGATGATGCCAATAATAATAATCATCTTCTTATATACCCGAGAGTATAGAGTATACGAGAGTATAGAGTATACGATGCTTTAGTACTCCTAACATAAAGGATATAGGTACATCCAATAATAGAATGGCATGGTACAATGGATGATCAAATGGCTTTAAGCCTTCTTATCTTTAATCAGATATAAATACAAGTACTTCTGTAGATTGGATTATCCTTTTGTGAACTTCCGTTTAAAACACCATGCAAACAATTATCTGATTTAGTAACAAATAAACATTTCAAGACCTATGCTGGAAATAATATAATCAAATAAAATTTGGGCTATAAAATACTCTATAATGATTATAATGAGATTCAATCCATAAAAAACTTATCAATACTTACAATTGCTATGGCAACAGTAGGGACTGAGGGTATATAAATAATTTGATTCTAATTTAGATGAAATTAGCCATAAAATAAAAATCACATCAAATTATCTGAATAGTTTAAGCATCCGAGTAATTGGAGTAATTCAATTCTATTTTTGAAATGATGGTTAAAATACTAAGGTACACTTGTACTATAAATTCAGGAATTTAGGTCTGCAAGTCATGACATGTGAATTTATATGGCCCAAAAATACAATTACAAATGAAAGTTTAAATTTTGAATTTAGAATTTTTTTTTTTAATTTCTGTTAAAATCAAACTTATGATTCTAATATTAGCTGCTTTTTGACATTAAAAAACATAAGGATGATAAAGCATGTTTTTTATCACTAGAGCCTGAATGAGACATATTTTGAATAGTTATTCTTGCTAGGAAAATGACAAGAAACAAAAACTTTATACAATGAATCAGAGTTGGATAGCTGTAGGACAAAAGAGAGAAGAAAAAAAAACGTAAATCGGGATTTTTTTTACTGTGGTTTTATTTTGGTGATTTTGTGGATGAAAAAAATTCGCAAAAATTAAACTCTTAAAATATTTATATCCTAAAAGAATATGGGATCAAATAAATGTTTTCTCCCTGATGAACAAGTTTTTGTTCGGCTTTAGTTACACTTTTTCCGTAAATCACTCAAATGTCTTCAGGCATCACTGCACAAATCTCTTATCCATGACTGACTTTTTATACAGGTAACCTTGATTGACGATAATCTACACACTCAGTATACAGGTACACACACGTGGCTATTAATTAACAGGTGCTGATTAACTTTATCTAATGGTAATTGTTGTCATACCGGTAATCAATCTTTTTTACATATCTTATATGAAGCCACACAATCGGGGACCTATGCACTCAATTTAATTCAAAACAGACAACTTGGTTAATACCCAAACTACTGCTGATAATATACGACAACAATAACTAACTCTTAACAAATATCCGTTCATTATTATGTTAAATATTGTTATTATATAAGAAAATACGATGTCCCGTTTTTTGTTTACACGACATATTGGCAAATGGAAAGTACAATTTTAAAATCATAAATAGTAACTAAAAAAGTCTTTTATTGTTCGTATTTTTGCATAAATAGGCATCTTCAGTTTATGAAAGTTAAGTTTTAATTTTTTCAAACACATGGAAAAAAACTGTGTTTTTGAAAGTAACAAGTGAAACTGAGAAGTTTGTTTGATGAATTGATTTTTTTCCCTTAATTTTTAATCTGCAAAAATCAAACACACAAAAAATAACATACACATTTTTTTAAAAAATCTGCAAAATTTGCACCACGCAAAAATAAACCAATTTACAGTGGTACATTTAAGTGACAAAGTAATGGACATTTGTAATTCATTTTTGATAAATTTCTCTGAAATTATAAGTAATCTGCTTTTTCTCTCTCAAACCCTTGACACTGGAGTGGTCTCATTCATGATAATATAGACAATACATAAATTGGTGACTAAAATGTCCACAGGGAGTGTTTTAAGTGTGGTGGTTGTGCTACACATATAAGACATACCAGAAGGAGCTCTGCGCAATTTGCTTGCTTTTTCTTTCTTTTTCTGGACCACCTCTTTCTTCATCACTGTTTTCTTGACCAGAACCTTCTCTGGTACTTTTGTGGGTCTATGAACGACTTTCTGAATTACTTTTGGTTCTACTTCTTTCACATAATTGGCTGGCACAAATCCATCTGAACCATTTTCTTTTCGTACTTGCCACCAATCAGCATTTGTTCTTTGAATTAATGTCATCACCTAATTAATAGAACAAAGTAAAATCTATATACCTTATACAAAGAGGTTTTACATTCTAGTTTAAACTTTCATTGCTTAATATTCAGTTTTGTTTATACTAGCTAAAAGTAAAATGGTAACTAATATAAACAAAAAATCATATGTTTTTGTTTTTCATAGCAAAAAAAAAAAAAAAAAAAAAAAAAAAAAAAAAAAAAAAATTGCATTAATGTATTTTTTGAGAATTTTATCATGAAACAGTAAGAGCTCAAAGGACTTGGGGTCACTAAAAAGGCCCTCAGCGGGTCCAGGTAGAGACCTTATGGGAGCCAAGGAGGCAAGGCCCCAGTTAAAAGAAAAATGAATTTTTAATATTTCAGGTGAACATTCGGAAACATTTCTCTCCAGCACACGCCCCCACCCTACGAATCTGCCAATGGACTACCTTATTAAATGTTAACATATGCACCTTTTAAGAGCACAAATCTATTCTATTTTTTTGCTTGTATTAATAAATATTAAGTATTAAAAAAAATAAACAAATCAAAATCTTGGAGACTAAACCATTAGGTAAGGGAGATAATTCATATAGAAAATAAAAGTGAACTGAATAAACAATGATTAAAATGAATTTAATATTATGAAATGCATTATATTCTCTTTTTTTCACATTTTTCTCCCTTTATAAACTTATATAAGATTTTTATTTTTTAATTTTTGTTTAAAAATATTTTTTTCTCTTGGTAAGGTGCTTAAATGTCAACATATTTTTTTTTTTTTTTTTTTTTTTTAAATTCATAATTGATATTTGCATGAGAAACATTAGATTTATAGGTCATCAGCTTTTCTTAAAATTTATTCTTCTTTAGTGTCAATATGTTGATAATCTACCATTCGTGATTTTAAAATAATTAGGATGGAGTGCTACAAACTATTACAAGTGTGAAAAACACATATAGACATCATTATCACATGTAGAAAAAGGCTTTTATCATTATGTACCAAACAGACAATAATTAACAATGTTATAACAATGCATTCTGCAACACCTTCCAAAGTAATGCTGTAATCATTACAATGTGTTTTTAATATGAAATCAACAAATTAGATAATTAACAAATAACTATACCATACTTAATGATCTAAAATTCATTATGCAAAGATAATTAGGCTTGTGTGTTGTTGCAGGTAAACCTCAGTCAATCAAAAATATTTATAGAAAATAAAATATGTATAGAAAGAAATATAATTCCAAAGACCTTCTCCTGTTAACGATTTTTAATGATCACCAAGTACATGTCTCCATTACAACATTACAATGGAAGAGGAAAATGACAGTTTATGGTAACAGCTTATATATATATATATATATATATATATATATAGAGAGAGAGAGAGAGAGAGAGAGAGAGAGAGAGAGAGAGAGAGAGAGTTCATTTTAGTTTATGTTGTTATATTTAAAATTTTGATTAGTCAACTTTTACATCTAGCAGGAAATGTAACTAATTAACACCTTGATATCTAGTGTGACTTTTTTGTAAATACACATCCTAACTAAAAAAAACTAAAATTCCCAAAAATTTTTTTACCTGTTTTTACCATTTGTTTTAAATTGTGTTGTTGTATTTTGATACACAAATTCCCCGAGAGAGAGAGAGAGAGAGAGAGAGAGAGAGAGAGAGAGAGAGAGAGAGAGAGAGAGAGAGAGTCATTGAATTATCAGACTGTCTAAGAAAATTAAGAAAATGTTAATGCTTCTTAATTTAAAAAACTTTTTGTGCTTTTGAAAGTACAGGTGAAAATACATTGATTTTAAAAATTACCAATGTACATCATTGTTAACTTATGTCACATTTTGCTGTATTGAATTATATGATTTTTTCTCAATTTGCAAATTTTTCCCATTTCACATCAGTTTTATGACATGAATACTTCAAACCGTCTGTTTCATGAATACCTTTTAATTTAGATTCCTGCAACATGGTAATAATTCGCCATGCCCCATGATTATATGGCATGCTCTATTATGTGTATTCATATCAAAGATACAACACTTGTATAAAATGTCACGTATAAATGATTAAGGTGAAAATTCCACAAAGCCAACTTAATCATATCCATACAATCTGAGTTTGTAAAATTCCAATGAAATTTTTATGCCGTTGTCATTAGGCAAGATTTTTCCAACTGCTAATTACAAACGAATACAGATAACACCTGCAAATGAATCATTCTCCTATAGCTTAAAACTGTCATAACAGGTATGTTGGTAATCTAATTTTTAACACATAATACTAAAATTTCAAGAGTTTTTTTTTTTTTTTCATTCATTTTGTAATTCTTAATGATTTTGTAAACTTGTAACATAACTTAACTTGATTCATCAAATTTCATCTTGCTAAACATTGCTCATCTATAGTTGATCTTTTTTAACACTTGTGCTTTTTTACTTTCCATAGTAATGGATATTGAATTCAAATTTCAGTCCATTTGTCCGACTCTTTGCTGTTTCTTTAAATTAAATGCAGTAATTCTTCAACACTATGAAACTATATGCAAAGCACAAACAGTGACAGAGTTATGTAATTAAACTAAATTCATTTGCCTTTTTTTTAAATTTCTCTAAATTCTTTCCTAGAGTAAATTCTCCTAAATTTTCATCAGAAGTACAGTGAAAATGATGTGTATCTAAATAAAATAAATCTTGTTTATAGGCTTCTCTTGGAGTTATGGCCCTTTGGAGTTTTCAAGGTTCAGAATGTTACTGGAAAACTATTTTTCAATAGTTTTTAAATCTTGGTGGACATTGTCAACAGTAATAAAATAATTATAAACAGGTTAAAAAAAGTGCATCTAAATTACCAGAGTTTGTTTTCCAATGTTTAAAGTTACTGCCCTTTGAAGTTTTTAGTGTTCAAAATGGTACTCAAAATGATTCTTTACAAGTTTAAAAAACATGGTGGAACTTATCAACAAGTATATGAAATGAACGTTAAGCATTGTGCTCAAATTGCAATAAAAATGACTGACACAGGATACTTTTTTTAAAGAGGTGGGGGTGTTCAAGTATTTTGTGCATCTCCTTCATACATTTTCAAATATATTAAAATTAAACAAGAGGCCCATGGGCCTTAACGCTCACCTGAAGATATGTCCAATATTGTTTGCAAAGTGCAATAGACAATATATTAAGTACAGAAACTTTAAAAGTTTTCTCAAGTTAAGAACTCCCACAAAACTAAATCAGAAATATATATCCACTCACTTTTCATTTATAAGTAGCTTATATAATATGCATGAAGTAACTATAGTGCAATGACTAATTTCCAAATCAATAATGAATTTTAGTATAATTATGCAGCTATGTCCTTGACCTTTGAACATATATGACCTCGAACCACATATGATTGTCATGTCAATACCTACAATATTCTAATATACATGCCTATGCACGACATTAAAAGCTTTCAAGATAATTAATAATTTTAGTATTCCTATGTTGATATGACCTTGACCTTTGAACATATAACCTTGAACCATATATCAAAATGATCATTGTCGCAATACCTACAATATTCTAATATACATGCCTATACAAAAAGTTAATAGTTTTCAAGATAATAGGCAATTTAAGTTTTCTTTTGCAGCTGTGGCCTTGACCTTTCAACATATGACCTTGAACCATATGTCAAAATGACCATCATGTCAATACCTACAATATTCTAATATACATGCCTATGCATGACATTAAAAGCTTTCAAGATAATTAATAATTTTAGTATTCCTATGTTAATATGACCTTGACCTTTGAACATATAACCTTGAACCATATATCAAAATGATCGTCATGTCAATAGCTACAATATTCTAATATACCTGCCTATACAAAATGTGAATAGTTTTCAAGATTGTTAGCAATTCAAGTTTTCTTTTGCAGCTGTGACCTTTACCTTTCAACATATGACCTTGAACCATATATCAAAATGACCGTCATGTCAATACCTACAATATTCTAATATACATACCAATACAAAAAGTTAATAGTTTTCAAGATAATTTGCAATTTAAGTCTTCTTTTGCAGCTGTGACCTTGACATTTGAACGTATGACCTTGAACCATATATCAAAATGTTTGGCATGTCAATGCCTACAGTATTCTAATATACATGCCTATACAAAAAGGTAATATTTTTGAAGATAATTAGCAATTTAATTCTTCTTTTGCAGCTGTGACCTTGACCTTTCAACATATGACCTTGAACCATATATCAAAATGATTGTCATATCAATACCTACAGTATTCTAATATTCAATCCTATACAAAAAGTTAATAGTTTTCAAGATAATTTGCAATTTAAGTTTTCTTTTGCAGCTGTGGCCTTGACCTTAGAACATATGACCTTGAACCATATATCAAAATGTTTGGCATGTCAATACCTACAATATTCTAATATACATGCCTATTCAAAAAGTTAATAGTTTTGCAGATAATCAACTATAATGGTAATAGTTGTGCATCTTTGACCTTGACCTTTGAACCCATGGCCTTGATCTATATATCAAAATGATCGTCATGTCACTTCCTACAATTAACTGAAAATCCCATGCCATTATCACCTGAAATGTTTAAAAAATAGGATTTTTTATCAAAGGTCAAAAGCAGGGTCATGACCTTGACCTTTGACCTTGACATCTTTTGGAAGAAAATAGCAAGACAAGATCAACAGTGAAAAATCCATACAATTATCTTCAGCCGTTATTGAGTTATAACAACAAATGTCTCATTTTCAAACTTACATAATTTTACGCAAAAAACACGTGACCTATTTTTCGCTCAATTTTCATGAAAAACAAAATTTTAATGTTCCCAGGTATGCTGAATCCAAATATCCAATCAAAATTTGCCTGCACCTTTTGGTTTCAGAGAAGAAGATTTTTTTGTCTTTTTGCTATTTTTAGTAACAGCGGCCATTTTGTTGGGCGTGGCCAAACCCGGAACACAATTTTGAAAGGCTGTTACCCAGGCATGATAATCACCAAGTTTCATCAAATTTGGCGCAGTAGTTTTGGAGGAGAAGATTAAAATGTAAAGTTTACACATGATGGACGACGGACGACGGACGACGCACGGTGCACGACGGACGGTGATAGATTGCAATAGCTCATCTGAGCCTTTGGCTCAGGTGAGCTAAAAATTATAAATTTAATTTTTTTTTATGTTTTTTTTATTTTATCATTTTTTTAAATGGTGGAATTCTAACGATTGAGAACATCAAGTGTAAACATTAGTTGTCAGCAGAAACAACATATTTATCCAGCATATACATGTCCATGTAATGTTCCATCAATAAATTTAACTAATAACAACTGTCGTCTATAAAAATTAACAAAAAATTTTAACATTTGTGAAGTCAAAAACTAATAACCTCTAGATTTGAACAATCATCCATCATAAAATCTTAACCAAAAAATATTTGTCATTTAAAAGCTTTTAATCAAACATTTATATATTTCTCCATTTAAAAAAAAAATTAAAGTTTTAAGTTTTTATATTATCATTAAAAAAATTTAAACAAAAATTTTTGAATTTATCTAGCATGAACATTCAGACAAAAAATTAAAATTTGATAATTCATGAATTTGATCATTGTAGCTGATGCTCAAATCCAGGATTTCAGTGATTTGAATGCTCATATTCAAAGGTATTGAATGCTAACATTCAGAGAATCAAAGGTATTGAATGCTCACATTCAGAGAATCAAGGGTATTGATGCTCACATTCAGAGAATTAAGGGTACTGATGCATACATTCAGAGAATCAAAGGTACTGAATGCTCACATTCAGAGTATCAGCTACTGCGTACATTCAGAGTATCAAGGGTACTGATATGCTCACATTCAGAGAATTAGGGTACTGATGCATACATTCAGAGAATCAAAGGTACTGAATGCTCACATTCAGAGAATCAAGGGTATTGATGCTCAAATTCAGAGAATCAAGGGTATTGATGCTTACAACAAATATGAAATAAGCTAGTGCTTTAACAGGTGGTAAAATTACCCAGACATCTTTAAGTTATGCACACAACCATTACCTATCTACAAGCTCGGCAGTTAGATCCTACATCTACCACAAAAGAAGCTAGGTAAAAAGACAATTGATTTTTTTAAAGTGACTGATCATAACAACTTTGATAATCATTCAAATTCCGTTTTATTATAAGTTAGGAAGTTACAATACAACGAGTGCAATTACAAAACAAATTTTGTTAATTAAAAAAAATCAATTTCTCAACCTATAATGATCAGTTGGTGAAGTAAAGGCAGCTATGGATGTCAACATAAAAAATAAAAATTAAAATGCTGTCAACATAAAAAAAAAAATACAGAAAGTATTGAGCAGTTTAACTGTTGTGTTACAAAATATGGCTGGGTGTTCGAACGGCCAAATTTGAAGTTTTAATACTGAATAGATGACAATATTTGCTTTAATTTACAATATTCTTCCCAAAAAATTAGAATTAAAATCCTAGTGAATATTTTATGTACCTTCATTTAACTAAGCATGTATTATATTATACAGTCAAGAAACAGAGTTTTTTCCTGTAATATTAACTTTAACCAAAATTTTTAAAATTGGTTGCTTACACAGATGCTTACTTAAACCTTTACAACACATTTTTTTTACATTGAATTTTAGCAGGCAAGCTAAATTTTTTTCCTGACATTTTTCTTTATTTCCTTAATAGCTGCATACTATCATGTTATCAAAAAACATTAATTACATCTATATTTAATTGAAAAAGACATTAGAGTCTGACATGGTATCTGACATACAACAAGACAGGTGTATATATTGATCAGTTTCTTCTCATAAACAAACAGTCCTTGGGCCAATTCTCAAGTCAAATGTTGCTACAGCAATCAATTTTTTGTTGGTCTCAGATTTCTAAATTGGTTCCATTATTTATTCAACAAAACTAGAAATAAATATTTTTTTAATTGATTGAATTGGATTCTAGGTCCTAGTCAAGAATAATTCACCCATATCAGGACAACATTAGCTAAACGTAAAGTAACAGAAATTTTTACCTTTCAGTACGTTCAAGGTATTGTGCATGGAGGGTTACTAAGCATGCCATAACTTCTGTGACACCTGACATTGGTTTTTAAGATCTTTTCCAAAAGACCTGTGACTTTTTTTATTGAAATGCTAATTGCTTAGTGAATTACAATCATTATCTATTTCCAAGTCTTGGACAGACTTGGCCAAGGTTTGAACCCCAACCTACTACACTGAGGCAACCATTCTACCAACTGGCTCATGGTAGAAGTTTGAAATAAAGAAACTCTTTAACTCATAGATTATATTTTATCAAGGGGAATAATTGGAAAAATTGACAAACCACAGTCATCTGATTAATCTAATACAAGTATGATAGGAAAAAAATAGAACAATTTTAATATGCCATTAAATTCTATGAAGAGGAAAGATAAAGAAAAATTGATTAATTCCCCCCCCCCCCAATTTTCTTCAAATGTTCTTAACAAGCTGTCAATTCTATGATAACCAGTTATCTACTTAAAGTTTTAATCAATAAGCTTCTTACTTATTACTGAAATATAATAGATTTATCCAGACAATGAAAAAACCCCGCTGCTTTATGAGTTGCTGTCACTGAGATAGATAAAGGTTTTAGAAAGTGTTTAACTTTATCTATGTCACTGAGGGAAAAAAAACATAACTCCTCTGTCATTCATATTTAGACTAATACATATATATATATGATGTGTTTACACAAGAAACAATGAGAGAAACTTCCTAAAGGAGAAGATCATTTTTTTTGTACAAAAACATTTTCAATTCAAGATTTTAATTTCCTGTATCTCTTTATTGTAGCAAATGAATTGAAACCATGGGAATAACAATATATACAAACTAGTTAAAAGAGAAATAAAAACTTTCATTCAAATAGAAGTGTAGCACAGAAAGAAAGGAAAGACAAAGGCTGTTTTCAATGTAATTGCGTGTTTCTAGAGACCCACATTATTCAGGAACTTTTGTAAAGTTGAAATAAGAAATGTCAGAATGACAAGGTATTAAGGAAGAAGTTAAGCAGGATATTGAGACATGTAAAATGAAATCTTGAAACTCTCAGATTATATTGGTATTACAAAAAATCCTTTTCAGTATATCATCAAAATTTGACAGTATATCCCTGTTGGGTCCTAGGATCACATGCAACACCTGTGAGTTATGAACCAGAGCATTAACGAAAGTTTCTCATCATTAAACAGAACTGATTTTGAATACCGATCTATTGCTGGAAATGTTATTGCTGGGTTCCTGCTTTTTATCATCATGCTGACATCAGTTATTGGAAATATGGCAGTTATATTTGCTGTCATGAGATGCCATCATTTAAAAGAAGAAATATCCAACATTTTGACTGTAAATCTGGCAGTAACAGACTTAGGAAATGGATTATTTGTAATGTTTTCAGCATTCATAGCTATAGTGGCTGATGACTGGGTACTTGGTACAATTGTCTGTGATTTAATATGTGCCTTAAACTATTGTTTCATGATAACCTCCATGATTACACTCTGTGCAATCAGTGCTGACAGATTTGAAGCCGTGATGAATCCATTTAAGTATAAATCACAAATTTCAAAATCTAGACTTATATTAGTAGCTTTGTATTCCTGGTTCCAAGGTTTAATATTTTCATTAGTACCCATGGCAATGAAATGGGTCGAGTATGATTACTGGGAGGCTATATGCGCCATTAACTGGTACAAAGAGAAACAACAGGCCATTTATTATGTCATTGCTGCATTCCTTATGTGTTTTCTCATACCAGGCTTAATTTTAACATACAACTATATCAAGATGTTACAAGCCATTAAAAACTTCATTCAACCGATGCCGCCATCACATCTATCAAACCAGGGAAATAATGACAGACAAGAGCAACAGAAAACTTACAATACAAGTTCCAAAGCGATACGCAGTCTCGTCATTGTTGCTGTGGCCTACTTTGTATGTTTTACACCATTCAGTGTTACAAAACTTATAAAAGTCATATCAAATAGCAACGATAGTGTACCGGGTTATATCAATCTAATATCCAGTCTAATTGCATATTGTTCCAGTGCCGTTAATCCATTGATTTATGGAATATTTCGCTCGGACTTTCGACTGGCATATAAACTTCTCATTAACAGAATTGTTAACAAGTTTGGATATGATAGTTTATTTGAAACAATAGGTGCATCAATAAATGGATTCTAAATTGTTAAATCTAAAAGCAGGAAACATTCATCTGTAAGTTGTAATTTGTGGTGTTTTATACTGCTAGACATCTGACAGTATTCAGCAGAGTTCTAATATGTTAACGAATATGTGTTCTATAAAGATAGTCTGGAAGACATTAAAGTGAAACTAATGGCAACTGAATATTCATATATAGTTAACTGATCTTAAAGTGCAATTTATTTTTTCTTTCTATCTTATATTCTATTATCTTCAAAACTGAATGTATAAAAGGTGATGTAGTAACACATATATTTAAAAAATTATTATAAAAAAAAATTCAATTATCAAAAAAGTCAGGCATGTATAAAAGGTTTTCTCTACATACGAAATGTTCTCTACATATGAAATGCCTGTCTATAAAGACCACTTTAGATTTCTACCCTGCCATTTTATTTCTTATCCAAATTCCTACCCTGCCATTCTATTTCTTATCCGAATTTATACCCTGCCATTTTATTTCTTATCCAAATTCCTACCCTGTCATTTTATTTCTTATCCAAATTCCTACCCTGTCATTTTATTTCTTATCCAAATTCCTACCCTGCCATTTTATTTCTTATCCAAATTCCTACCCTGCCATTTTATTTCTTATCCGAATTCCTACCCTGCCATTTTATTTCTTATCCGAATTCCTACCCTGCCATTTTATTTCTTTATATAAAGACCACCATCTTACCAAAACAGAAAATACCGTTTTTGCCCCTAATGTCTCTTAAACTCGTCAATTAAGTCATTTTTATTTATTTTTATTATTTAATTTATTTATTTATTTTTTTATTTTTTAGGAGATGGTGGTTTCAAATTTTACAACTTCTACAAGCACAATATGTTTGGCCAAAATTACAAGTCATAAATATTTATATTCTAAAAGATTCAAATTCTGATTTTAAAAAACTTGAAATATCAATTTGAATATTTTTCAGTAAAACAACTAAAACACAACATCTTACAGAAAATTTGACTAAGATATTTTTTTTTAATCAAAAACTTTATTAACTGAAATTATTCATTAATATTGAAAAAAATATTAAATTATCATTCTTAAGTCCACGAATAGCGCAGTAAGTAACTAAGGTAAGAAAAGCAATGCCATTCAGTATGATATTTATTGTGATTGCTACTGTATTCATTACTGGCTTCTATCAACTATAATAATGAAGTCTATTCCTGAGGTTCATCACTTCTTCATCAACATTTTGAAATACTGTAATTCTTCTATGTATTCGGAACCTCTATGTTTTCGGGCACCCTGATTTTTAAATTTTAATAATTTTTAAATTTCCTCTAATTTCGGACGGCAAATTTTTACCTCTAAATCAGGACACGTTTTTGCTGAAACGCAGTTGCAGCATGTGATTCAGAGCCCTTGAAATAAAGATTTAATAAAATCAAGAAGAAACTTTTTGTTTTCAATTATTGAAACTATAAATTGTTGTTTTCACACATTTATTTCATTGTGTATTGGCGCCATTGCATCGTAATGTGAAACAGGTATGTGCAATGTATTAACGTTTTTATGTAAACTCAATAAAATCATACCTTTAATAAGTGCTTTAATTTCTATGAAAGTTGATTAAAATTAATGTTCACTGCCTAGAAAATCGTGTTTAACAGAATCTTGTCGGTACATTAGTTCAACATCAAAGACATTTTTTCTGATGAAAACAGGAAATGACGTTTTTCACTTATTCTCATTTTGTGTTTGTTATGGGAATTCCAAAAACGACCATGTGATTGTTCCAGCCGACAGACGCGTTAAAAAAAACTGTTTTCTAAGATGAAAATTACATTAAAATATGTTTGAAATATGATTTAGAATAATTTAATGTTTAACCTTTATTTGCGGGAGTCGGGAGTCAGGACTTGTTCCATCTTTGCATTGCCATCTCTTAAAATGTACACACATACATGAAGGCCTACGCGTGGTAAAATATTGAATGTTTGATTGAAACAAAATTCTCTAACTTGATCCACTAATAATGCAACACACGATGAATAATAATAATTTGACTGCAGACAATTACAAATAGAAAGCGGCATGTTGGTACACCTCAAACTGCAAACATTGGAAGTTAATGAAAGAAGTCACGTTGTTTACTTGTAAACAAAATGGCGACCTCGGCGTGTATTACACACAGAATCATGATTACTGATCAACAAACACTTTAAAAAATAATAATTAATGAAATAAACAACAAAAAAGGTAACTTTTACTTGTATTTTATTAAAAATTTTACTTTATCATTGATTTATGCGTGGATATCAATGTTGATAATGTGTTAAAATACTGAGAGATAACTGGGACCCAAAATCAGCTCCAAAATGTCTCAAATTTTTTGGACACGCTAAATATTCGGACACCCCCAATTTTCAAGATATTTAACTTTCAGATTTCCTCTAAATTCCCGGACACTTGAAAATGAAATTATTAAAATCTGTCCGAATACATAGAAAAATTATGGTATCTATACCAACAGGTAAAGCTTTAAATGATGGCTAAAATTTCAACATAAAGATGACCTATTATCTATTCTTAGACTAATTTATTGATTTAAAATTATTTTATATTATTATGAAATTAATCAATTTAAATTGTAATTTCAAAAACTTTAATGAATTTCTTTCTTTTCTTTTTTTTTTCTTATTTTTTCTAACCTAATTTTCATCAATATAATGTAAAAGATTATTCAAATTTGAATAAATTGGTGGTGTATGGATACTTAGGAAAAATGTTCTTACAAATGTCTAACCATTATACAAAAATCCTGAAAAAAAAATTCTAATATAATGAGCAAAACTAGATTTTCAAGGCAAGTTTTCTTTCTCAATTTAATTAACTCTTTTCTTCGTAGATCCAATTCTGGCGAATTTAAATTTCCAAAAAGTGCCAGCGGGAGTGACACCATTCATTTTATGTCTATCGATAAATTTTTCACTTTTCGTCATTCTAGAAATATTTTAAAGAAATTTTTTTTAAAAATGTCAATACTATTTTTTTCAAATATTTTTTTTTGTCATTTTAAAAAATGAAATAAATCTGTAATTTCAGAGCTACTGTAAATTTAGTTTATTTGTACTGATGTTAAAATGGATTTACAATCTTCTATATAAAAGTCTGTGTGCTTTCTTTGAGTAAGCCTTATAATAAGGTCCAACTGTAATTCAATGTATTTTGACAAAGCAGTAGAGCTAACTATTCTATAATATTAAATAAAACCTTTGAGTTTGATTTCAAAGCACAAAGTTTCTTACATCTCTATTGTTCTAGGTGTCTATGTTATGTTTTTTGTCCCACTGCACATGAATTCAATTCAATTATTCCAAGTTTCTAAATATTTCATATAAGAGCACTTGATATCATTTCATATTATAGGGTTATTGAACTGATATTGTAAAATATGGTCCCGAGTTGACTCGACATTTGCACGAGCTTGCAAGTAACAATGTGTGTAATATGGCTAACACCTCAGGATTTATTGTTTTATTTCTATGTGAAACATATATTGCTATATAATAAATCTATGTTATGTTACCCATTTCAGTGCATCTGATTATATCACTATTATTCTAGGTTTCCATATTATCCATCTCAGAGCACATGATTTCTTCACTTCTAAATTATAATCCATTTAAAAGCACCTGATTTCATCAGTATTATTTCAGGTTTCTATAAAATAATCCATTTCAGAGCACCTGATTTTATTGGTACCATTCCAGGTTTCTATGTAATAATCCATTTCAGAGCACCTGATTTCATAAATATTATTCAAGGTTTCTTTAATATACATGTAATCCATTCTGGAGCAGCTGATTCTATTGCCTTTATTCCAGTATTTTATGCTATTTTCAGGTCCAACCATACATTTTACATTTCCTGTGTTTTGTTCCTTTTCTGTAGTCAACATTGTTATTCTACATTTACGATAGATAACCTTTCCTTGTCTACATTATACCAGGTATGCTATATTTAGCTACAGAACATTACCTCTAAATCTTTATATATCTTTTATAAAATTACTTCCAAATAACAAAACCATGACAGAAGATTTATTGAAAGGAAACGCTTTTAGAATAGATGATTGGAGTAATGCAAGTTTAAAGTGCCTGTCAAAATTCTTCAATTTTATTAAGGTGGTCAGATCTGGGATGGTGGAGGACCTGAAGAAAAACATCAAACTCTGGCATGCCAACTGACAAACTTTCTCACATTAGTACCTACCTATGTTGAATTCAAAACTAGGCAGTAGGCACTGTGATCTTAAAGTGTATAATTCAGAATTGAAGGCACTCAAGTTTGTAAGTATTCAACAGAATAAAAAAAACATAATTACCTCCCCTTTATCAGCTTTCATTCCTTGTCCTTTATATGCATACATGGCTTTAACCTGTGGGATTTTTCTGGTTTCAATGACATCCTGAATTACTTCCCTTTCTCTGACCTCTTCAACCTCTATTTCATGTGGCACTTCAACAACCTCATCTTCAAGTTCTTCTTCATCTGATTTAGCACCGTTTTCTTGTGGAATAAATTTATCTGGGGAAATCTAAAATAATCAGAGGTTAATAAGACATAAGAAACTTTTGATTTTAGTGGTAAATTTCTATGAAATAAAATTCAAATTAAATTATAGGAACATTTCCAAAATAAACGGGGGTTAAAAAATTCACAAAAATGTTGAATCCGATAAAATAACTTTGAAAAGAAATACCATAATAAATTCTGTTGCTATAATACTGGACAAGGCCTGCAATAAACACCAGGGATTAAGTTACTTTGTACATCTGCACATCTATCCGATCTAAAAAGCTAAATTCTTGTCAATAACAGATATAGTGTCTTGTAAATCTGTGGACAGATTAACTTGTATATTACAAACTTACATTATGTTCATTAGCTGCTTTTGTCATCAGTTGTGCTAGTTCATCTAAACGTTTGATCTCACTGCTGAACGTCTTGATCTCCCCTTCGAGTCTGTTATGTCTCGATAACAAAGCCTACACAAATAAAAAAACAGTAAAATATAAATAAAGATAATAAATGTTTTCTGTTATTAAAACAAATACAAGGTATGGTACTAAAAGTTTCAGTTTTGCACTCATTATTATTGCTGGTGAAATACTCATTGTGCACTTTATTATTCTAATCACCAATGATAATGAAGCAGCATTTTTCTAGGCTACACTTCTAATTAGAAAGAGCCTTGGTGGTCGAGTGGTCTAAAGCAAAAACTTATGGATGACAGTGCCTTCTCACAGCCTAGATTCAAATCCTAATCTGGCAGATACTTTCTCAGTGATAAAATTGACAGTTTGCTTACCAAAGGTCAGTGGCTTTCTCCAGATACTTCAGTTTCTTTCACCATTCCAGAACTGATCATTTAGATATACATCAAGTGAAAAAATCTTGACTAGGGTCATGAAACAAGAATTCTTCACTTCACTCAATTGCTGGTTAACTACTCAATGTGCACTGTATCACATTGTTCAACAAATAAAATGCAGCTGCATTTTCTAGACTACTCTTCTAATTAGACTGGTTCTATTATTGTTGCCAGTGTTTTAACTCTTTTTTTTCAGGCTTATGTATAGGCAATTTTGTGTTTATTATAAAGTAAAATGGAGAAATTTTAGAGTGTGTTAGTCTTGCCTAAATCTTACATAGCAAAAGACTGTGGATATTTTAATTTCATTTGTTATTGTGGCTCTAGCCATAATATAAATGTATGCAAATAAATGCAACTTAAATAGTATAATGAAGTTCTCCATTTCTCAGAATGCCATATAAGCTAATGTACCTGTGAACTGGCCTCATCTCTACCATAGTCTGGACTACACACAAGTGGCATCTTCTCTTTCATCCAGGCCTCAGCTTCATTAGCATCTGCATAATACTATAGAAAAAAAAACATACATATATATAAAATAATATGACAGTAGGATTGTCAGAGCAAAGAAACATGTAATCTTTTAAAAAAAAATAATAAACAAATACAGTATAACCTGTGTATAAAGTCCACCTAGGGGACTGAGCAAAAGTGGACTTAATAGACAGGTGGTCTTTATATAGAGGGTCCCCATATGTACGAGTAAACATACAGTGTTTAGAATACTTAAAAAAGTGAAAATATGCAGTACCTATTATAAACTTATTAATATATACATTAATAAAGTTATTTTCGTTTTATTTTTTAAAAACAGATTATTCAGAAATAATAATTAAAAAAAACAAACTATTTAAATTTGATAAACTGTACATCAGAAAAGATTATTTGGTTAAACTCTACCTATTATATACACTTGACTAATTGTGTTTTTGTTGTTATTAGTAGCAACAAAGGTGTCACAAATTAAACAATTATATATAAAACATAAAAGATAACAATGGATATTTCTACCTTTATATCTGATGGCTTCAGTTGTTGACATGATAGTATGACTTCATATATTTTTCTAAAAAATTTTACGTAATATCAGTCGATATGGTAGTCTTTACCATATTAGATTTTAAAACTATGTAAAGGTAAGTTACTACATTGTATTTAGTTTGATCAATAATTTATATTCAAATTATTTATTGCCAATCTTCAAACATCACAGTATCAAAGAAATGTGGCTGATATTTACTGCAAAAAAAAATTTGGGAAATTATAAAATTTAATAAAAATAATATAAAAGAAGTGGACTTTATAGACAGGTTCTGGAGTCATTTGGGACTGAAAAGGGTGGACTTTATTCACATTAGACAGGTGGACTTTATATAGAGGTTCATTATATAGTAAAATCCATTTGGGATACTTCAGACCGGTTGCTATAGACAGGTGGACTTTATATAGAGGTGGACCTAACAGCAGGTTTTACTGTATAACGCTTGGAGTTTTTATTAAAATTAAGCATTCAAAATTAGGACATCCATGTTGGCATGTGTACAAATGATCTTCTTCTTCAACTCACGAGATTAGAATGTTAGACTAATTATAATAACAGTAATTTCAATTTGATGTCCCAGTCAAGGTTCACAATGATGTATCAGTCCCCATATAACTCGTAGCGAAATTCCCAGTAGGAAAGAAACAGCAAAAAATTACTGCTAAATGAAAAGGTGCTCTAGTTAATCAGTTATGATACCACTTTCTGGTTAAGGGAGATAACTAAATTTATAATAAATATACAGAATACAGAAATCAGAAAATAAATGCGACAAGAAATTAATGCGATGAAACGGGCCTCGCATTTTTCGCATTAATTTCTTGCTCGCATTAATTTCCTGATTTACAGTAGATCCACTTTAAACATAAACCTGATTACCTCTCTAAGCAACATTTTGTCATCATAAATATTAGCAATGACTTTAAGCTACATGCATCCAGATAGCAAATAAACTTCTGGCATTTCCATTTTCTGATGTTAATTTATATGCAATCTACTCTAAACCATTGTTAAACTTGTGTATTACCAAAAAACGTGACAATTTCCTGTAGTTAACTCATTAAGCATATAAAGGTCTTAAACTCCATGGATGCCAAAGCTCTATCATTAAAAGTATGATCTTATTATTTTTGTATGGTTAATCAAAATTTGTAGCTTTTGAAAGATTGGTTTACAATCAAAAAGTTTTTCTTTTTAAACATTTCAATTAACATACCTGATGAGCCTCCAGACCATCTTCAAGTTTTGTCCGTCTTATTGCTGCTAAATCTCTCAGCTGTTTCCATTTGTCCATTAGTGTATTTATTCTTGAGCCGATCTCAGATCGAGCCTTGTGACCACTATTTACTAAATCCTGACCAACTGCACAAACTTGTTCACAGGTAGGCCATCTTCCATGCATTTCTGCTTCAAGTGCCTGTAATTATTAAATTCAATATGACTACTTATCTGATATGCTCAAGTCTCAAAATCAAAAAGGAATTCTTTATAAGATTGTGAATTGATTATTAATTGATCTCATGGATCTGATGTCCTGATAGTGAATTTTTAATAATCTGAAAATTTATCTCTTGAACCCAATGGTCTCAGAGTGAGAGTATATTTTTCTGTACACTTATATTACTAACCTCATGTTTTTTCAACAAGATGAGTGCAGCATTGATATCTTTACCGGTGGATGTGGCCTTACACTGGTCGATTCTCTCCTGGACCCAACGTTCCTTCCTCCTCTGCATCTTGTAAGAATGTGTAATATTTCTTGGCAATCTCTAAAGAGTTCTTTCTGCTATTACTTAAACCATTTACCCTATCAAAAACAACGAAAACTTTCATTAATTTTTCTTAAAAACAAATAGCATCAACTTCCAAGTAAAATGATACCACAATAAAGTCCCTACTAGGGTATTCATTATTTCTTTTTTAATTTTTAAGGATTGTTAGCATACCTTTTTGACACCTCTGATGAATTTTCTTTCATAAATGCACACAAAAGTTCAACCATGCATGTGTTTAACTAATGTTTAGTAATGTAATTTTAATCACAATCAACTGAAGTCATACTCACACAACCAGTAAATGTTTTAACAGTCATGGCACATAAGGAAACCTAATCAGAATGAGGGGCTTCTGTGGCCGAGTGGTCTAAAGCGTGCGCTACGGATCAAAGTGCCTCTCACTGCCTGGATTCGAAATCCCACTCAGGACAGATCCTAGTGTGAGAAAGTTTGTCAGTTCGCTTGCCGAAGGTTGGTGGTATTCTTTGGGCACTCCGGTTTCCTCCACCATCCCAGAACTGACCGCCTCTAAATAAGTGAAAAAATCTTGACTAGGGCATAAAACACCATTACTCCACTCCACTCTAATCAGAATGATCTGTACCTGTCTAGTTCTTTATTTAAATCTTCAAGTCGTTTTTCTAACAGCTGTCCCTCGGGATGTTTACCATCTGCTGAATGTTGTCTTGATCGTCTGTTAGATTACGTGTACGTTTAGGCGAGGGAATGTAACTGTGCTTCCATCAGACTGTGCTGTTGTAAATAGTCATCCACAGCTTGTAGATGTTTACCGACATCCTCTATTTTACATTTAACCTAAAATACATTATGATTTAAACACTCAAATTTGTATCAGGCATATTATTTATGCTAAGTAACAACAAAAACATCATCAACAACAACAACTTCAACAACAGCAACAGCAACAACAACTATAAATATCAACCTTTACAAGATAAACAAACCAAATAAAAATCACAACACAGTATGAATGTCAATTTTGGTTTTGTTTATATTGACTGCTAAGTTTAATTATAAGCATTAAAACAAGAAGACTAGATACTGTTTTTTAGGGGTAAACTTGTGATCTTCCAATTATCTAGTTATTCAGTGTAATTTCAAGGCTGTCTCTGTTGAGTGGCCCATTCACAACATAAAATTAAGACAAACTTTTCTAATAACTTCTTTAAGTAACTTCTGGGATTTGAAGAAAAAAAAAAACCAAAAAAAAAACTTTTTGTTCATTTTTTGTAATTTGTAAATAAGTTCAAAGTGCAAAATCTTAGATTTGATCTTAATAACTTTTGACCTACACACCATAACTTTCCTGACATGTGACACATTGTCTCATGTTGATATACCTTTCAAGTTTGTTCAAAATCCATAGGAAGTTATGAAATGGACAAGATATTAGGACAGGGTGAATCCTATATACCTACTTAATTTTGTTAACACAGAGAGAGAGAGAGAGGGGGATAATGATTTACACAACATACCTCTACTTCTTTGAGTTCTTCCTGTATGCTCTCTATTTCTCTAAACATGTTCATTAAATTGTTAAAACCAGAGATTGTCATCTTTCTTTTCTCCAGTTTATCTAGTAATTCTTTCCATTTAATCATAATGTGTTCATCTCTGAAAAGCAAAGGTAAAGGAAATGTTAATGACCTAGCTGCCTGGCATGATGGACTTACAACTTCCCTAGAATCAACATATACCATGTAGACCTTAACACATAACCATGTTCCAAATTGACATCCAAATTAAGAAGAAATTTTAAATAAATTGAAATTTCAAAATTGGAATGTCAAAAAATATCAGTGGATTATAAAAATTGGGAATTTTTGGTAACTTTTTATAGCTTTGACTTCAGACCTCCCAACCTTCTTGTCACAGCAAGCATTATCAACATCTCACACTTATCTGCAGAAGTCTGTGCTCTAATTGTGTCCAGTATGGTGAACGCAAATGCCAAAATAGATTACAAAAAATATTGTGCATTGAAAAGTTAATACATCATTTACAGTCAAGTTCATAGTAAGCTTCTCTGCCTGATAAAAAATAATTTGTATGGTATATTTGTGTAATATCTAAATATTATACAATGTGGCATGCTACCAGCCAAGTTGGAGAATGACTTGATTATTTTAGAACAACACTTCAAAAAGTTCCACTTTTCAATTATAGCCAAGGGGAGATAACACTGAGCACCCTGAGGTTGCTAAACGGACCAAAAAAGCTAACTTTATTATGTAAAAAGATCATCTTACTTTTTCTGTACAGCATCTTTAGCATGATAATCTCCTTCTACTAATTCTTTAGCCAAACTATTTAATGCTCTAAATCTGTCTTTCTGTAAAATTGAAAAATAGAAATTCAGTACAATAAAATGAAAAGTAACAAAATAATAGATCATAATTTGATACAAATAACATCAGAAATAGCTATTAAAATAGTATTTACAGTATATAAAATTGACTATGTGAAAAAGGAATGACAATTAAAATTATGAAATGAGTAATCAAGATTACTTTCACTAAAATTAGAGAATTTTTTTTAAACAATGTGAAATAATGTATACAGGTTCAGTATGCAACAATTTAAATACATCTTAAATTTGAGTATGCTAAGCAAAATCTGCATTTGGGCAGCATTAACACCCCAGACACAGGATGCTATATAAGGGAGATAACTCTGATATACACATACCCTTGCTAGGATTTCTGCACTGATAGCTTCATGCTTCTTTATAGCTGCTTCTGCCTGGGCAGCATTGTTGCACAATAATTTCTCATCCAAAATTTGAGACATGTCCATTAGCCAGGATTCTCTGATTTCAGCCTGTAAATAACAGATCAACATCATTTAAAATTCTAAAACATTAAAAATTATAAAAATTACATAACATGTGACTGAAATAGTTAAACACCAATACTCTATTTTTAAATGTCATTAAAGTGCATTTTATCTTATAAAAGTCATACATGTAATTGTATAATTTTACTACTTACCTTTTTCCTAAATCTTTGTGCTAACTGTTCCAATCGTTCTTGCCTGAAAGTTAAAAAAAAATCAATCATATACTTCTAGTCAAACGTAACAACTTAATTGTGACTTGCAATGAGAAAAATTAAAATGCAATTTTACTTTAGAATTTAAAATTTGGTGAATTCTTTAATTCAACGACTCAATCAATAATGTGTTATTAAAGTGATAATTGCTTTTAATATCTTTTCATACACCCATTAATCTTACAACATTCTTGCTCTTTTCAGTTTGATATCTTTCCGCACTAAATAGACATAATTGACCCTACACTTCACAATGACAGTGGTTAAAGTGGTGACTTCGGGATTACAGTTCCTCTCTTTGCTTAGGTTCAAATCCCACTTACACAGGTCTGCATTTTTTGTGGGTACTCTAGATTTTCCTTGAACATTCCGAACTTGACAAACTTGATATAAATACAAAACTCTTGGTATTAAACACTATTCCTGTTGATCTACCCACCTCTCTTTCACTAATTGATGAATGAATAATTTTTTAACAGGCAGTATGATTTAACATTCAAATGATTTTCATGTGATACATTATCTGCCCCTATATACAGTAAAACTTCATTTCATGATCTTTAAAAGCTTGCCATCTCACTTATTTCCACAGTAATTTGAAATTTCAAAATCAGTTTCCTTACAAGCCTTCCTCAATTTATCACTAATCCCTTGTATAATGCAAAAATTTGACTCCAAAAATAGAGGCTATAAAATAAAGCTTTACTATATAAGCATGCAGAGTTTTCTTATGCTTGGAAATTGCAGTATGCCACTGATGAGGTAAGAATAATCAGCATCATGTAGTTTCTGTTAATTACCTGATAAGTTCATCTTTTAAAGCTACTTCTCTTTCATGTTCAGCTTTCTCTAGCTTCATCCAAGCACTTTCAATATCCTTAATTAACTGGCCCTCTGGTGGAACATATAGTTTCTGTCCATTGGCTTTTAGTTTTGTTTGAATATTTAAAAACTGTACTTCAAGATTTCCTTTCTCTGTCAACCTGTTAAAAAAATTAAACAAATATGCAAATAATATTTATAGTCAATCAGAAATTATTTATACTGATTGACCAGGAGACAACATTGCTAACCTGTATATCTGTATTTATCTATCAAAAATTTAAATGCTGGATGCAGATGCTTAATACAAAGGTTTCAAGGTTTTTGAACAGGTGAATTAGTAATCAAATATTACTCAAATCAAATTTTACAACTATTACAAGAATGTAGTGACTGTGTTCTAACTAAGGCATCTTACTCTGGGTTTGACCAAAGTGGACATGAAGCCTTGTTGTAAGCCCCAGTACAAGTATAAAGAGATGAATTATCTGTGATGTTTACCTGTGACATTGTAAACAGACATGGGGATTTCTATATACCCTGTAAATTTTGTTTGCATATTATGTAACATTCAAAAGTTTACATTTCCTAACTGTTAACCATCATTCTAAAGTTTGCCATAAATTAAATTAGAATTAATTAAATATATCTGAGAACCAAATCATTATATATTTTAAAAAGAATATCCTCATATAAAAATAGGAAGTTATCTAGAATTATCATTTCTCATGAACTAGCAATATATAGAAAATATTGGGAACTAACTTTGGTGGTTTTTCCACTGTCCGGTAAGCCTTGAATTTCATTAAATCTTTCTGTACCCCTTCCAAAGAATTGGGGAAGTTTCTGTCATTAAGATCCACAATTTTTGTGCGGATCCATTCTAACAGACTAGAAGTTAATGATTCATAATCATCCACCATCTTTTCTAAGTCCAACATTAATCCCATAATCTAAAATAAAAAAAATATTTAAAAATCAATTTTCAATATCTGCAGCTTTAAACAGAGGGTCACAAACGTTACCAGATACATGACCTGCATGAATTTATCATTCTACAGAGATAAATAAACTTAACATTGGACACTGAAGTATATACAAGGGATGTGCCAAATAGCTAAATTAAAAGAAAATAAATTTTAATGACTAATATTAATTTTAATGCACAATTACAATTACTCCTGGAGGATCAAATTTGTAAGATTTACCAAAAACTTTGATAAACACATTAAAACTGATTAACTTTACTTTCATCAAAGCTTTTTAATCAAAAATTTTGATCAAAGTTTTTGATAGGTAAATCTACCTTTCAATACACAAAGATATATAATGGGGAAAAAAAGAGTCGAGTTGAGTAATGGTGTTTTTACAACTGTTAAGATCATTTTACTTATATTGAGGCAGTTAGTTCTGATATGGTGAAGGAAATCAGAGTGCCAAGAGATAACCATCAACCTTCATTTAGCAAACTAACAAACTTTCTCACACTAGGATCTGCCCAAATGGGATACAAAAATAGGTGGTAAGGGGCATTGATCAGTATTGATCAGTAAGCACACACTTTAGACCACTAGGTCACCAATGCCCACCTCCTCAATCTTTTGAAAAATAAATAATAATGTAAATCTACTTTTTGATACATAAGCGAAATTTGAATGGATGGAAAAAAAATATTGAGGCCACTGCCACTATAGCCATAAAAAAACTTGAATGTATGAAAAAAAATATCGAGGCCAATGCCACTATAGACATATAAAAATTTACCTTTGCGATTCTTTTACCACCAGTCATCTCGCTCTTCATCTTGGCAAAGTAATGATAATATGAAGCTACATATGTAATGATACTCTTCTCATCAGGTCTGTTAACATCAATATCTGAAATGACAAAAAATACGACCATTATATCATGTGATTTGTTTGATCTTTCTGAATATAGAGGATCTTTATAATGTGTCATGTGCTAAGCACAATTATTAATATCTATTCAAATAATAGTTAACAATTAAAAATTATGTTAAATGAAATCATGAAGCAACTCACTTTAAGACATATTCCAAGAAAACAATTTTTGTTTAAGATTTATAAGAACACAATGATTTTTAGATCAGACTTAAGCACTCTTTTCAAGAATGACAAAAAATATAACCAATATTTCAAATGTTTTGTATGAGCTTCCTGAATACATAGAGAACCTACGTAACATGTCATGTGGTCAGCACAATTACTAATATCCAGTGCAATAATGGTTAACAGCAATTGAGTTAAATGGCACCATGAAGTAACTGATGTTAAGACATATTCCAAGAAAAACCTTTTTTTTAATTTAGAAAAGCAAAATGATTTTTAGATTGGACTTAGCACTCTTTTCAAGAATGGGGTACAACAATTATAGGCTTAAAACTTGTACAAACAAGAAGCTTCTTGAGAGATGAGGAAGTAACAGGGACAGACAGAAGGGTAGATGAACAGAGTGAATTCTGTATACCCTCTTAAACTCCTTTGACAGAGTCATAACTGGATAAATGTACAATGCGGATAATGATATCTGTACCTGGTTAAATTTTTCTTAACCTTTCTAATTGTATTTATTAGAAAGATTAATATAGATTCTTTAAATGCTTCTTTTACACAAAACTACACAAACAGAATAACAACTTTCACTAAAATATTGTTGATTTTGTAGAATTTTGTTAATATGTGTCATTGCAAATTAAAGTTCATCCAAAAGTTTACATATTTTTCAAATCTTCCCATTTTTTTTAAACTGAAGCACCTAATCTAGTTTCTTTAAATAGCTCCAGATCTGCTGTTGTATAAACTGCACAAACTGTTGGCAACTTGGTCTAAACTATTGAGGATTTTTTGTAGAGATTACAGGATTAAAGAGGATTGTATACCTTCAGCATCCAATATTGGTGGGATTCCCAGTTCATTACTTGCTGTAAGAAATGCATTGTTTAAGTTTTCTATGTGTTCTTCTGGTTGTAGTCTATCATAATCTATTAAGTCTGGTCTGTAAATAAGAAAAATCATACAGGTATTGTTATAATGTTATAATGACAATATTATATATATTATATATATTTATTTAACATTTTCCTTTCTGTTCCTGACCACTATGGTAGCTTGATTGTTAAGAGTGATATGTGGGAGGAGGGAGACGACTACATTAGCTCAGTTGGTAGACTGCTTACTTTGTATGTGGGAGGTTGAGGTTGAGGTTCGAACCACAGCTAGGTCTAACCATGACTTAAAAATAGACAGTGACTGTTTCATTCACCAAGAACTCAGCCTTTAGAAATGAAAGTCATAGGGTCCTTTGGGGAGACCTTAAAAACTGCTGTTCCATGTCACAGCAGGCATGGTCAATTGACGAACCCTCGCTGCACATTGCTCTGAGTGGACAGCAAAGGTCAAAATTTCTGACACTTCACCTACAGCTGGTGACGTCTTGATGTAAACGAAATATTCTTAACCGGGACTGTAAAACCCATTCAATGAATGAATCAATCAATCCAACAGTCCTTCTGTTGCTTTCCCATTTTTCTTTGTAAAATCATTGGTTATTTATGACTAAGGTTAATTTTTATTTTATCTTCTTCAAATTTGTTATTTTTTTTGTTTTACTTTTCATTTTATTTTTTGGTCAAATTTTAAATTGTTCAACTTTAAACTATTGTATCTGATATTTTGAGAGTATATGTATTAAAATTCTGTGTAATATGTTAATAGTGCTACGACTGAAGAAAAATATTCTGTTTAATTTTTTTCCCTAAAAAATTCCCTTCACACCAACACAAAATAACACAATCAAAGTACTTTTTATATCAGAGTTAATTAACAGTTTATTTACCTGTGTGCATGTATAAGAGCGTTAAATCCGAGTCCATTTCTCCAACTTGTGGTAAAATTCTGTATGTTAACACCTGGATACCTAAATATTAATAATAATAATAATAATAATAATAATAATAAATTGTTATAACATTCAATTTCACAAAATAAGTAACAGATTTGACTATTAATTACAATCAGGATTGCATCACTTATTTTAAAAAGAAATTGTAACACACAACAGTCTCAAGAATATCTATCGAATTTTTTATTGAAAAGATTTTTTTCCACCCGTTAAACATTGTAATAATGGTTTAATGAAAATAAGAAATTAATCAAACGCTAAGTCAAAATTTTGTCTAATCAAATGTGTTAAACTTACATTATAAAAACAAATGATTTATAACTGAATACAGAACTTTTTTCTTGATGATTCTGTTCTACTTCATGGTAATAATCGTACCAAAATGTTAACTGCCCCAAGTTGACTAAAACTGTTCTGGTTTTAATGAAAATGAGAATGATCAATACTGTCATTGGACTTATTCTCACTGGATACCCATTCTTGCCTCTGATTATTATGTTAAAATTAGTTCATATTTTTTACCATTAAATCCAGCATTTAAACTAAATTTTATTCCAAATTGTGAAATCAGAATTATAGTGACAGGACAACATTGGAACACAGAGTGAATTATGACATAAAAACTGCTAGCAGCAGTAGATGTATTGTAAACTTTGATTTCTATATACTAGACCCATTTTAAGTGACCTTCAAACACTTTTTGACCAATTTCTCACTTCTTATCAAACAACTATCAGCAAAGGAACAATATAGTGATATTCTAATTTATGTTATTTACAATGTTATAAATTTAAAACAAACTTTAAGCATATTCTCTAAAAACTAATAATTGCTGATAAGTCAAAATGAACTAAATATACACTGTTACTTGGGACTTTTTCTAAATCAAATTTAGCACTTTTACAAATAGTAAATGTTAAAATCTTCAATGTTAAAAGTCAAAATAATCTAGATAAATGTCTGCTGAAGTTGCACTGATTCTACTATTTTATTAACTGGTCTTAAAAATAGTAAATATTCTAAACCCTAACTTTAAAGTCAATAATCGAAATGTATGCTGAAACTCAGCTGTTTCCTAAATGTATGCTGAAACACAGCTGTTTCCTAAATGTATGCTTAAACTCGACTGTTTCCTAAATGTATGCTGAAACTCAACTGTTTCCTAAATGTATGCTAAAACTCGACTGTTTCCTAGAAGTATGCTGAAACTTGACTGTTTCCTGAAACTCGACTGTTTCCTAAATGTATGCTGAAACTCGACTGTTTCCTAAATGTATGCTGAAACTCAACTGTTTCCTAAATGTATGCTGAAACTTGACTGTTTCCTAAATGTATGCTGAAACTCAACTGTTTCCTAAATGTATGCTGAAACTCGACTGTTTCCTAAATGTATGCTGAGACTCAACTGTTTCCTTAATGTATGCTGAAACTCAACTGTTTCCTAAATGTATGCTGAAACTTGACTGTTTCCTAAATGTATGCTGAAACTCAAGTGTTTCCTAAATGTATGCTGAAACTTGACTGTTTCCTTAATGTATGCTGAAACTCAACTGTTTCCTAAATGTATGCTGAAACTTGACTGTTTCCTTAATGTATGCTGAAACTTGACTGTTTCCTAAATGTATGCTAAAACTCAGCTGTTTCCTAAATGTACGCTGAAACTCGACTGTTTCTACTATCAAAATCTAACACACTCTCTAATCAAAATTTAAAAAAGCCTATAGCAGCATTTGTATTAACTTGCTTCTAATCTTATCTTAAGCATTATTAAAAAGGGTGTGGTTGGGTGGAAACATGAGCCATTTATAGTCTAAGAAATTTCTGGATGACAGAGGTTTGTAAAAAAGAAGGTCTTGAGAAATAAGGGAAATTTTTAACATGCACAAGCAGCAATTTAAGGCAAAGTGAGGCGTTTACCTGGTAAATATTTTTATAGGAATACCAATCTGACATTGCTAAGTCAAGTTTTAGGGTTTTATCAATTCAAAATCTGGCTTTTGTAACATAAAATTATATCTAATACATGTATGTTGTTTCAAACAAATCTATATACATATCTCTATCCTATACCATATTTCAATCTGTAATATTTTTTGAACAATGTTGTATCTTATAATTATTTTAGTAAAGAATAGATTGTGTATGAGATTGAGAAAGCTTACTCAGCTTTAACAAATATCATTAACATCAACACAATATAAACTACATAGTAGTGTACAATAGTAGTGTTTGATTGATGTCAAAGCCAAAGGTGTGAATCACATTACAACTCTCTCTCTCTCTCTCTCTCTCTCTCTCTCTCTCTCTCTATCAAGACAGGAGTGGAAACCTTTCATTTTTTTTTTAAATATCAGCTTAATAAACATTTGAAAAATTACACATGTGACAAATTTATGTTCATTAAACTTTCAACTAAAATTGTTGTTTTGTGATCAAAGTGAAATGTCAAATACAAAATACATGTGACACACAATCTATGTAGATGAGCAAATCTTATAAAACTAATTAAACTGAAATATGGACAATATCTAAATTATCACTCAGATATGTTCACTGCTCATGTAATGAACTGGCTAGCTGCGAAGCATTATAAGATTCTAAAATTCACACCAAAAATTTATCAAACTGATATGGGCTATGACTGTAGCCTCACACAAACTGTGATCATGTGACATGGCACAGTGAAGCATTATGGGAAACTAGAACTTGTCAAGGTTTCAGACATTATGGTATATTTGCGGGTGATAAGGTGCAGGAATGACATTACAGGACAAAAAAAAAAAAAAATCTGCATTTTGTAAAGAATTCAGTATTCACCTGCATCGGCCATCTTTTCTGTTAAAGCAATACAATTTAAAAATAAACAAAAACTGTCAATAAATTAAATAAAATTCCTATAGCAAGGCAAAGGTGCAAATAAAACAAATATAAAATGAACAAAAATTAATGATGATGCATGAATGTATTTACCAAATTCAAATAAATATATTAGTCAATAAAACAAAAATTTTATATTTCATAATTCGATGACCATATGTTACACACAGAATTATGTTAAAATGACAGAAATAGCCGCTATATTGATTTCCAGCAATCTGTCACCTTGAAGTCATTTAAAATGTAAATGAAATTCATCTGAAACTATTCTTAATAAGATGAATATCACATAAACCGATAATATATATATAAAAATTTTGTTTTCTGTTGCAAAAAAGTCTCAATTACATTTTAATTTTTGCCTTATAATTATCTATTTCAAGCTGTCATAATGATAAACCCTGCTAAACAACGATCACACAGAAAAATTCAACAGAAAATTTAAATTTTAACTCTAATGCTCATACTTCAAACCAAAGGGCAAAACATTGAATTCTGTTTTTGGATACTATTTTTTTTAAAATAGTTTTTTATTATTGATCATTAATGTCATAATTTCCTCGTCAAATGTTCAGAAAAATAAAAACAAATTTCAACTGAAGTAGAAAAACAAAAACAAATTTCCACTGAAGTAGAAAAACAAAAACAAATTTCCACTGAAGTAGAAAAACAAAAACAAATTTCCATTGAAATAGAAAAACAAAAACAAATTTCCATTGAAATAGAAAAACAAAAACAAATTTCCACTGAAGTAGAAAAACAAAAACAAATTTCCACTGAGGTAGAAAAACAAAAACAAATTTCCATTGAAATAGAAAAACAAAAACAAATTTCCATTGAAATGGAAAAACAAAAACAAATTTCCATTGAAGTAGAAAAACAAAAACAAATTTCCATTGGAGTTAGAAATCTATTTTTTGACGTCATATAAAAGATTTCTTACCCTGCTGTCTTTCTCTGACACCACAATAACAAAGCATCTTTAGCAGATTTCTTTTCACTTGATTCCTCATCCTGTCAAACACAAGTTATTGTAAAAATGTCAAAAAATGTATTTGATACAGACAGCTGTATATTTTTACATCAGGTAGAATTGAGGTCAACAGTAGTTTTATGAAAAAAATGTTTTATAGATATTTTTTTGGAAAATCATTTTAAACATTTCTTCTTCCTTCAAAAATTTTTAACATATTTAACCAATTTTTTCATTGGTTATCAAATGCAACATTACTCTTTCTTCACATTTTTTTCATTGGTTAATCACATGTAACATAACTCTTTCTTCATCAATTTTTTTCATTGGCTAATCAAATGTAACATTACTCTTTCTTTACCAATTTTTTTTCATTGGTTAATCATTCCCTTTTCAATTTTCTAATTGGTTAATCTTGAATTCTTGGAAATAAGACTACATACATTTAACTACAAGAACCTTTGTATAATTATATATATGTACTTACTACTTCAATTTCAATTTCTTGAATTTGAAATCTAAGAATTATAGTCCATATTAATCCAAGAATGAGTCTCTGGTTTCCATCAACGATGTCTTCAGCACCAATGTTCTCAAAATATACCTATAAAAATAAAAACAATATACATAAAAACACTCAAGAGTCTTAGGATTTACTAACAAGTATATCACAATAATTATTATTTTTTAAATAAAATACTGAGGTGGAGTGGAGTGGAGTAATGGTGTTATACGCCCCAGTCAGGATTCTTTTACTTAAAATGAGGTGGTCTGTTCAGGTGGTTTTAAAGCAGAGTGCACAGAAATAACCACTGACCTTCCACATGCAAACTGACAAACTTTCTCAAATTAGAATTTTTTACTGATTTGGATTCAAACCTAGTCAATGAGAGGTGCCATGACCCGTAAGTGATGTTTCATATCAGTGTGCTTTAGAACACTCAGCCATCAAGCTTGATCATGAACTGAAATGGGACATTAGATTTTAGGGTCTTACCAGTGGAAATTTCTGTTGTAACTGCCAAGAAATGCTAAGAAAAGTGACAGCACACAATATCTCATTTCTATTCTTATTTAAAAAGTTTGTCAACAGATTCAAATTTGTATGGAAAATTATTTTATTTATTTTTTTTTTTCAATTATTTTTTTTTTAATTGCATGTTAAATTTTCAAATTTAATACTGAGGCGCAATAATCTGTTTTACTCAATATGTCTATTATGAAATAATCAAATGTCTTAAGATGGAATTTGAATGGGGGAAAAAGAATAAAAGCATACAATATTGAGATTAGGTTAAGTATTACCTGGATTGAAGTAAAACACCAGATATGAAACACCTCGGTTATTTGTTATTTTTTTTATAATTCTGTAAGGAGTGCATTGCTACCAAAATAAATGATTGTTCTACCCATGCAAAGGTAAAGTCAATATTATAAATTAAAACATTTAAACAAAGTTACAGACACAAGGGGAGTTATCTCTTTTTTTTTTTTTAAATGTGAAAATGTCATTTTTATCAATTTTAATTGTCCTATCACACACACACACACACACAAAAAAAAAAAAAAATCTGCGTTAGATAATCTGTAATGCAAATTTTTGTTTGGTTAAATTATCAATAAAAATATTAATTTCTTTGCGCCTTTTTGTTAAATGCTTAAAGTGTCAAAATACTTGAAATATTAGGGTGTTTACTTCATGCATGATTAATGTAAAATTATCAGAGGGAGCAATGGAAAAAATATCAGTCAGATTACATAATATCATACTATGGGGCACATTAAAACATTCAATATGTTACTGACTTCACATACATACATAAGGAATGTTAAATCACAAATAAATAACAATCTCTGATATCCATGTAAATTTTCTAATTAATTTGTACTGTAATAAACAAATTCTGAACCTTAAGAAAACAATTTATTAGATTCATGCTTAATACACAAATAAAGATGATAAAGATGGAAAAAAAAGAGAAAAATAAACTTTTTTTGGAAAATCACATACTTACCTGGAGGTTGGTTTGCAAAATGTGCAAGATTATTTCTCAAAGTTATTGTCTTGTATATATGCATAAAGAAATTCTTCAGACATCACAAACTTTCCACTGACTCAGGGGTAAAGTGTCTGCTTCGAGAGTGTGAGGTAAAGGGTTTAATACTGGCCAGGTCATACATAAGAATTTAAAATCTGAGATCCTGCTTCCTTGTATGAGATTTGGCATTACGAGGACAGAGTATTGACTGGTTCACCTTTTGCCAGGATAATGGACAGGGGAAGGGGAAGTGGTATGCTTGTCTGTAAAATTACTGATTCTATGAGCTAGTATCTAACCAAAAAGTCCTCTTAAGTGCAGGCCATTATAAGGCAGACCTTAATATACACTTTCACTTCTCATGCATATATGACCTTGTTCTTAGATTAATCCATAGAGATTAATAACCTTGCTCTTGTTGCGAATAGCTGAAAAATTTCTGATGTGAAGTTAAACAACATTACAACAAGGACAACAACACAAAACCTTCCTTCAGAAAGATGGTATGTAAAGGTGGCTTGCAATAGGTAACCCATATTATTATATCTGAGAAACAAAACTTGAATAGAGAAGGAGAGGGGTATTGGAGTTCTATGCTCTAGCCAATACTACTTAGGAATATCAAGGTGGTCAGTTCAGGGGTGGCTGAGAAAACCTGAGTACACAGAAAATATCACTGACCTTCAGCAAGGGAAGTGACAAAATTTCTCACACAAGGATCTATCCAGAGTGGAATTCAAAATAAGGAGATAAAGGATCTGTAATCCATACAAGCATGCTTAAGACCACTTAGCTAATGAATTCTTGAAAAACAAACTTGAAACAAGAAGATAGAACAAGACTTCTCAAAAAAAAAAAAAAAAAAAAAAAAAAAAAAAAAAAAAAAAAAAAAAAAAAAAAACAACTAAACAGATGTTGTCTTTTTCATACCTAGTCTGTAAAAAAACTTCAAACAAACAGTAGGACATAGTGTTCTACTCTTTCACCAAGGTGACTAAAAGTACAGCTGACTTTTTAACTAAGACTGTGCTTACCTTTGTAGCCAGAAACTTGAGACATCTGTTACAATTTTCTACTTTCTGTACCCTGAGTAATCCTTTATTTGGCCTTCCTAAATTCTCTCCAGATATTATTTCCAAAAGTTTCATCAACATTTTACCATCAGCCAAATCTGTGAACAGATCATTGATCTGCAAACGGGCCTGCAAGTAAAAGACAGACAAAAAAGTTAAAAATTATTCCATTGGACTTTGATTAAATATTTTCTATTAATATGTTGGTACACTCAACCTTAGAATTTTTAATAATGAAATCCCACCACAATCAATGCTGATTTCTGTTGATTACTCTCATGCAAGATGCATTATTTACACTTGCATAACGTTTAGTTTCAAATTTCCTTGAAACAGGATTATCAGTTTCTTTTGTGAACAATGCAAAAGAAAATGCTTGTAGATTTTATACATAGTTTATGTTCAACTCTGTGTCAATGCATGCTATCTTGTCATCATGTTTATCCCCCCCTTTTTTTTGTGTTGTTTTTGTTTATTGTTTATTTTGTTTATTTGTTTGTTGTTGTTGTTGTTGTTGTTGCTGTTGGATTTGGAGACTACATCTATGGCATGCCTGTATCGGCTCTATAATTTTCTACAATTTTTATTTTATAAGACTAAAACCTGATTAAAGCACCATATCAATGAGTCATTTTAAGCCTACTTCAAATGACATCCCTTTATACAAAGATTCTGAACTTCCTTAGGTTGGTTTGTATGGAGTTTTTCATCCCATTAGAATCATTTCACTTACTTTCAAACTGTCAATTTAACATAAGGGGCAGAAAAAGTTGTGCCATAAGAAAAGCATTGACCAGTCACCTTGGCAATTGGAAATGACATTGACATTGACTTTGTTAGTTAAATCTGTACACATTTACCTGTATGAAATACAACAATTTAATGCACTTCCCTCCTAATTAATTATGTATAAACTCTGTTAATTATGAATGCATAATACACCCAATAATTAATTCAAAAACATTTTTCTGAGTTTTAATATTCTAAGTATGTGTTCAATTAAAGTCATCATAAAAACCACAATTACTATGTAAAATACCATTGGACATGCGTAAAACATGTGCATGCATGAGCGTGTACATAGAGGAGGGGCATGAATTTATTTTAAGCCCTACAATCCTAATATATTATACCAGAAGTTACACTATGATATATGACTTGTCTAGAGTTTTGATGCATACAAATTGGACACCATTAAATGGCGACAACTGGGAGTTTTAAGATCTCAAATAGTCATATTCGATGCCAAAGCATTTCCTTCTTTCTCTCATGGATATTTTCAACTGTTGGCCACCAAGGCCTTTATTTTGCAAAGTGAAAGAAAAAATACCACAAATTGTCTCCTGATTTCATATGTGATTTTTGTTCATAAATTTTGTGAATCTAATCAGAATTAGAAAAACCACACTAATTATAAAGTTATGACAAACCTTTTTATTTTAAATAAATTGAAGTGAATATCAATTTTTCAAAAAGAAGTTTTTTTGGTATAAAACAGTTGGTGATACAGGTATATATTTATATTTTTTGCTCTTTTTCAACTTAAAAAACAAAATCTATTTATACTTTATACACACATAACTCTTAACTGACATAATTATTTCTAGAGCAGAAATATTTCATCATGGTGTCTTGCGGAGCCTTTTCATGTCATTTTATATCCTTCTTCTTCACAGCTTGTAAATTTTTATAACATTCAGTTTTTTGTTGGTAATATATTTATTGTTCATTATTCTCCCGTTCCAAAAGAGAACATATAACATCATGAGGCTTTCTCTAAAGTGACAATTTATATAGCATTATGAAACCCAATCACATAATATATGAGAGTAACTATGAACTTTTTAAAATTCAAAGATAATTTAAAGCTTATGGTGTATAGCTATCGAAATTATTATTTAACAACAAAAGCAGAAAATAATTTGATCAGGTACCACCTAGCGTTCATATCATATGAATCATGACAATGAATATTAATTAGTATGCATGAATGATTAAAATTTTGACGAGTCTCCCTCAAAAATGAGTCATTCATAAAAACAAAATTGTAATCCGTTTTATCATGACTTGATGGATATGTTAAATGTCAGAAATTTTGTAGATGTACATCTTTAGACATTAAATGAACATGTGACAAGCATGAAAAAATCTTCATTTTTTATTTATCTTCTTTTCCTTCAAAATAATTAATTAAACTATTAATGAATGATTGAATATTCTTTGCATAAGGAAATTGAAAATTTTGATTCTGCAGTTATGTGACTATGTTTGTGACTTCTGGTTACAATATCAATATACTAGAACTGTCTCTTGAGAGCCAAATATAATGTACCCCTTGCCCCACATACCTCCATTTGACCTTGTGACACTGACCTCTGACCTATACACATTTGTGACAAGTTTGATAAAAATCCATCCATAGATGTCTAAACTACAGAGAAAAAAAATTTTACACAGACAAATATGATGATTCTTGCATATCCTCTCCAAGTAAGTTTGCATGCATTATAATAACAGATGTATATGCCATCTTCACTCAATTGGTACTTTAATTTGTGTTTGAATTTTGGAGAGCTAGGCCAAACAATGTTGAATGTGCACTAAAAAAGGTTGTTTTTTTTTCACACTAAATAGCTTTCAACTTTACTAATGCAAATTTTGAAATACTCAGCTAAAAATTAAACCAATTTGCATACATGAGTTAAACTGGATCAATGAAAAATTTCTAAATGCCCCAGTGTTTTGGGCTCCTGTGTTCTGGTGGTGCTTGCATATGGCAACCCCAATGGCCCACATTGTTGTAAAGTAGGTCAATGGTATCTGTATAGGCACCAGTATTGTAATGCTCCCACTATAAAGAACATGGTCAACATATGAACCTTAATGACAAAGAGGTCTGTTTTTACTAGATTTTAAGCCTTTTTAATTCATATTATGTATAAAAAATTTGAAGTAGGACATTAGACTTCAGGAAGTGACATTACAACACCACATCAAAACATCCAAAACAAAAAATAGTCTGCTTAATATAAACAGAAAAAAGAAAAAAGCTTAAACTGTCACTGCTATACTATTTCTATGATAAGACATAAAAGAAAAATGACAAAATAAAAAAAAGATAAAAATAGTAAAAACAACAAATTATAAAAAAAAAGTTTTTTTTAAAAAAAAAAAAAAAATGTCACAGAGGCTGTTTACACAGTCATGAATTAGAAGGGTCATTAGAAGTGATGGTTAAAGAATGTAAACAATGAGGTCAGAGCTCATGATGAGATTAATGGTAGGTTGACATAGTACATGACAGTTACCGATATACAAAGAGACAGTATATCATGAAAACATCAGGTAGATTTTAATACATGAGGATACAAGACACTTCAAAACATGTATTTAAGTCAATTAAAGTAAAATTATCTTCAAGTACTATCAGTTATCTACTTTTCCTGCTGTTAAGACTGTCAACATTATAAGTGGACAGTAGATACTTGCGATGATTAAACTGGCCCCTGGATTTTCAATGTTACAATTTGAAACTACTGTCCAATTTCCAAAAACAGCTGGCATATTTATTAAAACAGGGTAGACACAGCAAGAATGAGAAACCAACAGTGTTTGAATACTGACACCATTAATGGTTGACTAGACAATACAATTTTCAAAGTGAAGTTTTGTTCTGTGTACATTTGCTCAATTATCAGTCTCTAGCTTATGTGTATCATGATTTCAGCAATGCAAAGTGACTAAGACTGCAAGCTCTTTTCCCTCCCCCATTCATAAGACCCTACCTAGTTCACTGAACATTTATACAATGATATAAGGTGGCACCCTTTTTTAGCATTTGTGTAGAATAAACCAATGCGTAATAAAGATTATACCAAAATGATAAGATTATATATTCAAAGGGGTTCAAGCACATGACCTTAGTAAATGATTTTGTTGCTTTGATTATTTGGTCATTATTTTTCTAACACTGCATTTAGAAGATATCAAAAATTCCAAACAGCGTTACTCATCTTTCCTTCTCAACTTAAAACTTAAGAGATATTCTTACATAACACACCTTGTGATTGAAAACCTCAAAGTCATAAATTTCAAATATCTGTATAACATTTTTGAACTTTATTGCAATAATAAATTGAAAATAACTGTCAAACTCAAATGAACCAGAAAATACATTTCCATTTGAATAACAAATTCAATTTACAACAAAGAGTTTTACTATAAGCTTGTAAAGGCAGTTATCTGACCTTATATGGAACTCTCTAATGTTGGATGATATACAACTGTAATGAGATTGCTGAGGCATGTGCAATTAGTTATGTGAAATGCATAACAACTAAGTTATAAAGTGCTTATTGCCTCCTTGGCCTATGCTAAGATGAAGAATTCATGCTTTGTAAAATTTTCATTCATTGTCAAAATTCATTCTGCTAGAATTTGGCATTATATAGGGGTTTATTGATAAATCAAGGAAGACTTATAAAGAAGAACATTAAAAGAAATAGACTTGGTGACAAAAAGATTCTGTTGCAATAAGTGAAGAGACAACACTATATATGGACATTATAACTAGGTTTAACTGTAATGTATATATTCTTCATTGAAGTGCAGAATAGATTACATATGTCTTTCAACTAGATGCAAAGTGCTTCTACAATCTTAAAATTTTTAAATTCAAAAGCTCCTGGGACTCCACATATTTCAATATTTGGTTTAAAAATCAGACAGTACTTTGCAATATAATACAACTGTGACTTGGAGTCCATGGCACATTTAAACATAAACAGTAAATGATGTCATTCATGCTGATGCTAAGTTGCTTCTGTACTTTTTGTGAGTGAGCTACAAACAATTTGTGACTTTAAACAGATGCAATACAAAAATTGAACACTATCACCAAATTTTTCAATGGCAAGTTAAATACATAGAATACAGATTTATCTAGAGATTTTATAATTCGAGGAAATAAATTGCATCTCTTCTGCACTTTCTGAAAGTAAACTATATGCAATTTGTGTTGAAAACAGCTAAATCAAAAAAGAGGGTACTATGATGGGATTTTTACAGTGGCAAGCTGAATATATAGGATATGGATTTCTGCTCATGATTTTTATTATTAAAGGAACTGTTAACTGCTCCATGAATTCTTTAACTAAAGTTGATAATAAGAGTACCATTTGATCTTCTAGTGCTATAAAACATATAACTAAACAGAGATAACACTGAAGTATTTACCAAATCATGTTTTTTAAACAAATAGTTATCTAGGGCGTCAGTAAAAGTTGCAATTTATGACAGCAATAATAACCTAAGTCAACAAAAACTGAGCCACTGTAGGTGGATTTCAAATCTTTCAGTTACCGTAAAGAACTTTTAGACAACGGGAAAAGATGTTGAGTTAACAAACCTAGGCAAGAAAGATTCAAAGATCTAAACCTAAGAAATGGTTAGATAAGGTTTGATTTTTGACTCATAATAAAAAATCAATGAAAATGTGGTAACAAGTCATTTTACCTATCCCCTTGAAATGAAACTGCTTAGTCCTTAACCACTTCGAAAGCTCTACAGATTCACAAACAGATTTAAGTACACAAGTCAAATATTACTAAATGTTACCCTGCTACGATTTATGCAGGTAGTTAAAATAGTACTTAGCGTTAGTTGGAATACTTTTATGGTGTTTTAAAATTGAAATATGAACAGTCGGTGGTTTTGGAATAGAGTTTTTTTAGTGGGAGTTGCAATGAATAATGGTTTTAAACGTCCCAGTCAAGAATATTTCACATAAATCGAGCTGTCACCAGCAATAGGGGAGAGTGCAGAAATTTTGCCTTTGTATTACGCCGATGGCACAATACAGCAGCGGTTCTTTATCCTGCAACACCTACCATGACATGGGACCTGGTTTATCTTAAGTTCCCATCTGAAAAAACCGTGACTTTCATTTCGTAATGCCGATTGCTTGTCGAGAGAACAGTCACTACTCACTTTTAAGTCTTGGGTCAGACCCGGTAGGGTTTTGAACCCATGACCTCACACTTCTTTTTAAATAGGGTGAAACTTTCTATTGTAAAAAAGAGTAATGATTGATAATGGTTTGACTGGGTACCATTTCCTTGTATTCCACTAGTTTTATTGCCAGTCATTGATGCCACTTAAACTCAGCCACAAAAGCAATGTCAAAAGTATTCTCATACGGCACATTTAGTTGCTATGGTAAAGCTACATAAAGGTAAACTGTTGAGTTTTGTTAGCAAAAAATATTTAATATTTGAATGGTGGTTGCATATCATTTATCAAATTTAGAACAATTTTCAGTCATTCGCAACAAGACACAATTTACTTAATTTTTCTCAAAATTTTATCTGAATACTGTAGTATGCAATGGGTTAAAATTTTGTGGTTTTGCAATCTAAAAAACTGTCAGAAGAAAATTTCATAGTATTGAGTTTTGTGAAAATAAATCACTCTTAAAAAATCATAAGCAAATTATGAAACAGATATATTAATTCTGCTAAATCACATAGAGAATGATGCCGGGTATGTAAGTTAATCCACAAAAGCGGTAAGAAAAGCAGCTGGATGGACATGAAGCAGTATTCGCAGCAATGAACAGGTTTAAAGAACTGATACTGGTTGGTTGGTTGGTTGGTTGGTTGGTTGGTTGATTAGTAGGTAGATGTTGGAATAATATTTTATGCTCAAGACAAGATTATTTTGTTTGATGTCCAGGGGTTCGGTTCCAGAATAATGAAGAAAAATGGTGTATTAAGAGGAAAATCACTGACCACTGACCACTTTTCTTACACCAGGATTTACCACAGTATGATTCAATCCTATAAGATGTGAAGCACTATGATGCGTTAGCAAAAACTCCAGACCCTCAGACATCAAAGGTACAGAAACCTTATACAAGTACTGGAAGTGCAACTACACCTAACGTGGATAGGTAACAGTTGCATTTTTAATTTACAGGTCACACAAGCAGGTGAAACCAGCCAATCTTCACCAGACAAGGTCAAGACTATTATCTCTTTTGTAGTATACACTTTTCTACTTTATTTACTAAGAAAAACTTAAGCCTATTTTCATAACCCAGTAAGTATTTGTATATATATATATACTATGTTATTACTGAATTCACTAGACCATGATGGAATACCTGCGTAATACCTGGCGGCAAGCAGGCAAACGACTCACCTGATCTTGACCAAGGTTTGAAAAAAAAATTTATGAGTCTCTAGGTGTTAATAAAAATAAATGACACCATGCAACCAGGTGCAACAACCTCTGATTATAAGCATTTATATTAATGTTTACTGCCTCACTTCAATGTCAGGAGATATCAGCTGTTTTATGCATTTCTAATGAAAGAATCACTTTGTTTTAGGTCAATATGAACATAACAAATGACATATCAGCTCTTTATATTGTGTTTTTTCTAATTTTTTATCAGCCATATAAAGATCAAAGCTTCCTTTTTATGGGTAATAAAATTTATGGCATAAATAATTTTGTTGTTTTTTTTTTTTTTTTTTTTTTTGGTTTTTTCACTATAAATGTAATAAAGTTATCTCTTGGAAGTAAACAATGGATACATTTATTTATTTATTTATTTATTTATTTATTTAGTCAGTTATTTATTCATTTTATTTAATTTTCTTCTGATGATTTTTGGACACATTTAATTTTTGAAAAGAAAACCTTTTTTAACATTAAATTCTGGGCTTAGCAAATTTATTTCATTTTTTCCAAATTTTAAAGTAAAACCAGTTAAGTAAAATTTATGTAAATTCTGAACCTACAAGTTATGGCTTTGATATAAAGCACAATGGCAAGTACAAGCTTCCCCCTCACATTTGTGCTGAGTACCCATTTATTAACCAGCTGGGTGAATTGAGGCATGTTTTGTTTAAGGAGCCAATCTGGGATTGAAGCTCAAACTCCTAAGTGGGGTCTCAGTGACTGTGTGGTCTTAAGCCTGTGCTTAAGGATCCCAGTATCTCTCACTGTCTAGGTTTGAATCTCACTTGGGCAGATCCTAGTGTGAGAAAGCCTGTCAGTTTGCTTTACAAGTTGTTGGTTTTTTTTCAGGAAATCTAGTTTTCTCCACCATCCCAGAACTGACCACCTTGATATAAGTAAAAAAAAATCTTGACTGGGGTGTAAAACACTGTTTATCCAATCCAATCAAATCAAACCCTTGGTTCATTAGTCTGCAGCCTGAACCAACCACTTGACCATATGTCCAAAAGCATATACAGTGGGTCAGGATATACCTGATAATCATCTGGACATAAAGAATGACTGCAGCCTTATAAAAGATCAATTATTGTGACCACCTACCTGGCAATCATTATTCCTATAATGATATGACTACTTATAGTCTATAACTATAATAATGTCAACATTAATGTCACCTCTATAACGGTATGTATCTATATACCTATCCAACCTGAACAATATGTCAAATACTTATTATTGAAAATCTAAAAATAATTTTTTACTAATTTTTCCGTTATTTCAGAAAATTTCCTTTTGAACAAAGAAAAAGGATGGTAATTTTTTTTCAAATTATTTTTATTTATTTATGAACCCATTGATTTGTTTATTATTTATTATTATAATTTAATTTTATTTATTTATTTATTTATTTATTTATTTATTTATTTATTTGTTATATAATGCAGGTCAATCTTTCATTAACCTCAAAGATTAATGATCTATAAATAACTGCATTAAGTTAATATGATGCTGTATATTACTAAATTGCACCGATAACAACTTTTAGCCAAGGTTGATTTTCTTCAGGTACTCTGATTTCCTCTACATACTCTTGTTTCCCTCATATTTTTTTTTTTTTTTTTTTTTTTTTGTCAATTACTGGAATGATAAAGTTTTCAAAACATACAAAAGCAGGAAAAAGAAAATCTATCAAATTGAATAAAAGAGGGCAAAAGAAAATCAATTGAAACTAAATTAATTCTTCAATTTATTCCAATAAGTATGCAGATTTAGAAGTTTTGCTGAAAATACAAACAGTCAAACAAAACAAAGTGGAACTATCACCCTACATCAAAAGAAAATATCATAACATATTATTAAATGTATAAAGTATTTTACTGATCAATTCTACCAAGTGTAATTTTCACTCTCCAGTCTAATTAATCCATGAAATTTCCTTAATTACCAATAAAATGGTCAGACAAAATGGATTAATATTGTCAAGTACCGACATAAAGCCCGAGATTATTACATATACACAAATCTCCTAATCTTACAATCCTAACATGAACTTAAACTATGAGATCATAAACTTGTATCAAGGTATTACGGAATACCTTATAAGGAATTTTAAAGATCCACTGATCTGTACGATACTGCATAATTTATAACAGTGCAGGATTTTGAAATAGGAAATAAAAGTGATTAGTTTCTGTATAATACCTGGTCATACAGGTATGTCACCTGATAAGATGAAATAACTTTATAAGATATACACAAAACAATCACATTCCACAGGTAGTCATATCTATTTTAATATCGTCAGATTTGTATACCTTAACATTATCACCACAAGTAAACGAACTTTACAACATATATATATAATATAAAACATGAAATTGTACATGAGCGAGATTGCTACCTGAAGAACCTCAATCCCTGTCAGAGGTAGAAATATTCTCAGACCTTTCAGTGTAACAGCATAACTTGCATCATGATTATAAGCAGCAATAAATATGTCTTGTTGCATTCATGAGGTAATAATGCTGCTGTAATTCTACTGCTGAATAATTAAAGCATAATCGTCAATTACGTGAAATAAATCCAATGAATTACCTACAATTTATTATTGCATAACTGTTAAAGATCAATATCTATAGACCATCAGCACAAACAACTAGAACTTGTTTGTCTTGATATCCCATAGTATCAGAAGACATTCAGACTGGAGTGGTGTTTTACGCCCCAGTCAAGATTATTTCACTTATTTCGAGGTGGTCAGTTCTTGGAGAAAACCATAGACCTTTGACAAGCAAACTGACAAATTTTCTCTCACTAGGATCTGTCCCTAGTGGAATTCGAACCCAGGCAGTGAGAAGCACTGTGATCTGTAAACCTGTGCTTTAGACCACTTGGCCACCATGGCCCCCAGAAAGCAGTCAGAAAAGTAGCACACGTCTAATTTATCATAATAAAAATCATTAATTTAGCTTACCTTTTCCAAGAAAGCATTGGCCCATTTTGTGAAAGTCTTCTTCTGAATATAGACTCTCTCATCTTGAAGGACCTTGATACGGCCCTTCTCAAAATTCTGAATGTCTTTGACCGACATCCCTACCTAGTCCCTGCAAAATGGTTGACAGCCATCTGTAAAGAAAAAGAAAATATGTATGTAGTTTTTTGTCATTCTATATATATGTATAGAGAAGATAACAATCAGTCATATATAGGCATTAATTCTTCATTTCCAAACAATTCATATCTACAAATTTTAAATTTTATACAAAATGTTTGCAAGCTGTTAATTTCCAAAAGCTGAATATTGTTCAATATAATAGTTTACTCTAACAAGTACATGTAACAAGATAAAGTATGGTCAAATAAAATTAATAGCAATTTTTTCAATGAACATAGTACAGAATAAATCATTTACTGAAATAGAAGGGAGTGAAGGCGTTTTTTCAACAGTCAAAAATCTTCCAATTATATTGGAGCAGTTAGTTTTGGAATGGTGGAGGAAATTGGAGTACCCAGGAAAAGTCACTGACCTTTGACAAGCAAAATGGCAAACTTTCTGACACTAGGATTTGCCTGAGTGTAACTGGAAAGGGGGTGTTAAGTGGCACTGTGAACAAAAAACATTAGAGGCACCTTGATCCATAAACATTAGAGGCACCTTGATCCATAAACATTCTTTTAGACCACTTGGCCATCAAGAGCCCTTAAATTAGTTACTGCTACTGCTCAATTTGACTACATTTTGTTTCATCATTAGATTTAATAATAATCCTACTTGGTAATTATTTTTTACCCAATTATCATACAATTCATGACAATAATTTTTGTCTAATGACCTTTCCTAAGTATCAGATAACTCAAAAGTATTTTTAGATTAGAAAAATAGAGCGATTTATCCACACATTCACGGTCTTGTTCCAGATCATAATCACAAAAAATTGTCCCCTATTATAGTTCATTCATGCAGATAGATATAGATCTTATAGTCAATGAACCAGATATAATATAGTGTTTAATATCTAGCTCATCTCCAAACAGAACAAACATTTAAAATGGATATAAATACCACCTAAGCTTGCTTTTAAATATATATATATATATATATATATACTAGTATACGTATGTATGTATGTTTAATTCCTGAATACTTTTTAAAACACCTGTTTTTTAAATATCTTCTATCACTATCAATATTCAAAAAAATGAGCCTGCCTCTTTCAGAAAAGCACAACTTGCTTTTAAACACAGTATCTTTTCAAACACAAAATAAATACTTGAAGATTAAGGAAAACAAAACACAACTCAGATGACAACAGCAACAACTAATGGTTTAGACAAAACTAAAGGGCATATTGACCTAAATGACATGACATCGTACTTTTTTGACTTAACAAACCCCAACAATAATAAATTCATGAGCTTAACCACTTTTTTCTTTCTTTCATATTTTCTTTCTTTCTTTTTTTACAAGGTTTTAGACAATTTTTGCAAATTTACTAATTGGCTTTCAATAATTTATGTTAAACCTGTATGGTTCATAAGTAAAAACTCAAATAAAAACAAGTCTTGTTTAACACTAGAAAACAATGAAAACATCATCATCATCATCATCATTATCATTGAATCAATCAAATCAAGAAATCTTTTTTTTTCCCCAATAACAACATGTACAGGTTAGAGAGTGATTTAAGTGATTGAAGCTTTATCAGATTTCTTGTATCTATTCCTGTCTAAGATCTACAAGACTGACCAATACCAGTGGTCATTCAACCTCCTTGACCATAGCTATCTAAATTATTGATACAATAAAACCTACCTGTACAGGTAAAACAACTAAGCACTTAACTGGTCATCAATTAACCAATCTGTTATTTCCGACATATTCTACCATTCTCAAGTACATACCTTATGCCTGTCAAACTTAAGATAATACACCTAGATTATTTCTAAATGGACAATTCATAATCCTTTACTTTCACCCCTAAAAATCAATGGACTGGCCAAAAACATCAAAGCAACTGAATCAAAATAACAATAAACTGTGGTAAAAGGTTGAGAACTGACCACAAATGAAACTTTAACAAATTGTTCTTATTATATTAAGATTATGTAGGTAAATGAATTCAATTATAAAGTAGATTGATTTTTTATTAGATTGTTTTTATTCAATTGAGCAGCATATGTCATTTAAGATACAAAGATACAGTACGACATCATCGTATCGGACAGGAAAACAGCTGAGATGACTGAGAAATCAATGTTCAATCAGAGTTATAAATAAACATACTGTTGTACTTATTGTAATTAGGAAAATTGATCTGAAAAAAATAGTTTAGAAGACTATGAAAATGACCATAGAAAAAAGACTTTATACCAAATAATATGATTAATCAAGCAAATGCAATCCTTAAACTTCTATATTTCAGCAGATCTGCTTTACTAGCCATTTTAAATGGCATACCACAATTAAAGTACTCCATCCCAAAATGCACTAAAGGACCATGTTCTGGTACTGTCAGAGCACTATATTTGGTCATCACCATGCAGTCAACAAAATGGAAAGGTAAGCTATGATATGTCTCACAGCATTTGACCAGGGTGAGAAACTGATTCCAGTTTTGAAGATGTACAATGTTCTAACAAAAAACCTCTTGTACCTCCAATCTCCATTGAATCTGAAGACCAAAAATGCTCAAACAAAAACAACTTTGCCATTGCAATCAAAACAACAAAACAGCTTTAACAAATCCAACTCTGCCATTGCAATCTTTATTTAAACTGAAAAACAAAACTGCTTTAACAGAAACAACTCTCTAATGCAATCTTACTCTGATCTGAAGACCAACCATGGTTATACAAAAAACTCTGCTACTGTAGTCTTATTTTAATATGAAGACTTGCAACTCTTTAATAGAAAACAACACTTCGAATGCAGTCTATTTTTAATCTAGAAAATAACAACAAAATTCTGGTTTAAAGTGTCATACAAGATGTGTAACTGTATTAAATTTTTAACACTGTAATCTTTTGTTAAAATGTTTATGACTTGCATTAAAATTGATGTTTACAACATGACAATGTGGTAATACACACAAATGTAAGAACCATGTTACAACTATTAACACATGGCTGCAAAGTGTTAATAAAAACAAAAACTCAAATCCAGAATTGACAAGATAATTAAGTTTTAATCCATAAGGAAATGCCAATTTTACCACAGACTGATCAAATTCACCAAATACGTCCAATTATAATGATTAACTAGAAAGAAACAAAATACATTTTAATTTCATATAGGAAACCAATCGGAACACATGCTGAGGTTTCCCTGTTAAAACATTTATTATTTCAGGAGACAGATACGCAGTTAATGTCAGCTGCAACATGGTATACCAACATGGTATTCCACACAAAATCTCTAAAAACCTTTTTTAATTGATTGGCACTAAAAAACAGGGTTACATAATATATGGGTAACACATTAAATAGGGTTGAATTTCAAGTCAACATTAAAAATCTATACCTAACACAAAATCAATTTCACCAGGCAGTTGAAAATGCTTCATGGGGTTTTTAATAAGTTATTCATTATTCCAGTGCTACCTTGTGTTTGTTTCAAATAGATGACATGTTCTATACCTTCCTAAATGTTTAACTTTAGCCACCAAACCTTCAACTTAGTATGCCTTAAAGTATGCTGCAAAGTGTTTTACCTTAAAGCCTGTTCACAAGATGCAAATCAGTACCACTTATACATGGTCTATTTAATAAGCAACATGGAAGTGGTATATACCTCAAAGTCTTTCCACTAAGCAAGATGTACAGTAGTACACCTTATAGACTACCCATTATGCAAAGTGCAAGGTGGTATTACTCAAAGTCTACTATCTAAGCAAGATGCAAAGTCATATAACTCGAAGTCTACCAAATAAGCAAGCTGAAAAGTACTCAGTCTACCCATACAGCAAGCCGCAAAATGGTATTCCTCAAACTACTCACTTAGCAAGCCGCAAACTTCAAATAGCTACTTGTATGGTCAATACGTAAATAATTCTACAATGCATCATCTTTGTCAATTTTTTTTTCCTTTGAAAAAACATGAATCATACAAAAAAAATAGCAAGCTGTAGTTTAAAGGCCATCAGACTTCCTTTAAATAAAATACAAGCCAAATTTGTCAATAAAAATGCATGAGGATTTATATGCAACACGTGTTCCATGTCCTTTGTGAAAGTGCAACAGCCATTTTGTAGAATAATAACTATCACATTTTTCCATTACAATACAGTTCAATATTTTTACTTATAAACCAAGGCCATTTCACATAGACACATTAAATATGTTTACAAAACTGTTCTGGTTTATGAGTAAAGAATAATACATATTTTAATATGAATCATTTTTCATACATGTATAATACACTTTTGAACTGTTCCAAAGACAGCCATTGATGTTGTTTATTTCTAATTAATAAACATGTTATATAACTTAGTATTGAAGACTTTGCGTTTGCATTTTTTTTAATTCTTGGCATTGAAATATTAAATACATGTATCTGCAAGCATTTCCTAGTTCTTTTGAATTGTTCAAATAAGATTAAATAAATTATAATGTGGCTTTGCATTGATAATATAGTCAAAACAAGAAATTAAAAGTTGAGACTTGGCTTTAACATATATTTTAAAAATGTGTTCATGTTGGCTACTAGTCACTGTGCTTTATTTTAAACAAATGGCCAGAGAGACTCAACTGGCACTCTGTACATGTACTTTAATCTCAACTAAAAAAAAGCACCCTATTTACAGTCTTGAGAAAATTTGGTCAGCGAAAACTTTCTCAGAAAAACTTGTTACATAAGCTAAATGACTATACATTTACTTTCCATGAGCAAAATTGACTTATCAGTTCAAAATAAATTTATATCAGCTTTAGCAGATTATTTTCTTTTTATAGAAATGATATGAGTTATGTTTTACGCCCCAGTTTAAAATTCTTTCACTTATTTTGAGACAGTCAGTTCTTGGATGGTGAACGAAACCGGAATACCTGGAGTAAGCCACAGACCTTTGGCAAGCAAACTGACAAACTTTCTCACAATAGGATCTGGCCAAATGGGAATCAAACCTAGGAAGTAAAAGGCACTATGATTTGTAAGTACACATTTTAGATGATTTGATCACTAAATCCCTGGTTTACAAAGAATTACTGGGCTTTCTCATTTTTCAACAACCATTACAGACACAATTCATAAAATGTCCAAACCAAAGTTTTTCCTTATCAAATTTATGGTTCTTAAATAAATTTGTAATGGCTATATATCTGGGTTTTTTCCTACAAATGAATTACAGTAATTGCTGAAATTTGAAAATTAAAAATATTACATGTGAATCTTATCAGCCCCTGTATAATTTTAAATCAAACAAAACAGAAGTAATTATATCATTTATATCTTCAGGGTGTTTCCAGTGTAGAATGTGATTTATATAAAATATTCTATTTAAAAAAGTTATAACACAAACTTTCTGTACTAGACACATAATAATATTAATGTTATGTCCACAACACAAGACATAGTATTAGACGATATCAAGAGAGGATATATATAATGGGATAGTTAACAACTTAAAACCAGTCAAGTTGAGAATAATTCATTTACCAGAATACCAAAAGGTTATCATAGCTACTTCAATTTGAAAAAATTCAGAAGTTAGCCGTGATAAAAGACATTCTTGTTTCCAAATTATAAATGTCTTTATTGTATGGTTTTTTAAAGTGAGGCAAAAGAATTTAGTTTGTAACATCAATATATATAACAATAATAAGCAAGTAACTCAAAAGCTAAAATGTAACATATTAGCTGAGCTACAGAAACACTATATAAATATGATGAACAGTACATCTCTACCAAGTCCCAGTTGTAATGTAATATAATGTTATGTTATGTTAACCAGTTGGGTAGTAAAAAATTGTATCTTGCATATAACACAATATTATTCTTAATTTCAGTAACAAATAAAGTAGCGGCCTCTGTGGATGAATGGTCCAACATGGTCCTTATGGATACAATGTCTCTCACAGCTTAGCTTCCAATCTCACTCTGGCAATATCAATTTTAATATTTGATGTGAAAACTGAAGTCCGAGTAAACCAAAGACCTAAAAGAAACTAATGTTTTAGAACACACAACTAATATAGTTTGTTAAACCAAAGAACTTCTGACAAAATCTTTGGAACAATGGTTTCCAGTTTATACATGTTACACTGTATCTGGTTTAAGAATCTATGAGCTTACTTTCATGTGGTTGATTAAGCTTCCGGAAAAAATTACTAACAAGAGTTAAACAAATACTGAATCATTATAAAATACATGTATTACAGATTTAAATGTTTACAATGTGATGACAGTAGGTCTTACATATTTGAGATTTTTACCTGGTCAATCCTAGTCACATTGTGTTATTGTTATAGGTTTATCTGTACATTGACCTGCCTCATTATTATCAAATAATCACTATTTTCTACCTACTTCTCTGTATACTTTCTCTTAATAATAAACATTCTATACAATTTAAATTTAGCAATCCAGACACCCTTTACATTACCGGTACTGTCTTCACACAAATACAATATTTCTCATATCATTCTTCAGATGGGGCCTTTAGTTTCTACAGGAAAAATTCCTCATATCCTAAATGGAGCCATTTAGACTGTATTTCTTTAATCCCCAACAAAAATAAGACACCCAAAGGGCATCCTAAACATAGTAAGATAGGTATTATTGTTTACAGAATGAACTATAAAATGCTGTGACAGTCATCTATCAAGGTCCCAAAATCTATGGGCTACATTTATCCCACCAACTTGGTTCCTATGTCAAGGTAGAAAATCGTTCACTTGCAAAGCACAAGGGTATCAGCAATTAACCCATCAAATTTTGGTAGACAGTCCAACAGTTTTAACAGATATAATAACAAAGATAAAGACTGAGACAGAAACAACGGCAATATACAATATAGAAAACTCTTACCCATTAAAAATATCATCCATTCATTAATGTATGCTCTGTATAGCAAGTTTCTCTTGTACCACTTAATAGTATCCCTCGATCATTAAAGTGACCATAATTGAATTAAATATACACAAAATTATCTACAGTACATACTGATTACTATAATATACTTATCAATAGGTATAATAAATCAATTTTTACTTTTTAATAGACAAATAGAAACATGATCTATAATAAGATATCGCTTAAAACTCAAATATTTACATAGTGTTGTACTTGTAAGCCAATTCCTCACATCATTTTTTTTTTAAAAAATCAATAATTTTTCTACTAATTATATACACAAGATGGAAAACCTTTATGATCAAAATGCAGTGAAGTATAGAAAATTATTCCATTCTATTTTTAAGAAGTATATGTTGCTGTAAACTTTTTAATCAAAATTTAAATCAAAATAAAAACTCTTTTATCATTGCTTTGTCATCTCTTTTAAATATCTGTGTAAAAATCGAAGTTCACCACTTGTCCTTTTTTTCCCAATATAACTGTATTATTAATTATATTACCATACATCATAATATTACTTTCGGAGGAAAACATGGCTTCTTGAAACAAGATATGCATGCCCCAGTGACAAGCCTATTTTTCTTCAAGGTTTCTAAAGTATGATCTTCCAAAAATAATTTAAAACGAGGAAACCCCAATTTACTGCAAACCATTTTTTCTGTCTGTTTTTTGGCAGCAAAAGGGGTTTCAACAATAAATCAAGAGGGAAGGTGGCTCATAATGCTAAAAAAGAATGAAAAGAAATGAATTTTCAGACTTAGAAGTTGTGTGACCATAAACCAGACAGCAAAGATATCCAGGAGAATTAAAACATGGTTTTACTGTTGGCTTTAAATGGTTTTATTTGCTTGAGTGTGAAAATAAAAAATTCAATGACCAGTTATATTTTTACAATACCTTTCACCAAGGACTAGTAACACGCCATCAAAACTCAAAATTCTCCCCAGTAACGCAGTGATGCATAGATTAAATAAGTACACTTTTTAACCTCATAATGATCAAGATTCTTTAATTTTGTCTTACGATGGTAAAGATGTAATTTTTTAATGTACTTTAAAGGCATTTTAAATGGCCAATTATGTAATTATTCTAATATCTTTTGTAAATGCATTCTTGCAGAAGGAAGACATATTTCTACACCTAACACATATGACTTATTTAGTACAAATATTTCTTTAAAATCTACACCCAAACAGGTTTTTCTTTTCAATTCAAATTTAAAGAACTAACAATGAATATATATATATAAAAGGACAATAGAAATTTGAGTTGATTTTGACAATTTTGACATTGAAAATGGAAGGGTTATATCGATGAATATCCTCAGATGTACTGCCGCTCGAATTAAAAATCGGTTACATACAAAAGCAAGATTGATAGTATAGAAATAATCCCAATGAAGTCTTTTGGTTATTCAATGCTCTTATTAATGATAACTTAAATCTAATTGTAAAGAAATTAGAAAAGTTTTTAAATGCTAGCACTCTTCAGATAAACAAATATTGTTGTGAAATTTAATAGTGGGTTTTTACTCAACTTGTCAATATGCCAGATATTCTAAATACCTGAAAAGCCTCTATAGTATACAATACAAATAAGGTATACATTTTTACCTGTCTTATTTGTTATTGCTAATTAAAAAGGTGATATAGGTACTTGGCACACCATTAATTAACAATGGAGATTTCTGTTGAACAGACAATACATGAATATACAAGAATTTCTTCTATCTAAAGTTTTATTGGGGGAGGGGTGTTACACCACATCAACAATCTGTCTGCAAATTTGCAATGTTCTATCAACACAGGATGGGTGTGGTGCATACCTGGCATGCATTGTAAATATATGCAATATAGGACCACAACAAAGTCAATACCTTTCCTTACTCCCACAAAATCAGGTTAAGGAATCACCAGGCAATTGGCTACTAAAATCTATTTTTAATAAGACCAGAATATCAAACATTTGACTCTCTGATATATTTCCTGAAGTGCTTTTGTAAAATATTTGTAAATTAATATATAACATACCTCCTCAAATATTTACATTTAATTTAAACATTTAACTGAATAGATACCATTATCATTGAACACTTCAGTAATCAACATTATTATTATATTAAATGGAGCATTATTAAAAGTATTAGGTCACAACAACTGCATACATACATCTGAACATACATACATACATACATACATACATACACCTGTACAGACTTACAGGTATGACTACTGTGGTCTACCTGCATGACTTGTAAAACACAGACCAATAAATTAGTGTACTTAGTAAGTCAATGGGTTCAACTGCTAGCAGCAAATCTTCCTTACTTGAAATAAACAGCAGAAAATATCTTTACAATGTACATACATATATTTATAAGTCACCAAGTTTGACGGATAGCTGTCTGGATCAGAAAATACTATATAGTCAAAATACAAGAACAAAGGTTCCAACACATAGTCCAAACACAAAAAATGCTTATAATCAGTGTTTGAAACTTAGACAAGTTTTTCATTCTGATGTAATTTTCAGTTAGACCTGTAATATTTTGTTAGTTTTCTTATAATCGCAGGAAATATTCCCATTGCAAAAACATTAAAAATTTTAGATACTGGTTATTCAGAATTTTAGCCTAATTTCTATAAATGCTTCTACAATAAGCTTGCTACATGTATAAAATGCAGGGTGCAGTTATATTAATATAAGTTGTAATTCATTTTGTCTTTAACACTTCAAAGTCCATGTACCAGTATGCCAGCTTAAAAGTTGTTTTAATTGGTACAACAATGTTTCATGGAGTATGTCACTAGTATTGCCTAATTTTTTCCATAGAGTGAAGACAAAAGTTTGTGTGTCTTACTTTTGTACCCTCCATTCATTCAATTTCACTTAAGATAATTTTAAAAAATTGTCACAAATATGTTCAAATTGGTTTTATTTTATTATTTTTAGACATTTTCTAGCCAAAATTAAAAGTTTTAGTTAAGGGTATAGATGGAAGCTCTTCCCATAATTCTACTATTAACAGTTATGGAAGTTTAATGTCAATATACCCGGTAACACCTATATGATTGGTTATCATTAGTAGATCATTAAACACTTTATTACATAGTGGAGAACACTTGCCAAGTATTTAAGTTTGATATTTATCAACAAATTAGTATCGACCAAGTGGCAATAATTAGGTCATGTTTTATATATCCAACTAAAAGAATAAACATGATAAAATGTAAACACACACGACTGCCTTTTAAAATGAGGGATATCATCTTTCACAAATTACGATTGCATGATAAGCAACAGAAATACAAGAATTGTCAGAAAGTCAGCATATAATACGGTAGTATCTAATCAATTAAGTAATAACTAACAGATCACAGTGCCTCTTATCGGGGCCTCAGTGGCCGATTGGTCTAAAGTGGCAGCTTACAGATCACAGTGCCTCTCACCGGGTTCAGTCCACTCGGACAGATCCTAGTGTGAGAAAGTTTGTCAGTTCACTTCCCGAAGGTCGGTGGTTTTCTACAGGCACTTCCGGTTTCCTCCACCATCCCAGAACTGACTGCCTCGAAATAAGTGAAAGATTCTTGACTGGGGCGTAAAACACCATTACTCTATTCCACTTCCACAGTGCCTCTTATCACCCAGTTTCAAATCCTGCTCAGGTGGTTCTATTAAAGCAAGAAAGTTTCTATGTTTGAATGCTACATCATGGTTTTCTCTGGGTACTCTTGTTTTCTTCACCATCCCAGAACTGACTCCCTGGTCAGCTTTCACAGTAGGTGAAAGAGTCTGGACTGGAGAATTAAACACTATTACTCCACTAAACTTGAAGAATAAATGTATTACAATGTATAAAAATAGGCAACAAAGATTTTTAATACCCAAGCAAGCTTTTGTAATTAACTCAAACTAAATAAAAGAAAAGATGTTACCACATATATTTACAGTTGCATCTTAATAATAATATCACTTAACAAATTTGCAGCTTGACTCTTCAATAACCAATGCCCTTCTACAAATTTTGAGCTAGTATTTTCAATAACAGGGTTATCACACTGCATTTTCAGTATGGATGTTATTTCATATATTTGAAGCAAGAATTTTCAACATCGATGTTACTTCATAAAGTTGCAACTTACATTTTTAAAACCAAGAACAAATTAAAATATTTAGCAGGTCAAGTCTGGTCATTTGAACAAACCTTGTAACTCAGCAGTGTTAAAATTTCATATTTTTTTTTTACCAACCCAAGTAAACTTCCGATACTTCAATTCCCATGTATTAAATTTTCAAAATATCTTTATGTTACTATTGCATTTTAAAAAAATCAAACGAAAATAATAAAAAAGATCAGAGATACAGATAGATTTAAGGACCGAGATTATTCATGAAATTTTCTGGTAATTTTATCCTCTCTTTCTTTACAATGTAAACTGGATGAATATCGATGTCTTTTTATAATTTTTTCACCATGTACAGATGAAATACAATTTCTACTGAGTTATAAAAGAGGAGTGTTAACCTTAAACATATATAATAAACAGGTATTTTTGTTACAACCTATGCCTAATTCTGAATTTAAAAAAAACTTAGGAGCATTGTGTTAAAGTATGCCATCTATAACTACATCTGTACCAACTTATGACACTGTGACATTAGAATAAATACTATAGAAATTTCTTAAAGTTAAAAGAGTATACAAAAATATATCCCATTAAAAAACTGTGACATTGTGACATTTAAATAACTATTATATGAAAGAAATTCTTCTTATTTTAAAGTGTATGTAAAACTTAGCCAAGAATGAATTAAGAGACTTGTTAAGAGACTTGTGTGTGATGTGCAAGTATGTAGTATGGCCTGCCATGTACTAGTGCACACTCAGGCGGGTGTTTTGGTAAGGTGCAAGCTCACGAAGTCAGTATGTTGCAGATAAGCATACCACTCCCCCAGTCCATTATCCTGTCACCAGGTGAATCAGTCAATACTCTGTCCTCCTTATGGCAAGTGCCAGATGAGGGAGCGATATCTGAAATTTAAGGGTCTTATATATGAATTGGCCGAACCAGAGTTTGAATCCACAACCTCTTGCTCTTGAGGTGTATGCTCTAACACCAAGCCTCCAATGCAGTGCAAATCTAATAGGTTTCCCTAAATTAAAAACACGAGTGAAATTCCACAAGTGCGAGAGGCAGACAGAGAAACTATTAAAATCTGACAGAAGTGATAAATTTATGCATTGCAATTTTAAAATCCCTTAAACTTTAACACTTAATAAATATTCATCACAGAATTCTTGTTGAATGTTATCTTTAATTATCATATCATTTCTTTGATGTCTTCAATTTTTTAATCATATGGTTGAAATATTACATGGCAAAATCAGTTCACTTGGTCTGCGAGAGTCCAAAGAAGTCTGACTCAAGTAACAACTCTAACTGCACTAAACATAAAAAATTGCTACATCACTGTTATTTAAAGCATGTGACATCTTGACATAAGTGAGACAGTCTAAACTGAACTCAGACATAAACCCTATTCTGCAGTAAGGTCAACTCAGTAATAGGCCACTGTTTTCCAACAAATTCTTTTTTTTAAAAATTCACTTAAGAAAAAAAAAATTAATTAAAAGTGCAAAACTTTGACTTCTACAGAGCAGCCCAGAGTGAAAAGATAGTTACATGTTTTAACTGAACTATTTCATTTTGACACAAGGAGCCTAAGTTGCAAACTGGTCTAAAGTTGTGCTTATTGATCACAATGCATTTCATCACCTAGGCTCAAATCCCACTCTGGCAGATCCTAGTATTAGAAGAGTTGTCAGTTCGCTTGTTGAAAGTCAGCGGTTTTTTCGATGCACTCTAGTTTCCCCACCATTTCAGAACTTAACACCTTGATAAAAGCCAAAAAATCTTGTCTGAAGTATATAACACAATTAATTAACTCTCAACTTATTTAGACAGAACATTAACCGGGGTTTACTTAAGACCCTTCAAACTATGTTTTTGACACTTAAAATTAGATTCTGACTGCTGGCTTTCAGAAAGCAGTTGTTTTGTTTATACAAGTTACCTCTTGAAAAGGTTAAGAAAGTCCAACAACCCCTGAAAGTTAGTGGTCAAATGGAAGCTTCAATGACCATATGGTTAAGAAAGTATGTTCTCCTACACTTGATACTGACCTGTGTGTACCAGTACCTAAGTTTGGCATTTGCCAATAGGCTACAATGTATTTACTACTACTGTTACTTCATTATATACAAACAAAAGTAACCAGTATTCAGTATGCATCTCTAATTTTGCATGGATATATATATATATATGTATGTATGTATGTATATTTGTATGTACCGTATGTATATATCAGTAAGGTACATGATTCAATATGACATAAAAGAACATTTGGGACATCAGCTCTCACCAAAAGATGAATGGAAGATGTATGAGAAAGTTTTGGGGGAAAAATCATAAAAACAATGCTTTGATATCTGAGATGAATACTTGTTCCTTGTCAAATAAAACCTTACAGGTTTGATTAAACAAGGTCATCTGCCTCAATCAACAACAAAGATGCCACTGGCTAATCTCAAATATTAAAATCTACATAGGTAAATGCCTAAGAGCTGTAAAATATATGATTCTCTACTACCTATCAAATAATAAATCATGTATATATTTATTTATCAAGACTAACGAGTGTGAAATCAAAGATTTAATTCTTTGTTTATTTTTATGAATGTTCCGATGTTTATTTTTATGAACGACCACCTTAGTACAAAATGTACATTGAGAACATTAAAATGTGTCCCATTACTTCAGTAGTAAAGGTGTATCATATAAAGTTTAAATAACAAGGTTTTGGCATATACCTCTAAATTGAAAACATTTTATGGGCAGCTCAGTGTGAAATGAATTATTCAAATATGATAAGTATGAAAACCATAAAATATAAATGGTCAGCCAGGTGATTATCATAACTAGACCATTATAAATCTAGGTACAGTTTTACTTTCATTTCAGTAAATTGTTATCCCATTGAGCTGTATTCTATCCCAGGTAATGTACTCTTGGTTAGTGGTAGAATGCCATTTTAGATATCTATCATCAGTGATTTTGCTATGGTTTTAAAAAACTACCTTGCACCTTTCAGATTGGGAAAATTTGGACCCTTTTTATGTACATATTATGCTCAGAATTTTGAAATTCATTGCAAAGATTCTATATTGTGACAATATCTAACAATTTTTTGTCTGTCAGTTTTGGACAACTGGATTTAACTTAAACTATTTGATTGTGTGTTACTGTTGCCTTTTTGGGAATTTTAGTGGTCAAATTGGGAAATTTTAGTCTGATTTCTCAAGGGGAAACTACCTTTATTCGATAGTAATTTTAGGCAAACAAAACCACTGATCATGGAGTGAAGTAATGATGTTGCATGCCCCTAGTCAAGATTTTTTCACTTCAATGAGACAACGGACGGTTCTGAAACAGAGAAAAGAACTAGAGGACACAGAGAAAATCTTTGGCAAGTGAACGGATAAATACACTATGGTGCGTTGGAGTGATACTGGTATCTAAATTAGATTAGTTTTAATAATTAAAGAATATAAAAAAGACAATTGACCATACAAACTGACTTTATTGGGCATCTGGACATCAAGTGTTAGATTCATGTTGCACTTTTATAGTTATAAGACAACATCCTTTATCAGTTCAGGTTCAAATACTTTATATGTATATATATATATTCCAAAAATGTCCAAAAACTTAGCTTCTTTTTAAACTCTAATGAACAAAACAGCATTAGCCATTTAGTCACAGACTTGCACTGGATATATTTACAAGCCAAGCCGGGTATCATAAATTATCCTACCTATCAGATGTTACATGTAGCTACATTGAAGATTTCAACTACCTTTTCTAAATATTAACATGTTCATCATTAAAAATTTATAGAGAATCTTATTGACCCATTTACTTAGTATCCATGGCATTTTAGGAATTCCTGTCTTTGTAATTGTTATCACTCAAATCATGGTCTGATACAAAAGTAAGACATTCTGTCAGATATTTAGGAACAATGAGATCTGTAAACATAACAGATAAAACATTTTATTCAAGTTCTGGGTAGTGGAGTGAAATAACGGTATAATGCCCCATTTATACACACTTTACTCACAAGAAGCAGTTCAGTTAAAAGGGAGGGAAAGGAAACCAGTGTGCCGAGAGAAACCAAGCAAAGTGACAACCTTTTTCACTTTCTACTCCCTAAATGGGATCTGAAATAAGGCAATAAGGGGTACTGTAAACATCTAAAACCATTCAGCCAGCTAGGTCCCGGTGAGTTGTAAGAAATTCAGAAAAACAGTGTAGCAGCAGCCCTATATATCCAGTTCATCAAGAAGTTTTACAGAAAACTCCTTACTAAAATCATCAACAAAAATTCTTACATAACCAGATTTTAAAACTTTGACTCTGGGTTTAATACTAAATGTTGTAGGTATGACAAAAGGTCTTAAATACACAGCACAGGTGCAAATCATTAAATGATGCAGTGTTTACAAGATTGATAGAATTTTTGTTCTCTAAGATACTATCTGCATAATGCCAAAGACTCTGCACCTAGATTATCTATCATTAAGCCGTACATCTGAATGTAATGTTGACAAACAGATGACAATATTCCTTTGATGTTTAAATTGATATAAAAATGTATCACCATAAAAACTTGACATAGACCTTAATTTTAAACAAAAATTAAAAATACTTCAACAGCTATTGCAAGGATTTATCACTGGTGGGTAAACCCAAGTACAAGAGTTCTTTTTTCACCACCTTCTAGGATTATCAGTATAAAGGGACCCAGTACCTTTTGCAATGTGAACAAGACACAATTTAGTGTAAGGTAATAAAAAAAATCAGAAGAAAAAAAAACATTATTTGTAGCTGAAATAAACATATGTAGCCATCACAATAAATACCAAAAACAACATAAAATATAGAAAACATCCAAATGAGCATTGGCATTGAATATTATGCTAAAATGATGTCCAGTGGTGTGGTTAAAATATTGTTTGTGTGACCAAAATCAAATCACATACCAAAAACACAAAAATACAAGTATACCTTAATCAAACACTGCACAAGTACAGGTATGTGCTGAGATTATTTCAAGAGATTTTAAAACTGATGTCTTAATTATGAACAGCTGGAAAGTTTTAGGAATCAAGAAACACAATTAGAAAATGCAACAGATCAGATTTGAACTCCTGTTACATGTGTTACACATTTCCAATCCAGTGTAGACACCAACTTCACTATATTGAAATATAATCATCACATATATCATTTTAACCAGTAAACCACAAAACTGAAGTTGCCTACCTATATTAATACTTTAAAGTTTAAACTGTGTACGTGCTTTGAAATACAAGTACCAGTCGGTAACAAGATTTAAGTACGAAATTTGTGGTGGTTTTTATTTACATATTTATGATAGAGAAAATTATAGAATCTCTCATGACGTGATATTGTCTGGCCTTATCCAATTACCTCTGAAAATATGAAATGAATTGCAAGCATGTCAAGAAACAAACATATTAAAATCTATTTGCATTTACTTAATCAAAACTACCACACGCTGTGTTCGGCCCAGTATGATGTAAGAGAGACTTCTATGTCTAAATAAAACAGTGGTGGTCCTAGGAATATGACAAAAGTATTCATTTTTCAAGGATAACTTGAGAAAATTTGATTAGACAATCTACCCAGGTAACTAAGATGCTCTCAGGTATCATTGGTGTATATTTCTCTTATAGAAATCTAAATAACAAGTCATATATTTTACCTGTTAAATCAATTTTGTTTATTGAAAAAAATTAAATTCTGAAAAATTTTAATTTAAAAAGCAATGACCAATAAAATATTAACATCAACAGAATGTGTCTTTCAGACTGAAATATTGACTCTTAATTGAGTGAGCAGTGTTGAAACAACGACCAATACAATCTGGATTAGCTCTGGCTCCTGAAAAAAAGGAGCTAAAAAATTAGTCAAAATAAAATTTGAAGCTAATTTATATCAAACTATAAGCTTATACATAATGAAATTGATGAAAAATTTTGGAGCAAAGAATATTAGCCAAAATAATATTCTGGAGCCAGAAATTAATAAAAATTGGCAATTGACTACCGGTAAATTGGCCAATGGTAGAGCAATCCCTGACAATATTACCAGTAATGTAAATTTTATCTATGGTCTCATCCAAATGTTCCCTCAAAAATTGTGTAAGCATCTATAGAGTAAGCTTACTATGGACAGTAAATATCATTTGATTATAAATATGATCTTACCAAAGAGATGCATGCACATATATATTTACGATGGACTGTCTTAAGGATTGTCAGTTTTTGCATAGGCTAACATTAACAAACCTTGAAAAATTTATGGATGGAAAAAATATTGAGTGAAAAATAGAAATAACCAACCAGATAATGACAAAAATTGGACTGAAATTCTACTGGTGCTTGGTCCAAAGCCCAAGTTATTTTAGGTCCGTTTGCCAATTCTGAGGCCCCCTGATTTGTTTTTAGGCTGTTTACTAGGTCTGAGGCCTAATTTTTTTCTTTGGACCATTTGCAAGGTCTGTCTTTTAACCATTTTTAGCAAGTATTTATTGTATCATAAGATTATGTGGGAGATTAAAGTACAGACCCCCAGACTGTCTGTGATTTTTATTTTATTTCAATTATGAAAAGCAAAAATTTGAACATGCTTTAATACACATCAATTTTTGGTAAAATGCCTGTAGATCATTTAAATATGAAAACAAGCGATTTGACACTTTCTGACACTAAAAGCCCAAAGGCCTTGTATACCTATATATATATATATATATATATATATATATATATACAAACAGAATGACCTATAATTTTATCTGTGACTTCATCAATACATTCCATATTTATTACAGGTAGTATATACACTAAGTTTTCTGTCATCATCATTTAAGAAAGAAAATGACTCAAATATTAATGTAGACTTCTGTATATTTTAATTATTTTTTTTTTACATATTTCAATACTGAGTATACAAATAGATATGTGCATAATTTAAGCATTATTGCATAACATATATTGTTTAAACATACTTAGTTAAAGAAATGAGATATTACTTTTTTATTAGTTATGTCTGTTAAAAATAATAAGCAAACAATCAAAATTCTAGACTATCCGTTAATGCTCATGTTATGAAGGACAAGAAGATGACTAGGAAGGGTAAATAAAGATGTCTAAGAAAGACTTAAATACAGTACATAAATACTGTTCATGATTGAATTGAATTGGATTAATAGCGTTTTACGACCAAGTCAAGATTCTTACACATGTAGTCAGTTCCTGGCTGGTGGAGGAAACCAGAGTGTCCAAAAAAAAAAAACAGCCAATAGGACACTAGGATCTGTCTGAATGAGAGTCAAACCTAGGAGTGAGAGTCACTGTGATGGTAAGCACACTATTGAGAATCAGCCACCAAAATCCTTGTACTGTTCATGAGAATATACAAATATATGGAATAACATGGTAGGACTTTCCTTTGTACCTCACTCATAATATTCTTATAAGTAAAAAAAAAGAATTTTCACAGATGGCTTTATTCTGACATTTTGAGGCTTTTTCAGTCAAAAATAAGGTTTAAAACTCTTTCAAACAACATAGAAAAAAATTTAAAAATGGTTGAGTGGCGGTAATCTGTCATTTGTCTGAATTGACACCGGACAATATATATATGAGAGAATGAAACTACTTGTATTTGTGTAAAATATTTTATCTGATATTTATAACAACGAAGGCAATATTTGTGTAAAATATTCTATCTGATATTTATAACAACGAAGACAATATAGAAAGAATACATTACTTGTATACATAATTATGTATCTTGTATACAATACACATCATTTAATTGGTTGGACTTAAAATACTTAGCACATGCAATATTAATTAGTTACTTGACCTGTTGACAGATAATTAAAAGTGAAACTACAAGTACACGTCACTAATTATCAAAAGTGAAACTACAGGTATAGGTCGCTAATTATCAAAAGTGAAACTACAGGTAAAGATCGCCAATTAACTATCAATTGTCACAAGTGAAAGATATTAATTGATCTATCACCATTATTTGAAGATAGTTGTCAAATCATCCACGTAACGGTTGATTTAAAACGTGTCTGCATGAATGATATGTACTTATTACACGTCAAAACTAGTAATTATTTGATACAAATGCATAATTACAAAATTAGGTCACCTGTCATATAACAAGTATTTTATCAGACAGGTATACAAATACACATAGTCAAATTTTTCCTTTTTGGTAAAAATAAAATAAAATATTTATAATGAAATTCAAATATTTGCTCGGAACATGCTTGGTTTTAAGAAGCCGGATACCGAGATGGGGCGAGGTTAAACTTCACAGGAAGTTTACGGATCCTATTCAATAAGAAAATATAGTAAAAATCTGCGCGGGACACCTTGTCATCTCGTGCAAAAACTTACCAACTAACTGTCTTTACAGTATAAATTGTCTCTTTTGAGGGTAAATTATATCCAATTATTCCAACTCTTCCTTGCAATTAAAGTTCAAAACATGTAAATATTATTTATCCAACTTTTAAAACAGAATCAAGATGAAAATGGCTGCTACCCGAAGTAAGTCTACCTGACACACAGGTGCGCCCACTGTAGCGACATCTAGTGACAACTATGAATGAAATTTAGTGGGCGGTGCCCGTTGATGACATAGTAGTGCTACCTGTTTTCTACTATATATCTTACGTATAATGACTTGTATAATTTTGTGTCATCGCTTCAAACCTAACACAAAAATAGAAGACAAAATTTAATTTATTTATAAAAGGTTGTCATATCAGCAGAGGCATACATCTCTGATATCAGATCATTTTTATTTAAAATATGACATTTGTAAATAACAGTCAGCTTCACAAAAATCCGGGTTTAAAGCACAACAAGGATTGGTGTCTTATTACAAAATTACGATTGTGGTTTTTAAAGGATTATAAGAGTCTATTTCAATAAATAAATACGTCGCTTTTAAAATTCGGGAGATACCTGTAAATAACGGACTCGTATGTATCGAAAATGCCACTTATAAACTTCAACGGGGAATAAGTACATGAACATTATATAAATAAAGTCATATGGCTTCGGTACACCAACGAAGGGATTTATTTATTTATTTATTTATTTATTTATTTAGCCAGATTTATTTATTTATTTATTTATTTATTTATTTATTTTATTCATTTATTTATTTATTTGTAAAAACAATTAGTTTTTCATTCTCAGTTTTTCAGTGAAATTAAAACATATATTTGAACTGAATATAGTTATATAAAAAATCCAATAACCTCCGAAAATTATTTTGAGATCAGTGCACTGAATGAGGCAAATAATTGTCAAATAACAAAAGATTCAATGTCCTCCTATAGTGAGTACTGACTATAACAAAATTTTCAAATATTATCCGGATTTTTGAACAGCAAAAATCAGAACTTGTGGTGTTGTTTAACTTGAACTTCAGAAAACTTTTAGAGAGATCAACAATATCTGATTCTCTTTTTATTGTAAGAAAAGAATGACTTCTCGTCCATTGAATATTTATTTTTGTACTTGTAATGTATGCAGTGTAGTATAAAAGGGGATGTATTTAGTATGTCCGTCATGTGTTTTTTGTGTATTAATTATATATGTAAAACAAATTAATAAATAAATTTCATAAAGCTTCATATCCGAGATCTCTTTAGAACTGCTTGACTGGCAATTTTCTTTTCACTCTTTGATACTGAGTAGGACAAGTTCCAGGCTCTCGCATGACCAAAGAGCAACTCTGACTAGTTGCAATTTGAGTATCACCGTTACTAGTTACAAGTTTGGACCTTGGCACAAACTTAAGCGTATTCAGCGATGTTTCATCACCGACCGCCCGGATGCCATTTGCTTACCAGTGCTTTTTTTTAAATTAAAGCAAAGTATAAATTTATCGTTGGTCATTTGTCTATGTCAACTGTCTGACTTCGAATCCATAGGCCAAGCTAAAGATATGCTTCTACATTGTTCATTTACTTTGCCCAATTATTGTTTATAATAAAGTTATAAAATTATATGCTCGACGCTGGCAAGGCAAAAAATAAGTATTTTGGCCTCCAATGGACTTTTTTACCCCTTTTGGACATTCAGAATCATGTACACATTTTAACGTACGTAGAAACGTGCATTCTTTGGGTAATGGCTATATAATGGGATAAGACAAAACAGCGACTTCCTGGAAGCCATTGCTTCTAGTATGCTGATGACCCCAACTTCACAAACATTTCTTAACCAATATTTTTTCCTTGGATAAAATCTAGCAACTTTGAAAATGTTAGTGAAGGGACCGGCGCCAGTTCAGTTACCTAAAGCAAGTCATTAAGCTTTGGTCTCTCTCTCTCTCTCTCTCTCTCTCTCTCTCTCTCTCTCTCTCTCTCTCTCTCTCCTGATCATATATCTGCGACGCTAGCATATTTTGCCTGTAACCGACTTATTATGTCCTGGGATCTGTTATTTGCGATGATGACAGACAATTGCTATGCTACAATTCAATTGTATGATATATAAAATTAATATATTAGATAATTGAAGCATATACAACTAAATAATATGAATACTAAAATGACAAATCGCTTACCTTCAGAATAATTTTGATATGTTGAAGCCAACCTTTAAACCAATTTTATCCTTGCCAATTCAAATCCTAAACCGAAATGTTTTGTCTCTCCTTATTTTTTATCTATAAACAGCCAATCAAATTAAGAAAAAATCTTAAATTAACAAATTTACGTTGTTTTGATCTGTGTCTGTCCTCTATCAAAGAAATTCATATCTCAAGGTTGACATATGAGTATATACAAAAAACATAAATTTAGAGAAATTCAACACGGTCAGTTTTTGATAAAAAGTACTAATGCGAAGAAGAGGTCACATTCCATCTTCGTTAAGAAGATATTTGTCATATAATCACGGGCGATCAAATTTATCATATGTTTTAAATCATGTACACTACTGTAAAAACTTTATCAGTTACACATATGTAAAATGCGGACGGGATTGGACATTTTTATAGGATTTTACATTACCAAGAAACGGTATCTGAAACGTAGACAAGTAATTTCTTTAAGAAAGGAGGACCTCAGTGGCCACACTTTAGACCACTCGGTCACCCTCCTTGGGTAGATCCTTCTGTAAGAAAATTTGTCAGTTGTTTTACCAAGAATAGTGGTTTTCTCCGGACACTCCGGTTTCCTCCACCATTCCAAAACTGTCAACCTCTTTAATATAAGTGAATTTTTTTTACTGGGGTTTTAAACTCTTTTTACCCAACTCCGCCCTTTTAAGAATGGCAAAATGACCCTATTGAATGTTGGTACCAATTCAATAAAAACGTACCTGTGTTATTGGTGTCAGATGTGCATTAATAAGCTAGCTAAGTGTCTTTAATCAACGTGAAATCAGTTTTATTGTACGGAATTGAATGTTGGAGAGTAACAAATGAAGATATGAGATCTCTGACTAGTTTCCACCACGACTGCCTCAGACAAATTTGCAGAATATTTTGGCCAAACAAAATATCCGACATAAACTTACTAAAGCTGACTGTCGGAGTCCACCTTCATTGTCTAGCAAATTAAACAAAGACAATTCCGTTGGTTTGGCCATGTCTTCAGAATTCAAAACGAAAACATAACCAAAACAGCACTAAGATGGACACCACAAGGAAAAAGACCGCGGGGAAGACCAAAAATAACATGGAGAAAGATTGTAGAAAAGGAGCTAAAAGACTTACAACTGACATAGGACGAGGCAGAGAAAAAGGCTAAGAATCACACTGAATGGAGCCTTGTGTTGACCTTATGCTCCGACTGGAGCAAAGAGGATAGGTAGGTAGGTAGGTAGGGGTAGGTAGGTAGGTAGGTAAGTGTCTTAAGTAATGTTTTCTATATGGATCACGGTTCCTGAATCAACTGGCTCTCAAAATATGAACTCTCGTCACGATTTAAAAAAATTAAAACAATGCTATATTTTACTTAATTTTATGAAAGAAGGCTAAACCTTCCACCAACTTTATTAAAACGTAACGCTTTTGGATTGGATTGAACCCTCAAAATTTGATTTTGGTTTCTGGTTGGACTTTATGACAGGGATAGAGATTATCCGTAAGAGCAACCTATCTAGTCCACAATTTACACTTCCCCTTAGTTAATTTTATCAATTTCTTTTCCTTCCGTGATTTTACAGGAAATTATTTAAATGACATTCTACACACAGTTCACTGAACTTTTCTGTCCACATATAACAATTTTTATTTTCTGAGTAAATTTAAGACAATATATGTTATAAATATAACTTGAAAAGTCACAAGATATTTCAGTTTTAAACTGAAATGTCACGTACATCGAGATAGCTTATACAATTGATATCCTTCGGACAAAAAGAATTAACAAGAAACGCACTGAATAATGTGCTAAACACATGAGCGCATTTTCTCCGGAATTCATATATTGATTAATCATGTATAAGAGGAGCTTTGGTGGCCGATTTGCCTAAAGGGCACACTTATGGCTCACACTGCATCTTACCGTCTAGGTTCGAATCTCTGTCGGATAGGTTGAAGTGTTAAAAAGAGGACAGATCTTATTGTGAGAAAGTTCGTCAGTTCCCTTGTCAGAAGAGATTTTTTCTTTCTTTTTTTAAAATCTTTTTTCTTTAAAAGTTTTGTTGTCCCGTCACTGACGACGTTTGCGTAAAAAGGGTGAAAACAAGAGTACCATACGTCGTTTAATGATCGCCTGCATTCGACATTGACACCTCTTCGTAAGAAGCGGACCAGCCGATAAGGATGTCATGGCCTTAAATGAAATTCCCTCAACCAATTCTTTATCATTCTTGGACACATTGTCCGACCATAACTGCGTACCTGTCGCCGTCAGAAATCGGCGACGTAGACCGCGGCGAGAAACGCATGCCTCTGTCTTGGCGTTGCAACTTAACGCGCAAGCGCTCGCTCCTAAGACAGGCCACCCTTTCTCCTCGTGGCTCAGACGCCGCGTGACAACTAAACGAGATATTGTTTGTCTCATGTACACCAAACTGCGGGGCTACAAGACGTTGCAAATGCACATACATTATCAGAATAATGACCTTTAACCCTTTCGATCAGAACAAACAGAAATAAATTAAGTCAAAACCGTAAAATAATTATAAAATTATGTCGAAATTTCCATTTACCATTTTTAAGCTCAACTGGACCTAAGGAGAGTTTTTACGTCATTTATATTTTCAAGTGACGTTTTACTTAAAATATCGTTTTAGAGGACTTTTTACAATGTTTCACTGAGTAAAAATGCATTTAAGTCATCATTATAATTTAGTGACGTTTTGTTTAAAAACAGCGTTTTAGAGCTCTTTTTACGTCATGTATATAACTCGGGGTCGTTTAACTGGCAAAGTTTTTTTTATAAAGCTATTTCATATTAATAATAGAAGGAAGAAATTGTCAACTATTACCTAGAAATATCGTTTTCAGAAGACTGAAACCCAGAGACCTTTTACCCAGCATTAAAGGACCGTTCACACACATACACACACACACATCACTGATCATTGCTGGAGTGTTTATGTATTATATTCAGCATGTTCTATTTTACTTTGTTGAACCGAATATTATATGGGGCTCTAGCTATTTTTTCACCACATAATGAACCAACAAAAATTGCATGTGGTGCAAATTAGTAAAAGAGAGACAACTCTATATTGACTTAGTTTCATCCGCATTAGATACAGTTCTTTTGCAGTAAAAACAGTTGGAAAAATAACAAGACATTGTCATTCAGATCCCCATTCTACTAACTTTCTACTTTCTACCAATAGTTTCAGTGATTACAATTTCTATTCAATATCATGTTAAACTTGTCTAAAATTGTTTGCAAAGCGCAAAAGACAATATAATTGGTACTGAAACTTTACAAGTTTTCTCAAGTTAGAACTGCCACAAAGCTTAATCAGAAATATATCCACTCACATTTCATTTATAAGTAGCTTATATAATATGCTTGAAGTAACTGTAATGCAATGAATAATTTCCAAATCATTAACAAATTTCAGTATACTTATGCAACTATGTCCTTGACCTTTTAACATATATGACATAGAACCATATTGTCATGTCAATACCTACAATATTCTAATATACATGCCTATACAAAAAGTTAATAGTTTTCAAGATAATAGCAATTTATGACTTCTTTTGCAGCTGTGACCTTGACCTTTTAACACATGACCTTGAACCATAAATAAAAATTATCAATGCTGCAATACATTCAATATTCTAATATACATGCCTATACAAAAAGTTAATAGTTTTCAAGATAATTAGCAATTTATGACTTCTTTTGCAGCTGTGAACCTTGACCTTTGAACACATGACCTTGAACTATATATCAAAATGATCAGCATGTCAATACCTACAATATTCTAATATACATGCCTATATAAAAAGGTTAATAGTTTTCAAGATAATTAGCAATTTAAGTCTTCTTTTGCAGCTGTGACCTTGACCTTTGAACATATGACCTTGAACCATATATCAAAATGATCATCATGTCAATACCTACAATATTCTAACATGCCTATACTAAAAGTTAATAGTTTTCAAGATAATTAGCAGTTTATGTCTTCTTTTGCAGCTGTAACCTTGACCTTTGAACATATGACCTTTTAGCATATATCAAAATGATAATCATGTTAATACCTACAATATTTAACCATTAAACTGTTTAAAAATGAGGCTTCTAGTCGATATAACTTACAATGCTGTGCAATGCAAACTGAATAATGCACGCTATTTCATGAAATGAACAAACTATAGGCTTCAGACCCTAGAGAAACCAAATATCATATCAGATTTTTTTCTCCCATCATCAGTTTTGGAGAAGAAGATTTTTTAAGATTATTGGACCTCTAGTTCACCTTGACCTAGTTTTGGTAGCCATGGCAACGCCATGAACAAATCTGAATTGCACTGACCCATATATGTTTCTGACCAAGTATCACTGAAATCTGTGCAGCAGTTTTGGAGGAGAAGTTGAAAATAGGTGTTAAAGATACACACACACACGCACGCACACATGCACGCACATACACATGCCGCGCCATGCCATAAGCTCACATGACCTTTCGATCTGGTGAGCTAACAAATCTGAATTGCACAGACCCATATATGCTTCTGACCAAGTATCACTGAAATCTGTGCAGCAGTTTTGGTGGAGAAGTCGAAAATAGGTGTTAAAGATGCACACACACACATACACACGCACATACACATGCCGCGCCATGCCATAAGCTCACATGACCTTTCGGTCTGGTGAGCTAAAAACAGTGAGCGAACTGACAAACTTTTTCACATTGGGAAATGCCTGAGGCAGTGAGAGGCACTGTGATCCATAATGTGATTTATAAGTGTGTGCTTGGCCAATGAGACCTCGATGTGGTATAGGTATGTCTTTATAACACTGAGTATATTGAAAGCAAAACTAGATGATTCTTTGGCATAGAAGACATCTAGCCCACATTGAAGAAGTACACTTGAATGTGTTTTTCTTGTTAAGTGAACTTAAATAAAAATCAAAATCTGACTTTTATTCTGAGATTTTTTATTTAATGATAAAAGAAAAACAATGAATTATAATTATAAATAAACAAATTCTTTTTTAAAAAATATCACAGCCTCTCACGAAGTGCTCTCTCTCTCTCTCTCTCTCTCTCTCTCTCTCTCTCTCTCTCTCTCTCTCTCTCTCTCTCTCTCTCTCTCTCTCTCTTTCTCTCTCTCTCATTTGTACAATTTGTACAAGTACTTTTTATTTAACAATTTTAAACAAGTTGCATTTGTGTCCAATCTAAGTTACTGCGGAAAAAATTGGAATTTCCTCCCTATATGATTTGATCCAATAAGATTAAATGTCCCAATGCAAGACACCTTATATTTCATTTATTTATAACAAGATGCCACCAGCTATTGATAAGTGGATGATCATGTCTGAATTTACACTAAAATACAACACAATGATAACACAGGATCTTAGCATTAATTTGAAAGGTCTGTATACAAACAAATTTCATTCCAATTGACTAGGTTTTCTTTGTGAAGGAACTATCTGTACCCATTTTAATTAATGTCATGGAATTTAACCTATGATTATAATATATATCAATCAATCAGAAACAAGCTGGTCAATGTTCAAATCACAATCCAAAACTATGAAAACAGGCAAATTAAGTTAAACACCTGAACATTTACCATAATAATGAGGCCGGATAATCCAGAAAGATATGCATCTCCTGTCTAGCTAGCTACATGTGCAATGTGTGAAATCAAAATTAAGAATGAAAGTAACATGGAACACTATGGGTAATCAAATATATCCAGGATAATTCTGGATACAGTGACCTCATACTTATCAACAATATTGTGTCGATGGCCATAAAACTCTTTGAGGGCCTTGTTAAGACTAAAGAAGTATAGATCTACTGATATCATTAAGGGGTGAGTAATGATAGCAATGACAAGATTACTGCAGTGCAAACAAATAAATTATAGATCTGAATTTTGTTTTAAGACATAGGATGACTAGATTAGGTTAACTTAATATTTTTACACAATCTCTCAAGCAAACTATTACTCAAGTCACAAAAAGCTGGGATATATGACAACAAAAATACTATAGCCTTTTGAAACAATATCCTTATCTTATCTCCAAAAGTATGAGGTAATCTGCTTCTACCCATAGCATCAAATGAAAAACCTATCACAGATTCTGGTGTGTGCAAAGGGAGGTAAGTCAATATATTTGAACCATCTGTGAATGCTTTGGCCATTTTATAAAAATTTTCAGGTGGGTTTAATAGAGCTGGAACAAGTATGAATTGTTCAATGTCTTTGCATACTGCATAAGCATGTTTATATCCATTACAACAAATATTATTTTCATCTCTTATTCCAAGAAAAGTCCCGACCCACTTCCAAAAATACACAAAATCATCCAGAGTTTCTTTGGTACAATTGATTCCAAATTTTTCAGGATACATAATTATTGCTCCAATAAATCCACTTTGTACAAGTGACATATCATACTGTGACACATATAATTTCTGATTCTTCGTCATTTTTATGCTGACATTTTCATGCATTCTATGGACACTCATAATAGATCTGTAGGCCTCTGAAGTTCTATCCCAAATATCCCCATAATGCCACAGTACTATATGTTTTAATGTCAGTAAATATCGCCTTAGTGATTTTCTTGGTGTGTCAGATTGTCCTGTGAAGACAAGTGGCTCTAACAAATTTATAATACTAAAACCACACACTAACGAACACAACATTGCTGAAACACAACATGTTAAGTTTTTCTGGAAAAAAAGTTTGCCATTTTCAAACTTTTTCCAATCAAAATCTTCTGGTTGCTTTATATTTCGAGAATGGTTTATTTTTATTCTTTCATTACTTCCTTTCTGTAATATTTCTAGTAGAGGTGATGCCATAATGGTAAAAGATAGTTATGTAAATTTAAGAGATAAGCTAGCTTTTAAATTTATTTTGAGGAAGAAGTCATGATGTTTAAGTGCATAGCTCTGTAACCTTGAAATGTTTGTCCCATTGTTCTGAAAAATAAAAAAAAATATCCAAATGACTAAAAGCATTTGAAAAGAGATAACCTGAAAATTGCCAAAAGAGTGTTGTTTCATACAAGAAAAAAAGATACTGTCACATACGATTCACTGGTATTGTTTTTGTTATTTAGTTGACTTAAAATTATTTACTTACCTAGTCTTTGATGAAAACCAATTTGCACATCCTTGATTATCTGAGAATATTTTTATACAGTGAAAAATGTTGCCACAATGGGAATTTTACATATTGAAAATGGGCAATATTTACACTAAAACTACTTGCTTTACTGTGTGAGTTATAGTTGCAAAGAAAGCAGTAACTGCTACAGAGATTTTACATGACAAAAATGGTGATATTAAGACTGGAAGTGATGTCCATTTAAATTGGTGACCAAATACATCATATGCACAAAAAAATCTACCATTTGCGTTGTTTTTTAACATGTAAAATCCCCACAGAAGCGAGTGTTTCATTTTTACAGAAATATTCAATGGTTAGATCTTGGATGTGCATAGCAATTTTCAGTATATGTCTAGACTCAAGTAAGTGAAAAATACCACACTTGGTTGAAGTTAATTGGATTTTCTATGAAAACTGAACAAAATTCACTAACTCAAACATGACTCAAACAGTACATGTTAGTTGGTTGATTGCTTGCTATGTTGTTTAACTTTACATCAGCAATGTTTCAGCTATTCATGATTAAAGGTTATCAATAATAGCTTAGGATTAGTCTAAAAACAAGCTTATGTATGTGTGAGATGTGCAAGTGTGTACTATGGTCTTTCTTGAGCTGGCTTGTTCTCATGGTGACTTTTTCTTAAGGTTCAATCTCACCAAATCAGTATGTCACAGACAAGCAAGCATACCCACTCCCCATGTCACATTACAGGTATCCTGGCATTGGTGAACCGGTGGATACTCTATCCTCTATGCATAGGACAGGAAAAATCAAGGTTTTAAATTAAAAAAAAAAAATATCCGACAAATCAGATCACTAAACATCAATTTTAATTTTTTGATTAGATCTTCTCAGTGTTAGATTCATTTAAATGATTTTGTTACAGAACCCTTGGTTATTTCCACAAATGTAAATAGGTCTTGATTACGAAAAAGTATATTATACTAGTAATAGGTGAAGTTTGAAACAAATACATGCACCTGACAGCTACTTACCTAATCACCAGCCTTCCTTGACCTTTGTAGGTCTACTTTCGTTTCAAAGATGAGATCTCTAAAGCACAACACGGAAATGGAGTGAACCGGAACAGTTCTGGTGTAATCAAAGTACTGAAACACTGAAACATATTTCATTCTTGTTCACCTCAATTCATCACTTATATCGTTATGTTACCAGCTATAGATAGCAGCGATAACAGTTTCACTCATTTTAGATGACACCATAAGAGTTTTTCACCGGTACTTTAAATCATCTTTTTGTTAAAATCGTTTTATTTATACATGTAATGAGATTCAAATAAGTAAATTTCAAATACATGTAATATGAACGGAATGAATGGGATGTTATCTTCTGAGCGAGATCTTTTTACTATTATGTTAGCGCACCAGCTTTAGGTATTTCTCTTTAAAACTGAATTCAGTTAAATTATTTTAGTAAGAGTTATTATCCGAAATAAAGGTTAATTCACTTATATCAAGACATCATCATACCACCAACTTTTGGCAAGTTTTTTTTTTCTCTAAATTGACCATGTTTTATCTGGTCCAATAGACTGTTACGATTAAATATCGATGTCACTTGCTGAAGTTAAATGTTTCTAATCATTTGAAGTCAAGATGATTTTACTTATATCGAAAAGTAACCAATTAAAACTTATTTCTAAAAATTTTTGAATGAAGTTATATCCAATAAAACCACTCACTTATACAGAGGTGTTACTAACTATATTTAATGTCTGTTTATTAGAAAAAAAAATTCTTTTGTGTTTTATATTCCAGGCAAGATTTAAATTGTACATGTATTTAAAGCTGCATTAAGTTTCCCAAAGAAAAAATTAAAAAGGTGCTAATCTAATTAATGATGTTCCTAATGAACAATGTTACATTTGGTTCAACGATTAAAGCTCAAATAAATACAGAAATTAAGTATTTACCCAGCGAAATGCGGCATTTGGGATCTAATATGAAAACATGGTTACGTCATCAAAACCCTGGTCATTTAAAGCTGCATTAAGTTTTCCAAAGAAAAAAAATAAAACGGTGCTAATCTAATAAATGATGTTCCTAATGAACAATGTTACATTTGGTTCAACGATAAAAGCTCAAATAAATACAGAAATTACAGTATTTACTTAGCGAGATGCAGCATTTGGGATCTAATATTAGAACATGGTTACGTCATCAAAACCCGGGTCATTTAATAAACACAACTTTCAAAATGTTGAAATACGATAAATTAAACACAGAACTTCGTTGAATTTGTCATTTGTGACTTAGTAAGGGAAAAATAACACCATTTCAAATACATCTGGATATTAATGAAGGACAATTAATGCAATCTGTCATGTTTCACTTTCGATTCTAGGCTTTTCCGTACATCCGTGCGCATGCTCCAAGCTCATAATTACCATCGTAAAACACTGACCAACCGGTCAGAGGATTCCGTTTATTTACAGCTAAAAGAAATGAAATTTTAGAAAATGAATGTCACGGATCGTGGTTAGAAGATATCTACTTTTAAAAAAATATATTTTTAGAAAATCAAAAAAAAATTCAAAAATTTTGTAAACTTAATGCAGCTTTAAACACAACTTTCAAAACGGTGAAATTTACGATAAATTAAACACAGAACTTCGTTGAATTTGTCATCTGTGACTTAGTAAGGGATACATAACACCATTTCAAATACATCTGGATATTAATGAAGGACAATTAATGCAATCTGTCATGTTTCACTTTCGATTCTAGGGTTTTCCTTACATCCGTGCGCATGCTCCAAGCTCACAATTACCATCGTAAAACACTGACCAACCGGTCAGGGGATTCCGTTTATTTACAGCTAAAAGAAATGAAATTTTAGAAAATGAATGTCACGGATCGTGGTTAAAAGATGTCTATTTTTAAAAAAATATATTTTTAGAAAATCCAAAAAAATTCAGAAAATTGAAAAACTTAATGCAGCTTAAAAGGTCAACAACTTTAACTTTTCCTATTTGTACTCCTATCTAAGATTTTTTTAAAAAATTTATATCAAGTTATAAACAATAGATAAAATTTTTCTTTTAAATTGTATGGGATTAAAGTTCTTTGTCAAGGTTGTTTCAAATATATGAAGATGTCAACGGTTTTGTATGAAATCTACTATGTGCGATAGCAGCAATACGATGTTTAATGTGACACAGATTTGACATCAGTTGTTTTATCGATTACAATGAAGGTGATTTTATTCAGTTTGAGTTAAATGACAGTGGCTTTATTTTGAAGTTGCCCAAATGAAATCTTTATAAGTAAATCGCATCTCAACAAAATGCTAACATCTATAATAAAGGTAATTATATTTTACCAAAAAAAAAAAAAATTATCATAATATTCGACATGAAGATACTACTTTTTCACAGCTATAGAAACACACACACACACACACACACACACACACACACACACACACACACACACACATGACTAGATAAGCATCTCTATTTAACTGAAATGGACATTGTGATCGACTAGATAAATGTCTTCAATCAAACTTACGATGTATTTTTCATTCCGAGGGAGATGTGCTCATAAGTAGTTTAGATTTTTTTTTTTTAAATAATCGCCATATAAAAATAAGTTGAAATGTTACAAATAAATGAGAGCCAGGAGATCTTGTCTTGTTTTCATCCTTTGACTTATCATCATCATCATCATCATCATCATCATCATCATCATCATCATCATCATCATCATCATCACCATCATCATTATTATTATATTGTTTTTCTTCTACATATGTCTTTATAAAAAGCATGTGGATCACTGATTGAATGCTGTTAAACTAAGCTGTTTAATAATACAGTTGAAACATCAATTATTTAATGCCAAATCCTGTTTATGTCTTGTGACAGAGCCTATCATAACTTATATCCTTTCAGCCAAGAAAGCCATTGTTGTATGTCGTTATATGTCGCTGTTTTAACATATTTTTCTAATGACATTCATCCTTTTCCGTATTTTTGGAATTATTTAGTAAATAAGTAAGTTTTAGTTGGCTTAAAAATGACATGTGGAAGTTGTTGTGTTAATTAATTATCACGGATCACAGTAATTCAAGACTTACAGTGATTTACTTTGTTTTTACGATCATTTTTCTTTTAGGGTCATTATTATTAACAAAGCCTGCTAGCAAACTCAACATATAAAAAACTGATATGCAAACTACAACATAATATTATTGCCTCTAATTATATGTCGTTGGTGAAAACAAGTGACGACAGTTTACACAATTATATGTACCAAACACCGACTCCATGTGTACTTTCAGTACTTTGATTATATTGGTAATAACGCAATGTCCATTTCAACAATAGGTGGCGACTGGTGTTGATCATGTGATCGAAACACAAAAAAATGGCGCTAAAACAAAAAGAGTGTTTGGAAGTTTTAGGACTGGATGAAAATGCATCTGCGGGTAATTAAAAAACTGTTTTGTAATTCAAAAGAGAAAAAATTGTATAAAAAATTACTAAACGACAAATACAACGGAATGTAAAAAATGAAATTTATTTTTTCTTTTTAGCTCACCTGAGGCTAAGTGTGAGTGTTGAAAATCAAGTTTTTCAAGTTTTCAATAATTCTTTAAATTTGACTTGTTTACTTCACATGCATTTGCTTGCTTGTTTAAACAAACTTTTGTCATCTTAGAATTGGAAAATATTTTATTTTTCCATCTACTGTTTCATACTAAATCCATTGGGAAATTATTATGATTGTGATGTGATAATTCGATTTTTTACCATTTTAGTTATACAAACTTGTTAAATGTAGCTTCCGGAAACTTAAAACTCCATTTTGAAATAAAAAAATGTAGGGGACATTTAATCATATCGTTTACTCAAATATTAAGTTGTCAATCTTTAAACCAAACATATTTACGGATATCTTTAATTGTATTTACAGGTATTTCTACATTATTTTAAGATATATCTAACATCTGTTAAAGTTATCTCAACAATAATTTATTTAAAACTACATGCAAAAGTTTATAAATCATAAAAATATTTTAACTTGGGGCATTTTCAAGGGGGTTGCAAGGTGAAGGTCATGCAACAGATTGACCTTTCGCTATGTTCAAAGCTATAAAAAATTACCAAAATTTACTAAATGTTGTACATGGAGGTGATAATGAATGAGCTTCTTATAGAAGCTTACAAAGTAAATGTCAGGTACTAAATCAATTGCAGTTGGAATTCTAAATACCTCAAGAATATAAATATTCTTTACTTTAACAAAATATTAAAACTTTTAAAATTGGTTGACCTTGACATTCATTCAAGGCCACATGGATAAATATACTGCAGAATGTCAAAAGGTTAGTTAAATGTCAAGAAACTTCAAATTTTATTTATTACATTGTAAATGGGTGCTCTACAAAGTTATAAAAAGTGCCTGACCTTGAATTTTGACTGTTCATAAGCTAAACTTTACTCTGACAATGAACTAAAAGTACTGGAAACATGAAACTTCAAAGTGCATGAATAATTTTTATATGGCCAACAGGGTTGCAGTGACTTTTGGTTGACCTTTAGCCTTGACCTGCATTCAGGGTCATGGTGACCTTATGCAGATTTATACATAAAAATACCTTATATTAATGGTATTATTAGTTATGCAATTTATGAAATGCTAGAAGTCTAAATTAGTTTCAAATATTTGTTAAAATTTAACAGATTGGAATCTTAAAATAGCAATATTTTTTGAATTTAAAAAAAAAGTTTTATAGGCCTTGTTGGTAAGTCACAAGTCTAGAGCTCTTTTAGTGGCTTACATTTTAAAACCTCATGTCTAAATTATAAAATTATCTTGACCCTGAATATCACATTGGGATTGTGTTGATGAATTAAAATATATCTTTTTGTGATGCGAGAGGCCTAGAAGGTTGAATTTTTTTTTCTAAAGCAAGTTTTGTCATGTTAAATAAATTATTTAGACATATTTATTCTATTTTTGTTCTTTTGTTGTGTAGATGATATTAAGAAGACATACAAAAGGCTTGCTCTAAAATATCATCCAGATAAGGTAAGTGAGATGTGTGATTGCTGTGTTTCTTCTGTAATCAAAATCTCTTAATTGGAATCCTTTTGTTTTGAAAATACAAATATTGAAAAATATTGTAGATGACATTGGATATGCTGTTAAAAGTGCATAACTTTACATAATAAGTAGATAATATAAAATTGTTCTTAGTTTAGATTTGTATTTTATTAAAAAGGTCAAACCAAAAATAGAAAAAAATATTCAGATTAACTATATAAGTATGCATACATGTCCATTAATATAAATGTGATAGATTTTGAAATTGCATTGCCAGACTCCAGCTTTGCATATTACAGATATTTTTTATCAAAGGAAACAGGAGGTGAAAAAAAAACAAATAGGCAAAACAAAACTTTTTATTTCTGGTTTCCAGACTGGTCCAAATTTAGTCATTTTTTGATTTTTAGCTCACCTGACCAAAAGGTCATGTGAGCTTATGGCATGGCATGGTGTGTGTATATGCATGTGTGTGTGTGTGTGTGTGTGTGTGTGTGTGTGTGTGTGTGTGTGTGTGTGTGTGTGTGTGTGTTTTGTCAACAAATAGTTTTGACTTCTCCTCCAAAACTGCTGGACAGATTTCAATGATACTTGGTCAGAAGCATATATGGGCTGGTGCAATTCAGATTTGTTCATGACGTTGCCATGGCTACCAAAACTAGGTCAAGGTGACCTAGTGGTCCAAAAATCTTCAAAATCTTCTTCTCTAAAACCAATGATGGGAGAAAAAATCTGACGTGATATTTATCTTCTCTATGGTCTTAAGCCTATAGTTTGTTCATTTTGTGAAATTTTGTCGAAAAATGGGTTACATGTTTTTGCATTTAATTTTAAAAATTTCATAAAATGGCTTCAATTAGTTATAACTTGACTATTTGAACAGATATTGACATAGGGTTTTCAATTTTGACTTTTTTTTTTTTTTTTTTAAAATGACCTTAAAATAAGGTCAAGGTCACAAATCAAGGTCATGACCTAATTTGTGATTTATGCAGTTTTTGGCAATTTTCTTGCAAATTTTAAGAGATATATGAATTCAAAACATTGTTGAAATGTTCAGCATGACAAAATTTAAACAAAAACCAAGTTTTGTAACTATATGATAATCCATGTAGGAGTTGTTGGTTGCACCTGAAATGTAATTTTTGGCATATAATTTATACTAAAAATGTGCATTAGCTTGAAAACTATAAACTTTTTGTATAGGCATGTATATTAGAATATTGTAAGTATTGATATGATAATCATTTTGATATATGTTTCAAGGTCATATGTTCAAAGGTCAAGGTCTTACTTGCATAAGAAAACTGACATTGTGAATTATCTTGAAAACCATCAAATTTTTGTACCAGCATGTACACTAGAATATTGTAGGTATTGATATGACGATCATTTTGATATATGTTATAAGGTCATAAGTTCAGAGGTCAAGGTCATAGCTGTATAAGTGTACTGAAATTGTTAATTAACTTGAAAACTATTAACTTTTTGTATAGGCATGTATATTAGAATATTGTAAGTATTGATATGACAATCATTTTGATATATGATTCAAGGTCATATGTTCAAAGGTCAAGGTCATAGCTGCATAAGTGAACTGAAATTGTTAATTATCTTGAAAACTATGAACTTTTTATACAAGCATGTATATTAGAATGTTGTAGGTATTGATATTACGACCATTTTGATATATGTTTCAAGGTCATAGCTGCATAAGTGTACTGAAATCGGGAATTATCTTGAAAACCATCAACTTTTTGTACAAGCATGTATATTAGAATGCTGTAGGGATTGATATTACGACCATTTTTATATAAGGTTCAAGTTCATATGTTCAAAGATCAAAATCATGGCTGCATAACCATACGGTTAATGATTTGGAAATTATTCATTGTACTATCATAAAATCATGTATATGAGCTATTTAAAAATGAAATGTGACTAGACATTTCTGATTAATTATTGCAGGATTTCCAAACTTGAGGAATTTTGTGAAGTGTTTGTAATTAAATTCTTTGTAAGTTTTTGGACATATCTTCAGGTGAGCGCTAAGGCCCATGGGCCTCTTGTTTTTTTTCAATCCAGAATTTGGATATAAATTGCCTTACCATTTTTCATTTCAGTGTTTAGATGTATGCTGCTTATGCTGTATCTGGAAAATACTCGAAAAACTTCTTGTTACAATGGCTGTATAATTTGCAGTTCAAGCATGTAATACATAAAAATTTGACAAATATTTGTGTTAATTTTTTTTTTTTTTTTTTTTTTTTTTTTTGAGTGAACATGAAACACACATTTTTTGTTTGGCCTTTCAGTTAAAAATTACAATGAAAGGATTATATCATTATTGATTATCATCTATGATCTTTCAGATTGTTTATGTCTAGAATGGAGATGTGAGAGATGTCAGATTCACAGCATGGCAAGATTTAAATCCTTACGATCTAGTTTAAGGGAGCAAGACAATAATTATAAAAAAGTCTTGATCATTTTTACTTTCAGAATCCTGAAGATCCAGAAGCTACCACAAAGTTTCAGAAGTTGAGTCGAGCATATGTATTATTAGTTTCAAAATATGGAAGTAAGTTGCCTCCAGCTTAAACCATTTATTTAAAGATATTAAAACAATTTATAAGAAACAGAAAAGGGGTATTTTTATTAACAAGTTATAGCTTTGCTTTTTGACGGGGGATTGGTGAAGAATTCTGAAATCACTAATCTTGAACCCATTAGCAGAGTACAACTAAATCTTTTTTTTTTTAAAATAAAAAGTGTTTCTGCAAAAATATAAACTACATGACATTAGATGTACTCATACTGTGTATGTGTGTGTGTGTGTGTGGGGGGGGGGGGGTTGAATGTATGCATGCATGTGTGCATGTGTCTAAAAATGACTTACAGTGCCATCCAAAATTTAAGATGGTCAACGTTACTTTGAATAGTAAAGATATTTATTTGTCTTTTATTTATGGGACTGATTTTGTGCAAAATTTGTACATTGAAAGTAGATTTTAGCCCTTTATTGTATTAAATGGGTATTTCTGAAGAAGTTTTCTTTAACCCTATTTTAAAGTACTATGCAAACAATATGTTATTTTCAGCTGATTCTTTGAAACTAACTGTAACTGCTAGGCTGAAAAACAAAACATTTTTGAAAAAAAGATTTTTTGCTGATGCAGCTTAAAAAAAATTGTCTGGCATCAGTGTCAAAAAATCCAAGATGGCTGCCATTACCACAAATGTAAATTCTTGGGTCAGGTGCCCACAAAAACAGTGAAAATTGGGACATCATGAAAATGTATGATTTTACAGCAGAAAGTTAAAATACAGGGATTTAACACACTTTACCGGTATTTTCTAGTAATATTTTGTGATTGATAAAAACAGGCTAGAATATAAGTACAGTTTGGAAAAACAGCAAAACTTTTTATACATTTGTTATGGGAGATCAAACCTTTTCTTTCATATACATGCAATTGTTTTTAAAACTTAAAGATTTTCTGATTATTGTCTTTGAAATAAATTTTTGTTCTTTATCATTATAGAAAAGAAACATTTTTGTCCCGAATGTGGCAGTGCGCATGATGACATTGATGGTGAATTTGATACAGATGATGATGATTGGCTTTATGATGATGAAGATGATGAATTTAATGATGATGATGATGAAGAAGAAGACTCAGAAGAGGAAAGGGGTGGGGGAATTGTAAGTATCTGTTCTGTGGCTATACAATCATCATATCTGTGTTCGACTATTTCTCTGTGGTGTGAAGAGTGGAGTAGAGTTGAATAATAATGTTAAACATCCCAGTCAAGATTTTTTCACTCCTATCCAGGCAATCAGTTGTTAGATGTTGGTGGAAATCAGAGTATCTAGAGAAATGACCTTAGGAAAGCAAACTGACAAACTTGTTTACACTAGGATCTGGCACAAGTGGGATTTGAACCTTGTTTGTGAGAGGCACTTTGATCTGTAATGCAGGTGTTAGACCATTTAGCAACGAGGGCCCATATTGAGTAAAGAGACCAGTTGATTAGAATCTCATCCATCTCTTTACTCGAGCATTTTTACCCAGAGCCCAATCATTTAGAAGCTACACAGACTGGAAAAATTTTGTTTGTTACAAGCACTACTATTAGTGTCTTACTTGGAAATTTATTTTTTTTACTTGAAAATAGGATTTTCAAATCCAAATTTACATTCATTTCTTTTCTGCAAAGTTTCCTGCAAACCTAAATATAATTGTAATTTTTAATGAGCTACCATCGTCTTATTAAATAATTCTAAATTCTAAGAACTTGAAGCTTCCTGAAATTGAAGAAATCACAATAGTGGATTAGTCATAGTAACATTACATTTATTTTTCTTTATTTTTACAGGGATCATTTTTCCAGAGAATATTTCTTGATGTGTTTTCAGAGTTCATTTTTAGAAGAAGTAAGTTTTTAAGATAAGAAACTCTTACCATTTTAGACTTGTATTGTTTAATGAGTAAACTTTTATAAAAAAAGATTTTATATACTAGGTCCCAGTTTCACAATCATTCACTCAAATGAGTGTACACTCAACCAAATTAGGGAATATTTCAATGTCAATTGTTTAGGTACTACACAGTAAAATTTGATTACTTATTATTATATTTAAATTGTTTAGTGTAGGTTTGTTGAACAAAACAAAACATTGTCTCATGAAATTTAAATACTTGAAAATATTTATGAGAGAAAAATAGGAATATTTGATTTGAGTGTACACTGAATTATTGTAAAACTCGGCCAGAACTTTTTTTTTACAATACAACTTTATAATTATAGTATCTTAAATTTATTCATTTTATTTGCATATAAAATCGATGATGGGCATTGTTTAAAATAGCTCCAAAGTGTGCATCTTGCAAGATGAAATTTTTGCTTTTTGTTTGGAAGTTTTCACTAGCATTATTTGCAGCTTTTGATACAAGTTTGAGTTGGAGAACAAAGTGCATTTTAAAGCGAGATTTTTAGATTTTTGAAACCTTTGTGTAATTATTTAGGGATCTAAGATTAGCTAGTTGGTTGTAATGTTGTTTAATGTTGTTTAATGTCCCATCAGCAGTTTTCAGCTATTTAAAACAAGAGTAAGATTATTACTCTCAAAGGATTAATCGTAGAACATGGTCTGATGAAAGGCATTGCATGCTCATGTGAAAGTTATCACTTTTGCATGCTCACACAATAACTTTCGTGTGCTCACGCAAAAACTTTAACATTAGCATTCAATAACTTTCACATTATTTGTGTTAAAGACATGTTAGATGAACAAGTGTGTTTTATGTATTGTACAAGTCAGTATTCAGGGTAAATGTAAGATTCTAACTCATGAGTCAATATGCTACTAACTCCCCAATTACATTAAAATCTGACACTTGATGAACCAGTGGATACTCTGTCTGCTTTATGCTGAGCACCAAGTTCAAATTTTTATCTCAAATTTTCATATCTTACCTATGACCCAACTAGGGTTTGAACCACCAACCTTCAGCTTTAGCACTGAGTTACCATGGCTGTATTGATTATTTATGAGTATCATAATAGTATAACTGACATGACTTCACTAGGCTTTATTTAATCACCTTTGGTTATAGGGTTTCAGTCCAGAAAGAAACCAAAGGATCACCAGTTTACCGATGAAGAACAAGAGGAAGATAGATTCTTTGATTTTATATACAAGGTACAATCACTTTACCATTTTTTTTCATTTAAACTTTTTTATAACATTTTTAATATTAGCTTATTTAGCATCCTTACATATGTGTAAACTTTACTCTTTTGTGTAAGGATGATAATTATTTGATGGATATAAAAAATAATATCTGGCATTGACATCTGAAATCCAAGATGGCTGTCATTACTACATTGTATAAATAGAAAAAAAACCAGCTGTCACAGATTTTTTTCTGGTCTGATTTAGTTCAGAATTTATTTGAGAAGTAGGTGTATATCCATTTAACAAATCAGAAGTGTTTTTCATTTTCGCATGTTATGCTAGTAATATGTTTTGAAACACTGAGAACTTCAAAACTTAGAAAATCCCTGTTTTGAAAAACTTTATCCTAATCTGGGATGGTGATTTGGGGTGGGGGGGATGTTTTAGAATCTTTTTTCAGCCCTTTTTTGGTTTGTTTTTCGAATTTTTGGTTTAGATTTGGTTTCTTTGACCAATTTTAAGTAGGCATGGAATAGTATAATATTGTTAAAATACAGGCCACATTCAAATAAGGGTTTTTGGTTAAATTGTTTTTGAGTTACAAGTTTTACAAGGCACCAATTCACCACCACCTCCTCCCCTTGATGTTTTTCACATGATATTAAGAGAAAAGGTCTTTTGGAATAAATTTTCTTTGTGTATTAAAACATTTTTAGACCTTCCTTTTCAATCTCAGAATCACTTAATTTATTGCAATTGATCAAAGTTGTTGTCCAATCGTTTCCGGAAATGAAAATATAATGCACAGCTGCTTTGACAACAATATCTCTTGCATGTTTGTAGGTTGTATATGATATATTTATTTAATCAAAAATATAAACGAAGTTGATTAACATGAGTATTATGTTCCATTTTGGCGCACTTGGACCTTCCAGTGCTGAAATGTGACCTTCCAATCTTAATTTGGGACCTACCAAAAATAAAGATAAAAAGTCCTGGACCTATCATTGTGAAATATAAATTAGAACACTTGTTAGAGAAACATATTAACAAATGAATAAGAAATCATGTTATCACATAAAGGGATGTTATTGCATTTGTACAGTAGAGAGTTTGTTATTTTATTTTTCTAGAAATATCGGGATGAAGATGATGACTTAGTATTAACTGAGGAAGATGTAAGTACCTTTACCTCTTTTAAGTGTCTCAGTCAAAATGAAAACATTTTATACCCTCTCACATGTCATGATGTGCTATTTTAGGGTTTTCTTGAAATTTTTTAACACAAGATGCCCCTCTTTTCTTAATAATTGGGATCAGATATTTGCAGACAACAGGAAGTTTACAATTTGTGTATTACAAAATAAATTTCATCGGTGAAAAAAGATGCTATTTTCCTCTCTTATTTAAAAGGATAATAAGGAAAAAAAGTCATGATTTCAGTGAAATATTGTCTAGTGATAATGCTTGTTATTTAAGCACTTCCTAGTGATTGATATGATGCTATACGTATAGATTCAGACTCTAAAGATTATGATTTTCAGAGAGTAGTGTCCTCGCTTCTATACATAATAGATCATTGCGCTTCCTACTTTTAATTTGACGATTAACCTGGTGTTTCATTTCATGTGTGAAAAAACAACACATCTTATTAATTAAGTTGCATTAGTAAATCAAAATGATGTCAAAACTAGAAAATGCTCACTAGAGAAAACGATATAATGTATGTTCAGTTGTCCATCTATTCATCATACTGGTATGTTTTTTTTTTTTAAATAAATTTAATTGATTTTCAAGCAAGATTTGAAAATTCACTTTTTTAATTCCTTTGGTTTTTTTTTTCTTAACATTATCTGTTAATCAAAACCCTGGTCATAGTGGTGTGGTATATTGCAGTGGTGGTGTGGTTACACATGATGTTATATTTATTTACGTATAAATCTGATTGTATAAACATGTACATTGATTCTTCTCTAAATCTATTTACATGTATTTGCAATATAATATATATTAGTACAAAAAAATAGCATTTTGAAGGGGTTTGATTAAGTGCAGATTCAGGGTACTGAAATTTTTGAAACCATTTTTGTAGGGCTAAAATTGTTCAGAAATATGGACAATGGACCTTGTCTCATGATTCAGTGAGTGAAATTATTTCTAATAAAAAACAGCAGAGATATTAAAAATCAGAGATTTCAAGAAGTATCAGAGAATTTGAAAAATTTACACCAGAATTTATTTTCCATACTATTCGCAGCCACCCCCAACTACATAATTGATCAGGCAACCGTATTTCATATTACTGAAATGTAGATGGATTTTATGTGTATTTCAGTTACACAAGTTTCATTCTTATGATGAATGGTTAAAGGCTAGAAATCCAAAGAAACGCCACAATCACAGAAAAAGGGTAAGATAAACTTACAATTATTTTTTTATATGATATTTGAAAAACAGTGATTTTGATTTATAACCAGATCCTGAACATGGTCATATCTCTGATAACATAATGACAGGTTAGGAAACTTGACAGTATATTTTGTTTTATGATATTTACTAGACATTGACAATTCTGAGCATGGGTCATATATCCAACAACATTACAACTAGTCTGTATATTTGCCCATACATTTTCTATTTGTAAAGTTCTTTGAGTTTCTCAAACATTTATATATTCTGCTACTTCACCTGTAGCTGGTGACATCTCAATATAAGTAAAAATTTCTTGACTGGGATTTAAAATCTTATTTAAACAAACACAAAATCCAACATTTATGTTAATTGAAGTTACTTTAATTCAAAACAATGTTCATTACCACCAAAAGCAAGGCAAAAGGCAAGAAAAAGACCTTTAATGATTATTTACAAATTTGCAAAGCTGATTGATAGTGACTAATAATTCTAGGTCACAGTGACCTAAGGTAGTATAATCTTAAAGCATTTTGTCTTAAACCAAAAATAAAATTATGTAATTCATTAAGTACTTGGGTGACTATTCAGGCCCTCCAGTGGGACTTTTTTTTTAAAAAAAAAAAAGAAAAAACACACACACACTATGATTGTCATATTTACTATTAATAAGACATTGTTTACTTGTCTATTGGTTTATTTAGAAGGCTAAGAAGAAATCAAACAAAATGCCTGAGAAACCAAAACCAATGTCTAAAAAACAGAAATTAGCAGACCAGAAAAGAAGAGAAAAGGTGAGTAAATTTATATGAAGACATTATCCTTTCTTAACAATGTAAATTATTGTACACATTCATAGTTTTAACAGTTATATAGCTTTGTGACAGTGAACATAGATTTTAATTTTAATTCTTAAATAGGTCCAATATGATAAATTGATTCTTTGATTTAATTAAGACATGTAAATATGAATCATACTAATCCTCATAGAGATTCGGTAAGGTTGAGAGCTTTGGTAGAGCTTTTTTGGTCTTGGACCCCCCTTAAAATAGTATAGCTTTTACTGCATTTACATGTGTTTTACCTGAATAAATCCAATATCAATTGGGCATTCATGTTTTTACTCAAAAATGAAAATCAGGAACATTAGACCAAAATATATCTACATATATATAAAATTAGAAAAACTGTGATTTTAAGAGTAAATTCATCATTTTTTCCCATTGGGCAACAAGCACAAGACTTTTATTATTTTTGCCATGTAAAGTACAAAATAAACAAATTTGAATTTTAAAAATTCAATTGAATTTGCATTTAATTTAAATACGAAAGCTGATATAGTTTTGAACAAAAAACCTTGAAACTTTACAAAATGTTTCTATATACAATGTATATTGAAGATGTGCACCTTACATTTTAGAATTGTTCAAGTACTTTTACCTATTCTTTGCTAAATTTAATTATTAAAGTACTTGCTTATTTTTATTGAAGATATTCTAAATGTTAAAGTAGGTTCTTGTCAATTTTAGGAAATGAGGGAAATTGCAGAAAATCTACAGGCCAAAGTAAAACAAGAGATAAAAGTAGAAAAGAAACAAACCACTTTTAAGAAGTGAGTAATAAATATCAGAATTATGTTATTCATGAACACTTGTTTTCTAGTTCAATACAAAGAGAATCTGTTAGGAGTTTGAGGTCGAGATGGGGAAATTCCGATTGAGTGGTCAGATTTTTCATCTCAAACAAGGCTCTGCCTCGTTTGAGATGAAAAAAATCTGACCACGAGAATACAGTCGAGTAATTGATTATTTTTCTTGCATATAATTTATGACGAAAAACTGGAATCCGTTCTATTATGTTGCAGGATTTTGCAGATGAAATACAAAACATGCAACAATAACAAATAACGTTTCACTCACAGCAGATTGTGAACCTACACAGCAAAACAAAACAACAATTTTTCTCTTTATATATATACATTGTTTAGTAAAAATGATATTATTCATAATAAAAAAGTCTTTTGTCATTTTCATATATTTTTTTCCTACATATGACCCTTGCCATTTGAAAAAAATGTAGTCCCCTTTCAACTGAGATGGGCTACACGTGCACACGCAATATGGAAAAAATATTGTCACACCCATTCAGTGAGATAAATCTATCACATATGCGAGAAATAAAGTTATAGAACCTGCTACACTGGTAGATCTTGAACAATCCCTTATTTGTAAACAGTTATTGACTCTATTTTCTAAGCTTGACAGTTATAGAATAAAAAGACAATTACAAAGCATATTTAATTTCAAGCCAGAGGTTGTCTAAAGAGCTTTAATAAGCATAGATTTATATTTGGGTCATTGGGACATTACCTGTATTATTGATAAATAGCACATAATGCAATGCTGAAAATGGTAACACAAAAACTCTGTTCAAAGTCAATACTTTGACAAATAATAAAATCAGTTTTTAATCTAAGCATTTATGAAATTTCAATTACAATTTCTATCCAATCACTTTGACAGATATCATTGTCACTTCTGAGTCATAGCACCTTAACAGATATTAGTGTCACGTTTGAGTCAAAGCATTTTGACATATCAATGTCACTTCTGAGTCATAGCACTTTAACAGATATTAGTGTCACTTCTGAGTCATAGCACTTTAACAGATATCAGTGTCAATTTTGAGTCAGAGCACTTTAACAGATATTAGTGTCACTTTTGAGTCAAAGCATTTTGGCAGATATCACTGTCACTTCTGAGTCATAGCACTTTAACAGATATTAGTGTCACTTTTGAGTCAAAGCATTTTGACAGATATCAATGTCACTTCTGAGTCATAGCACTTTAACAGATATCAGTGTCACTTTTGAGTCAGAGCACTTTAACAGATATTAGTGTCACTTTTAAGTCAAAGCATTTTGACAGATATCACTGTCACTTCTGAGTCATAGCACTTTAACAGATATTATTGTCACTATTGACTCAAAGCATTTTGACGATATCAGTGTCACTTTTGAGTCAAAGCATTTTGACAGATATCATTGTCACTTCTGAGTCATAGCACTTTAACAGATATTAGTGTCACTTTTGAGTCAAAGCATTTTGACAGATATCAATGTCACTTCTGAGTCATAGCACTTTAACAGATATTAGTGTCACTTCTGAGTCATAGCACTTTTACAGATATCAGTGTCACTTTTGAGTCAGAGCACTTTAACAGATATTAGTGTCACTTTTGAGTCAAAGCATTTTGACAGATATCATTGTCACTTCTGAGTCATAGCACTTTAACAGATATTAGTGTCACTTTTGAGTCAAAGCATTTTGACAGATATCATTGTCACTTCTGAGTCATAGCACTTTAACAGATATTAGTGTCACTTTTAAGTCAAAGCATTTTGACAGATATCATTGTCACTTCTGAGTCATAGCACTTTAACAGATATTAGTGTCACTTTTAAGTCAAAGCATTTTTACAGTTATCAGTGTCACTTTTGAGCCAAAAGCATTTTGACAGATATCAATGTCACTTCTGAGTCAAAGCATTTTTAGCTCAACTGGCTAAAGCCAGATGAGCTTATGGCATGATGCACGCGTGCGTTCGTGCGTGCGTGCGTGCGTCCGTCCGTTAACAGCAAAAACTCAGAAACTATTGGGCCAATATTAACAAAACTTTGCAGGAATGATCCCTAGAAGAAGTAGATGAAAATTTTTACAATTGGTTTCCATGGCAACCAAAAGTAGGTCACAGCGATCTAGAATGCAAAAAACCTAAATAAGCTTCTTCTCTGAAACCGTAGATTATATGCAAAATCTGATGTGATATTTGGCTTCTAGACACCCTTAAACATATAGGTTGTACATTTCGTGAAATTCTGTCAAAAACTAGGTTACGCGTTTTTAGCGTTTTTCTGTCATACTTCGTAAAAAGTGAAAATAAGGCTTATAATGAGATATCAACTTTGAAAATCTTCTCCTCTGAAACCATGAAGCCTTCAGCTTTCATATTTGGCAGTTAATATCAGCTTGAGCCCCTTAACCAAGTTTGTACAAATGGTGGCCCCTGGTCTATTTTTGGCCCCACCCCAGGGGTCCATATATCTGCATATGCATATATGGCTTAAATGGAAAATCAACTTTGAAAATCTTCTTCTCTGAAACCATGAAGCCTTAAGCTTTCATATTTGGCAGTTAATATCATCTTGAGGCCCTTTACCAAGTTTGTACAAATGGTGGCCCTCGGTCCATTTTCGGCCCCAACCCAGGGGTTATATATCTGCATAATTATGCATATATGGCTTAAAATGAGATTTCAGCTTTGAAAATCTTCTTCTCAGCTTGAGGCCCTTTACCAAGTTTGTAAAAATGGTGGCCCTCGGTCCATTTTCGCCCAGGGGTCCATATATCTGCATATGTATATATGGCTTATAATGAGATATCAACTTTGAAAATCTTCTTCTCTGAAACCATGAAGCTTTAAGCTTTCATATCTGCATATGCATATATGGCTTATAATGAGATATCAACTTTGAAAATCTTCTTCTCTGAAACCATGAAGCCTTAAGCTTTTTATATTTGGCAGTTAATATCAGCTTGAGGCCCTTTTCCAAGTTTTTACAAATGGTGGCCCCCGGTCCATTTTTGGCCCCACCCCAGGGGTCCATATATCTGCATATGCATATATGGCTTATAGTGGAAATTCAACTTTGAAAATCTTCTTCTCTGAAACCATGAACCTTAAGCTTTCATATTTGCGGTTAATATCATCTTGAGACCCTTTACCAAGTTTGTACAAATGGTGGTCCTCGGTCTATTTTCGGCCCCAACCCAGGGGTTATATATCTGCATAATTATGCATATATGGCTTAAAATGAGATATCAACTTTGAAAATCTTCTTCTCTGAAACCATGAAGCCTTAAGCTTTCATATTTGGCAGTTAATATCAGCTTGAGGCCCTTTTCCAAGTTTTTACAAATGGTGGCCCCCGGTCCATTTTTGGCCCCACCCCAGGGGTCCATATATCTGCATATGCATATATGGCTTATAGTGGAAAATCAACTTTGAAAATCTTCTTCTCTGAAACCATGAACCTTAAGCTTTCATATTTGGCAGTTAATATCAGCTTGAGGCCCTTTACCAAGTTTGTACAAATGGTGGCCCCTGGTCCATTTTTGGCCCCACCCCAGGGGTTCATATATCTGCATATGCATATATTGGAAATCAAGTTTAAAAATTTTCCTCTCTGAAACTGTAAGGCATAATGCTTTTATATTTGGCATTTAATATCAGCTCAAGTCCCTTTACCAGGTTTGTACAAATGGTGGCCCCTGGGCCATTTTTGGTTCCACCCCAAGGGCCAATATATCTACATATGCATATATGGGAAATCAAATTTAAAAATCTTCTTCTCTGAAACTGTAAGGCTTAAAGCTTTCACAATAAGCTCAAGTCCCTTTACCAGGTTTGTACAAATAAAGGCCTCTGGGCCATTTTTGGTCCCACCCAGGGGCGCATATATCTATATATACTTATATGGGAAGTCAAATTTAAAAATATTCTTTTTCTGAAACTGTAAGGCCTAAAGCTTTTATATTTAGCATTTTACATCAGCTCAAGTCCCTGTACCGAGTTTATATAAATGGAGGCACAAGAACCATTTTTGTCAGTTGAGCTCCACAGGCCCTTTTTGGCCTCTTGTTACAGTTATAAGTGTCACTTTTGAGCCAAAAGCACTTTGACAGATATCAGTTCCACTTCTGAGTCAAAACACTTTGACAAATATCAGCATAACTTTTGAGTCAAAGCACTTTGACAGATATCAGTTTAACTGCTGAGTCAAAGCACTTTGACAAATTTGGCACAGACCCAGATTTTATTTATCATTTTCTGTTGTCTACACTTTTAAAGTAAAAAGACCACTGCTGGGCATACTTTATTCCTGTCTAGAGTTTTTAAAAGTGATTTAAGCTTTAAATCCAATACATTTGGATCATTGAGAAAAAGAAAAACTATATCCTGACTGAACACACTAAGCAATTTACATAGAAACTCTGTTCCAAGTCTAAGCACTTTGACAAATATTAACGCTTGTTCCCTGTTATAGGACTGACAAATTTTAAGGTGAATTTTAATCAAATCAAAGTACTTTGACATCAAGATCACTTCTGAATAAAACAGTTTTGACAAATATCAACATAAATTTTGAATCCAAACACTTTGTCAAATATCAAGGTCATTTATGAGTCAAAGCATTTTCACAAATATCAAGGTCACTTCTGAGTCCGAGCACTCTGACAAATACAAAGGTTAGTTATGAATATAAGCACTTTAAAAGGTATTATTATATAAATATAACATTCATAAGAGGGTGATATTGCATATTTTCACCCCTCGGAAACCATTGTCAACCGAGGCATAGCCAAATGTCTTTCTCCAGATATTCTCTTAAACTGAGATTCTCTGTTACTTAAAAAGATGATTACTGTACCAATCCATACACTGCAGCTGACTTCGGGCTACTATATCAGAAAATATAATAAAATACAAAGTTTAACATAGTTTATTAACAACAAAACTTCAACATGAAGAAAAGATGTGTAAATATATGAAACAAGTGAAAAATCTAAATATTCTGAAACATTTAAACAGTTCAAAAATGTTAAATTATGTTCAATTTATCAATTAATTATTAATGTTTTTGTAATTCTAAGCATTCAATTGACCAAAATTGAAATTTACGACACAATTGTTCATCGTTGCACATACTTGAATTCCACCCGCTGAAGTAAAATCCATAGGATTTTGTCTTATTAATTTTTGATTTAACTCATTCCTAACAGTGAGAGTACCAGAAACAAATTCCTGCACCATACTACTAGCCTGGGTTGGTCCACAAATGATATTGTCTGGATTTTTAGATTTGTCATTTGAATTTAATAATGATATATTACTGCTACTGATAGGAATTTCCTGAAACAAATTTTCATCATTAAAAATTTCATTAAGTTCATCAGCTGAAATATCATCTATATTACCAATACTAGAATTACTGTCTGCTTTATCACTATTAGAAGAATTTAATGCGGTACTTAAACACTCGGACAGCTGACGCTTCTTACTTTCACTTAGTCTACACGAGTAACTCCTGATAGAAGATTCATTCTTGTGACCAGATGCTCTCATTATGTGTCTGGCTTATATCCCTGCATTATCAAGAACAGTGATTGTTGTAGCTCTAACTGAGTGATTTGTGTAAATGTATGAAAGTCTACTTTGTTCTGAAATTGTCTTGAGCATGTCAGCCAATGTATTTTTCCCTAATGGGGATTTACAATACCACACTGATGCATCTTCTTCAAAGGAATCCAATGGTCTCTGCCACAAATCTTCAAGTTGTGGATGGAGTTTGCTTAGATACTTTTTAAATGAATAGACTGGACACATAACACCATTCGGTTGTGAATACATAACACCATCTCCTATGGTATCATCTGGTGTATTAGTTGTACTGGAATAAAAAAAAACAATTAAGAACATTTAATGATTTATATATGTACATTATTTTAGTCAAAATTTTCAAATGGTATGGGACTTGAGAGTAACAAATAACAAATGACTTTTTTTTCATTAATTTTTTTTCAAATAATTCAGTTTTCACTCATTTAATAATGATTACTCAATAGTCATGGTCGGCTGCATGGGTGAGGGTTTGGGAACACTCACCATGTTACTTTGTCATGGGGAGTAAACGTGCCTCGGTATAAATGAAACTCTCCATCATACACACAGTATGTGGTGTGTTGGAGGCGGGTGGGGGTGGGGTGTCAATGCATGCAGACATCACAGTTATAGAATTCATTGAGGTGAAAAAAGTTCTTAAAATGTATAATTGACCAGGACAATTCGCCATAAGCTAATTAATACATATATTGGATTTAATATCATCTCGGTTTAATTGGAGATGTTCGTCTAGTCACTCACCAAGAAATCTTTAAACAGGAGAAATAATATAACAATACTCCATACCATATTCAACATAGCTATGGTTTTTGTCAGCCTCATCAACTATCTGGTACACATACTCTGCACCCTGTGAATCTACACCAACTGCAAATGTCGCTTTTTTCATCTGCCTCAGGTTTTCTTGAACCCTACGTCACAAAAAGTACATTACATCGAACCATACTTTGTTTTGGAGACCTGACGGTGTATGTATATTGAATGCAACATTCCAAGGATTGTACAGCTGGCGAAGATGTTCCTCAGAAATTGGAGGTTTGGGATCAACGGATCCTAGACCCTTCTTTTTCAGATCTGCAATAACTGCTTTAAATATAGCGTTACTTGAACTAAATTCACTGTCACTTAAGTCTATACTACAATTGTCTTTCATATATTTAGATAACCCATATTTCGAGTTTGTAAAAGACGATCATTTAAAATTAACACCTTCCTTCTTTCTGACGTGAGCATAAAACAGTCTAAGTTTATCGTTCAGTTCTGATTTCGAAAAACTTTCAAATTCTGTGTTACTACCTCTCTCAAATTCTCTAAACAGCTTAACAGACTGTTTAACTGCCCTTTTTGTGTTTGTCGCATCTTTCGCTTCTGTCAACTGTTTTAAACTGTCCTTGTTGACAGAAGCAAATCTCAGGCTGGCCATTCACAGTTGTCGTCTGTCGTCTGATGACAGGTAGTCTTGATCAAGGAAACGCTTGCATATGAATAAAATGTATATTAATAAAAGATTGTATCCATCAAACGTTTAGCTGCTTGTGATCGTAATGCGTTTGGTTGTGCATGTGATATTTTTTGTAATATTACCCGTTACCATAACTCCTCAACTAATGTTTCCCTGAAGCATGTGCGCCATTCTTTATTCTTAGTAAATCTAAGGGTGATATTATTTTATTTTCAAACAGTTAGTTATCCAATCAAATTACTTAAAAATTACATGAGGTATAATAAAATCAGTTACAATTCAAAGCACTCTGACAAATAAAAATCAATTTCCTTTTCAAAGCACTTTGACAAGTATCAAGGTTACTTCACTGTCAAGTGTTCATTCACTTCTGAGTCAAAAAACTTTAACTGACATAAACTATAATGATGTATTTGCAATATGATTTTTAACTCCATATTAGCTGTAAGTAAAAGATATGTAAACTGAAGAAAAATTATGCAAATATTTGTACCTATTTTTATGTTTTTGTGCATATCCATCAGCTGACTTGACTTGACTGTAATTGCCCACAGGTAAGGTTATACCTCATACCTTATATATATATATATATATATATATATATATATATATATAAATAATGCATCAGCTTTATAAGCAAAAGTTGTATAAGAATAATGTATGATAAATTATATATATATATATATATATATATATATATATATATATAGTTTTAAACTTGCATAAGTATTGGGACGTTCGTGATTTTCATACTCGAAATATTGGGTCTTCATCTAACTATTGGGTCATTTTCCATTAATTGGGACATGACCCAATAATAATGTTGGGTCTCCCAAAGTCTTGTGTTCAATTTGATATTTCTTTCAAATAAACTTAAAATAACGTCTCGTCTAAAACCGAATTATTGGGACCCGAAAATCGGCTATGTATACGACACCGTTAGCTCAACATAGCTAGACCTTTCCAGAGATGTATAAATGTATAAATTCAGCCAATCAGCAGCTTCCGATATACGACCTATGACGAAAAGAGACGGAAACAAACGATGTACAAAAAGAAAATGGCGGCTTTCCTTTTGACTGAAAATTGTGGTAAGTATTGTCTTTGTAGCGATTCAAAACTAAATTATTCTCGTATAGGCAAATTTTATAGACAAAATACAGAAACTAAATGATTTTGCGCAGGACCCGCCGAATATCCGATGGTCGCTAACTATAGAATCATACATCACTATCAATGTGCTATACAATGCCACGGCACTAGTGGCGACGTCTTTGGAACTATTGACAGGTTTGGCACAATAACTGAAAAACGGATGATTCAAATACGATAAAATCTCCCATTTTAGTCTAAGAATTAATTTTTTTTAAAAGTTACGGAAGCACTGTTAATCTGCTTAATTTGGGTCCCATTCACAGTATCTAAAATTTATATTTTTCACACAGGGGCTGCGCTTCTTAAGTGTCAATTTTCAGAATTTTTTTGAGTTTGTTAAAAATGGATTTCATGCAAAGTTATCGATATGTATGAACTTGTAACCACGCTTGTAATGAAATCACAAATAATCTTTAAAACAAAAACACAAAATTCTTGACATCAAGCCCCTGTGACTTTTCTCTTTGTAAATATTCCTAACTTAAATAAAAGGGGTCTGCTGTGTACTGTGTGATATCTACTGAAGTTTGTGCAGAATAATTATTTTCATCAGATATGGAATCGAATTAGTTGAAGTTTTTGCATAAAAACAGTGTTGTTCCTGGAATTTGCTCTGTGCCCGTTTTCCAAAATGTCCCGCACAAATACATGTATTAATGGATATTGATCAGGTGGTACCACTGGCAGATTCCATTAAGTACAAAATTGTATCTATTACAGTTCTATATTTACTATAATCCCCCCCCCCCCCCCCCCCCCCCCCAATAGCAAAAACCAATACTTATTTTTCTGATCCATAGAGCCCTGGCCCTGTTGTCAAAAAGACTCTAATTGTATTGTACAAGACATAAAATTAGTTGCAGTGGCTATTTTACAGCCCTGGATAGACATTTACTATTATTTGTATTCTTACTGTAATGCTTCAATAGTTTTGCAAGTAGTTAAAATTTAAAAATTCTGTATCCATAAAAACGGTTAAGGTTGATCTGTAAAATCTCTGCACAATGATATAATAATTGTGGAAAATATTAAACAATAACTATTCGAAAAAGGAAAAAGTGAAATACATGTATATTGATACTTTCAACAGAATCAAAATAGCTTCATTAACCATTTAACCTACTGGTTTGTATTAACTGCACAAACTAGGCCCAGCTAGAGTAGACAGGATTATAACCACACCATCAAAACCACAAATCTTGTGCTTGTTCCTTTATATTTTTTAAAAGAAGTTGGTTATGTAACCTTGAATCTAGTACACTTTCCAGGACTGCAAGTTACAATTCATATTTGTTTTAAACCAAGGTATACATAGGTGCAACTTTTGTCATAAATATCAATTCAAGTTGGTTGTCATTTGTGTATTCCAGATAGTACATAATATATATTCATATAATAAATTTGTTTGTACACTGGTTATATGTGAGATTGTTAGTATAGAACTTAAGGCACTGTAACATTATTATATCTGGTGTCCATACAAAGTCAGGAGTTTTAAAATTACAGGCCGCAGTGTATAGCACAAATTGTCAGGCTTCCCCAAACTTTGTCTGACCTCTGACATGGGAGATAAAAATGCTTGACAAACCAGTTAAAATTCCGGGAACAGATGTCAGATTTTGGTTTTAGTATCACCTTAAAAAAAAATTCTCAATCGAAAAAATGTTTGAATGTCACATGCTTTAAAACTGCCAGAAAAGCATGAATTTGACTTCAATTTACTAAACTTTTGCCTGTTCTGGTTGATGTCTTCTAGATTAAGAAAAATGCTAATGATCAAATACATTCATCGAGCTATACCAGGTAAATAATTTAGTACAACCACAAGGCAGAAGAATCGAAAGTTGGTTAATAATAAATATGAGGAAAAGTGAGAAGGGAAATTTCAGATGTGTTAGGTTGGATTTGTATATTTTTAACTCAATTATGATATCCATATAAACTACACTTTTATGTATGGTGATCAGTCTATTGAATGGGTAAAAGTTCCAGCTTTTCAAGACTGAATGTCCTGTAAATCTCTGAAATTTAGGGAAAGTCATTTTGTATTCTTGTTTTTTGATGATTGTGTTACAAGTATTTGTTTTTCAAATACATTTCTATAAAGTATGTTGAGAAGGCTGATATTTAGAGTTTAAGAACATCTTGAGTTTATTTTTATTTTTGTATAAAGTTTATCCATATTTTAATAGCATATGTGTTGTTCAGTTACAAATGCACTAGTTTCTTTGTGTTGTTAATAAATTGTATAGTTGGTCATCAGTGCTCAGATAAAATTTTTATAACAGTTTGGCACTGTGCCAAGAAACCAGGCATTAAGTACTCAGCACCAAGTAGTTTTCACATAGCACTAGAAATAGTAACAGGCTGGTTAATGAAAGGCAGATTTTTTCAAATATCCAATTACCCTCTCAAATCAGATACTTTTAAGATTTTTATGGTATAAGTTTATCTTTGCTCAGTCAGTTTCTTTCGGTTCTAGTTGTAAGCATCCTCTGTAGTGGCCACAAGTGGCCAACTCTTTTTTGAACTCTAAAGAGGAGTCTTAAGTGTGCACTGAGACACGAGACCTCAGTTTTGAGTATCATCCAAAACACAACCTGGTAACAAGCTTTTTACGGCTCTGCTATAGACAGAATTCGAAGATAAAAATTATCTCAGAAAATTTCAAAGTCCTGAGTGAGGTTTGAACCCACAACCGTTGACTTTGAAAGCCAGTGACAGTACCACTTTGCCTAGTACGGCCATGTAAGAAGAGGAGAAATCTCCAAGGAATTATCGATGGACTGCTGACTAGTCATTATGTTTCATTGTATAAAAATACACTCAGTTGATATGAGCACTGGCTGTTTTACAACATCTCTTGAACTTTATAACATGAGTTGAGTTGAGTTGAGTAACGGTGTTTTATGTCCCAGTCAAGAATATTTCACTTATATCGAGATGTCGCCAGCTATAGGCGAAAGTGCAGAATTTTGCCTGTGCTTTGTGCTGATGGCATTATACAGCAGGGTTCTTCATTGTACCACATCTTCCGTGACCCAGGACCTCATCTATTTTAAGTTCCTATCTTAGAGAACCATGACTGTAATTTCGTAATGCTGAGTGCTTGGCAAAAAAAAAAGTCACTACACACTTTCAAGTCTTGGGTCACACCTGGTCGGGGTTCAAACCCAGAACCTTCCACTTCTTAATAACATGAGGATTTATTTTGAAGTTCCAAGCATTTATAAGACTAAAATATCATGTGATATGATGAAAACAAACAGATTCAAGCTTTGTTTCATTTACACATAAATTTTTGAATTTTAGATTTAGTATGTGAGGCCTTCATTAGTAACAGATCAAGTTTGAGTTTGAGTTCCAGTTCACTGATCTTAGATAAAATTATTGGAGTTAGACTTAGAAAATTTCCTTAAAACATTAGTTTTATGGATTTATTTTTAGCTTACCTGATCATGAGCACAACATGCTAAAGTGATCAATTGGTATCAATAGAGGCAGACCCTCCATCGTCCGTCCGTCCGTCTGTCAACAATTGCTTCAAACGACTTCTTCTCAGAAACTTCTGGTCACATTTTGTTTAAACTTGGTCAAAAGCATCTATAGAACATTGCCTTTCAGATTTTTGTTTTTGGTTGCCATAGCTACCAAATGTGGGTCACAATGACCTACATAGTTAAAAACCTAAAAAAATCTTCTTCTCCAAAACCACTTCACTGAGATAAAATCTGATGTAATATTTGGCATCTACAGCATTTTATATACCAAGTTTGTGAATTTCATCAATTTTTGTGAAAAATTAGGTAACGCGTTTTTGCGTTTATTTTTTGTATATTGTAAATAGTTCTTTTACAAAAATTACAATTATGAATAAATTTAGGTGAACTCTTTTTCCTAACATCATTATCTTATGTGAAGAAACATGTTTGACAATTTTCATGAAATTCTGTAAAATACAAGTCGCTTTTTTGACCTTTTTCATTTTCAATTCTAGCAACCCAAGGGTCGAGGGTTCAAATCCCAGTAGGGCAACTTTTTTTTTTTAATTTTTAAATTTTTTTTTTACTTACAATGGTGCATGGAAGAGAATTTATGAATTTTTACTTTTTTTGTTTAAATACATGTGATACTGCAACCCAAGGGTCGAGGGTTCAAATCCCAGTGAGGCCACTTTTTTATTATTATTATTATTATTTTTATTATTTTAATTTCTGAATTTTATGACTTACAATGGTGCATGGAAGAGATGTTATGTATTTTTACTTTTTAGTGAATTATTATTTTTGAAATATGGTACATGTGATACTGATATGTAGATTTAGCTAAAACCTTCAATTGTTTTTTTTTTTTTTTTTTTTTTTTTTTTTTTTTTTTTTTTTTTTTTGTTTACAAAATCATTGTTATGTGACATTATTTTAATTCATTGAACAATTTTTTAAAAATAATTTGCAGTTGAATTTTACAATTTTTTTTTAAATATTTTAATTAATGTGTCAAATCTGTAAAGTCTTAAATCCGGATCTGAAAATTGCTCATGTGAGCTTTTATGGATAAGAACTCTGCCATCCATCCATACATCCATCAAAAGACTTCTTCTCAAGTTCTCAGACACTGGTCAGATCGCTTTGGCTACCAAAAGTAGGTCACAGTGACCTATATGATTAAAAACCAAAACAATAAAAATAATGGTATCTGAAACCACTTCTATTGAGGCAACATGTTATGACTTAACCAGGTATTATCAAGACATACCAGTTACATTTAAACTCAGGTGAGCATATTAGGGCCATCTTGGGCCTCTTGTTTTTAAAAACTTGCAGATATTGAAATCAAATTTGGTATGCAAGTCTACCATAATAAGTTACAGAGTTTATTTCTGGTTCACTGATTTTCAACAAAATTATGGAACATGGACTTTAAATTTCCTTAAAATATTAGTTCCTGGATTTTTTTGTAAAAGCCTGAAGAAGCTATTTCATAGTTCAAGACATAACTTAGCCAAAATTGTGTACTGGAACAAAATTTAAAACTATGTAAGCATCCTATGTAAGAACCACTATGTATGATATATATACAGTTTCATATTCAGGACTTAACAAAAGTAGAAAGTGGCTGTGTGAATTTTGAAAGGTTGTAGTGTTAAAGATGTTTTGATATTTGTATTAATGGTAAAATCGGATATTTCAGATGTGTATTGTAAGCAGTAACCATAAGTAATTAATCAAGCATAATATCTCTTGTTCTGGCATAATTTCAGAACTACCTGTATACTGCTACAGGTACATAATTGTTAAATGATGACTAGAATGAGATACATTTTAAAATCAACATTTTCTATGTTTAAATTTCAGTTTTCAATATTTCAGAATGGATATGACTATTGCTGCAGCCTTTAGCCTATAGTCTAGGAAAAACATTGAGGCATCTGTTTCTTTATCCCAAGATGGAAAGAGAGCAATAGATGTATTTATAAAATTCAGAAATGAGGTTGGCATTCCAGTCACAAATCCATACATATTTGCAAGGCTAAATGCTGTCTCACCATGGAATGTAAACACAGAGCTTAAAGAAATTGTTACTATGTGCCCAGGAATCAATTACCCAGAACAAATAAATTCAAGGTCCTTGAGGAAATATATTGCCACTGTATTTCAGGTTAGTGTTCATGATAGTGTTCAGTTTTGAAAATTTAAGACATAAACACAAATGTTTCAAAAACTATCTGTGCTTTTGGATAGTTTTGTTTCAAAATAAAGGTGACTTAGGGCACTTTTCTTCTAATTTTTCATAACAATTTACATAAGGAAAGACATAGCATTTAGGTGTAGAATTCAAATTTTATTCGCACTGATCATAGGTCGTCAATTGTGATTTATAAGCCCATATGTACCTTGTATATACCAATCAATGGTGTAGTGGATAAACCCTAATACTTAGCAGCTCTATATTATCAATTTTACTATTGTGTGTTCCAAACCGGTTGTCTACATTTTTAGTCAAGTTGCAACCATGTTGAACTTCGCTATTAATTTGATCATGCAGGCAGGGGTTAGTTATTAGTTAATGTTTTATTATATCAGATATATCAGTGATCAATAGTAAAATCATTGGAATAGCCAAGAACATGATAAGTTATGCTCGATTCAGCCTTGTTTTAGATTAACACCATTTTTTCAGTACAATAGGCATGATGGTATTGTACCTTGATGCTGTAGAATTGTCTACAGTCATTTTACAACTTTCTTTGTTTAAAGAGAGAACAATCTCCTTAATCTGTCAAGGTCAACAATATATCCAACACATTTTGCTGGACAGTATTTACTTTTTAGCTCACCTGAGCACAAAGTGCTCAAGTGAGCTATTGTGGTGGGTCATTGTCCGCCGTGCGACGTGCGTCGTGCGTCAACTTTTGATTGTTAACACTCCTGAGGCCACAATTTAAGTGCACTCTTAATCAAACTTTCTCAGAATGATCCTCTTGACAAAAGCTAGCTCAAGTTCTTATATGGGCAATGTTGGGTCAATAAGTAGGTCACTAGGTCAAATTGTAGAAAAACCTTGTTAACACTCCTGAAGACCCAATTTCAGTCCAATCTTCATCAAACTTAGTCAGAATGATCATGTTGACAAAAGCTAGTTCAAGTTCGTATATGGGCAATGTTTGGTCAATAAGTAGGTCACTAGGTCAAATTGTAGAAAAACCTTGTTAACACTCCTGAGGACCCAATTTTAGTTCAATCTTCATCAAACTTAGTCAGAAAAATCTTCTTGACAAAATCTAGCTCAAGATTGTATATGGGCCATTTTGGGTCAATAAGTAGGTCACGAGGTCAAATTGTAGAAAAACCTTGTTAACACTCCTGAGGACGTGATTTTAGTCCAATCTTCATCAAACTTAGTCAGAATGATCTTCTTGACAAAAGCTATCTTAAGTTCTTATATGGGCCATGTTGGTTCAATAAGTAGGTCACTAGGTCGAATTATATAAAAACCTTGTTAACACATATGAGGGGATCCATTTTAGACCAATCTTTATCAAACTTAGTCAGAATGATGTTCTTGACAAAAGCTAGCTCAAGTTCGTATATGGGCCATGTTGGATCAATAAGTAGGTCACTAGGTCAAATTGTAAGAAAAACTTTGTTAACACTCCTGAGAACCCAATTTTAGTCCAATCTTCATCAAACTTAGTCAGAATAAACTTCTTGACAAAAGCTAGCTCAAGTTCTTATATGGGCCATGTTGGGTAAAAAGTAGGTCACTAGGTCAAATTGTAGAAAAACCTTGTTAACACTCCTGAGGACACAATTTTAGTCCAATCTTCATCAAACTTAGTCAGAATGATGCTCTTGACAAAAGCTAGCTCGGGTTTGTATATGGGCTATGTTGGGTCAATAAGTAGGTCACTAGGTCGAATTATATAAAAACCTTGTTAACACATATGAGGGGATCCATTTTAGACGAATCTTATCAAACTGTCTCAGAATGATGCTCTTGACAAAAGCTAGCTCAAGTTCGTATATGGGTCATTTTGTGTCAATAAGTAGGTCACTAGCTTGAAATATAGGAAAAAATCTATTTTAAGAATAGAAGCTCCAGTTTGCCAAAATCAAGCTGAGTGTACATCATTTTCAGGTGAGCGTCCAGGGCCTTCATGGCCCTCTTGTTAGTTTGTACTTATAAAGGGATACGTTTTATTTAGCATCATCGATGCAAGATTCTTTTAACAATGTTAGTGGACATCAAAGTTTTGGATGTTTTTCAGGGAATAAACTTGACATGCAATAATTTTTTTTAATCCAACATTTTATTTAAAACTATTACTAGTTTTTATCTGTTAAGCATTATTTTGATACTCTTTTATTCTTTTCATTATGACATGAATGTTTTTTTGATACTCTTGTACCTTTAAATTTTCTAGATGAGAAAAACTGTAATAATGCTGATGTGATTTTAAACAGTATCTTATTCACTCACTCTTTATGTTTTATAGATTTTAGATATGAATGAGAATGAAAAAAAAATGCTGGCAACGTATTTGGGTCATGGTGTCAAAACCCACAAAGAGAATTAAAGATTATCCGATTCAACATAAAAAATGTCTGTGGTATGTTTATAAACATTTTTTTCTTGGTAAATCATAAAACAGCTTCCTTTGTGTATTTGGGCATTAGCCTTCTGATTTGCTTAAATATTAACTAAACTCTTTCCCTACTGGTATAAAGCATTAATTTCTTTATTAAAAAAGGTACCCACTGTATCATGTTTGGGGTACATGCTATATGATTAATAGAGGTGGGGCAGGTAACAAATTTAAATCAGAGTACCAGATTTGCCATTATCTGTATGCACTTTGTTTTTGCAACTTTATTGGACATTCATGAATATATTTTGAAGCAGATTTTCATATTTGTAATTTCTCGATTTCATGACTTAAGATGTTGACTCTCTTGGAAATGATGACATGGCTTACTTTTGGCATATTATGCATTACTTTTTTCACTGAGTAAGATATTTTAATGAGAGATCATTTGCTACACAATTAAATTTTAATTTATGAATTGGGTTTATGCAATGTACAAAATTCATTAAAATAATTGTTATTATAATCTTCAATAATATTACAACAGATAGGCAAAATTTCAATGATGTACATCGTAAAACAAAAAATAACAGTTTTTCAAAAATAATTTTTACAGTTTCTGATCTTCTTCAAAATATTACTTCTGGTTGGGTCTAAGGGGAGATAATTCATTATTTAGCACCCAAAGAGATATATCCAAGTTTTCACATGTGCTATGCACTGATTGCATTTAGCTTTATTATACAAGACATTTGTGACTTTACTAAAAGTTGACCTTTGACTACACAGAGTACAACTCTATAAACAGCTGCTACTAGGGGCATAGATGTTTCACAAACACATCTTTATGTTGGTTCTGCATGTTCTACTGAAGTTTAGTCTTTGTTATGAGATGAACTGTGAACTATTGTTTTACACTGTATCTGTTCACCCATATTATACATGTCTTTACACATTTAATGTGTTAACTTCTTGTATTTAGCTGCATATTGTTGCTTCCTTGTTTTATCAGGTACTTGTTTGCTGTTGTATTATATGTGTTCCTAGCAAAACAAGATGTTCATGCATTTAAACTACATGTATATTTTATACTTTATAGTTGGGATTTGTATGTGTATTGTCCTGAATAATCTTTATAATGTTATATATCATCAAGATTCATCCTGAATAATCTTAATAATGTTTTCTGTTTAAGATTTGTGTAAAGCTGAGAAAAGTGACAGTGAAATTAATACCAGTACACTTAAGATCACAAGAATGGGAGTTTAACATTCAAGTTTTTACCTGTGTTATGTACTGATTGCATTGTGCAGTTGGATGTTTTAGCATTGTGTAATGGGATATTTTATCATGCCACACCCTCTGTGACACAAGAACTGGGTTTAAACTTTTCAAGGTCAAGTGTTTATAATTTACTTCCAGTACATAGGAAAAGTACTAAGAGACGGCGGACAGAAGAAGAAACAGAACTGCTTTGAAAAAAATTTCAAGCCTTACTTGAATAGTGAAAAAAGTATTCATAACACCGATTTGTTGAAAGTGAAAAAGTTAACCATTCTTAACTTCACAAACTTTGCCTCATATAAGATCAAAAATTAAACAACATGAAACATGGGAAATCACAGTGATTTTGTAACACTTCCATCCAAATGATGAATAGCTGATTGTTTTACAAGGTATGGTACACTGTTTGTTGTCTGGACTGTTGACTTTGGTCCTCAGAAGGCGAGACTAAGGTTTTACTTTTTTTGGTGTCAGCGACTTGTCAAAATGTGCAAGTTGTATGTTAAAGTCTACATCTCTTAAATTTACACTGTTATTAGAGTGAAATTAGGAAACACAGTTCAATCGTGCAGTTTAGTTATGATTACATGAGTATTATATAAGTCTCATGAAGTTTTAGAGGGAAAGAAAAGGAATTTTGAGAAATGCTCCTACTGACCCATTTTTCAATGTTTTGTTTTGAAATTTTAAATTTATCATGTACCAAGATGGAACTTACATATATTTTACGAATAATTTGGAAACATTGACCTTTTTGTTGGTTTTTCTGATAAAAACTACATATTTTGAGAAAATGTTAAAATTGCATCTAAATCTTGGTGAATTCAATTGAATATGTTGTTTGAGTAGTTTCTAAATTATATACAATATCTGTTGACAAGTTTCTAAATTATATACAATATCTGTTGACAAGTTTCTAAATTATATACAATATCTGTTGACAATTTATTCAATTTTGGGATAAATCTTGGTTTTGAAATGCAAAAAATAAATGTCATCATAGTTTAATTATGCATACCTCACAAAATTGTGTCAATACTGAATCTAAAAAATGTATTTCTTCTTGTTCAAAAAATAACCAAGTGAGACATCTATTTCCATAGGATTCTAGTTTTTATTTAGAATGTATATACATACAAATTGATGACAGCCAATGTTAGGCTACAAATGGTGGTGTTTTCCTAGGAAAATTCAATTACAGGTTAATTTAATTATTTTTTTATTATTATTATTATTATTTGAATTCACATGAAATGTTAAAATAACTCACAAAAACAAATCTTGACTTTTGTTTGAAAAAAGAAACATGAGCAAGTGAGCATTAAAGGTCATAATGATTCACTTTTGTACATTTGTTCTATGAATTATTCTATTGAAACCTTTCCAATATTGATCTGTATGAAATTATTTTTTGAAGTTTGTTTTCAATTTAGTTTGTGATTTTATTGACTTGTACGGAAGTTTTAGTGACATATTGTTTTTGTTCCATCTTTTATTCTGTATAATTATAACAACTTAAAAAGTTAACTTATTTCTTTATTATTATTATTATTATTAGCTCACCTGGCAAAGCCATGATGAGCTTATGGTTTGGTAAAGTGTACTTGAGTCTGTTCATGCCTGGTATCCATATACTTTAATCTTCTCCTCTGAAACTAATTGGCCAATTCAAATGAAATTTGGTGTGGAAGGTCCTTAGTAACTATAGATTTAAATTGTTTCCGACATGTAATCCTAAATCCAAGACGGCTTCTGTCATTAACATAAATAGCAAAAACCTATAAATGGCCATTACGAGTTTATTTATTTACTGATTTTGTTGAAATTTGAAACATAGAAAATAGATGTCAGGGGGATAAAACATATATAACGTGTTTTTCTGTACAATTTTTCGTTTGTGCAATAATTACGTTATATGCAAATAAAGTCTATTTTTAGCCTAAATCTTTGAAAATCTCTGATAGTACATTGCCAATTGAAAGGAAATTTAGTGTGAAAGATCCTTGAGTGGTTTAGATTAAAAAACATAACTGCTACATGTATGTCTGTCTGAAATCCAAGCTGGCTGCCATTACTAAAAATAGCAAAATCATATAAATGGTCATTATGGGTTCCTTTATGTACCAATTTTAAACAATTTTAAATTTGACACAAAGAAAAAAGATTTCAGGGAAATTGAACATACATGTATGTAGTTGGTTTTTCTGTACAATTATTTGTTTGTACAATAATTATGTAATATGCAAGTAAGGTCTATTTTAAGCCTAAATTTTTCTCTGAAAGTACATAACCATTGAAAGGAAATTTATGATAAATATTGCTTGAAATAATAGAAATGTGTTTATTTATGTTTTACTGATTGGATTTATTTTTAAAAGAAAATGCAAAAAATAAAATAAGGTTGTTTCAGGTGAGCATTACAGGCCCTATTGGGCCTCTTGTTTTTTTTTTTTTTTTTTTTTTTTATTTTAGTTATTTTTCTACGCAATGCATGAAGTGATTGCCTAATAACTTGACACAACTGTTGAAATTAAGACCATAAGAACAAATCTTAATGCACAACATCATTGCTGTGTAAATGATGTAAGGTCACACATGATAGTCAGAGTCAATACAGACTTTGCCACTGTGGCTATTTGTCACAAACATATCTTGTTAGGGTTAAAATGTTGAACTGTGGCTATTTGTCACAAACATAATATCTTGTTAGGGTTAAAATGTTGAAATATGAAAGAATTTTGAGAAAATGTGATAATACTGATTAAATACTTAAAAAAAAGGAATTACATAATTGTAATGTTCGTACATTATGTTGATAATTATCTGTGATCAAGTGTTCAATGAATTTGAAAAAGACAGAAAGTTACTTTACTAAAAACATAAAATAGACCAGCTATGTTGTTCCAAACCTATAGTGTCACTTAAAGGAATTATTTTTTTCATTTTGTATGTTTATGAAGTTAATTGTGTTCAAAGATTGTAGTTCATTATGTTAAATTTTCAAATTACCTAGTTTATAGTTGTTGAATAAATTTTTTTGTCATATCTGAATATTTTTTATTATTCAATTTTTGTTGAAAGATTGTATACTGGATATGATATTTTGTGTGAGATGTTTTCCAGAAAATCTTGCACTCACAGAAAACAAGAAATGGGCATTTTCCCATACAAAATATATTATTAACATTCTACTTTCTGTACATAGCACTGCAATAACATGCATGTTTCCTCATAAATGAATCAATAACACCAGATTTTTAAATGTTTGGATCAAGTAGTGACTGACTTGAACATGTCACATTTAAAAAATGAATTTACTGGTGACAGATGTTTGTCTAAAAATGCCAAGAGCTTTCTTCATTCTGTATTGGAGTTTTCATCTGTCTCCTGTCTATAAAACTGAAAATATTGAATTATCAAACATGTTTCATCTTGACTACTGGTATTCACTTTAAATTACTTTGTGCTAATATAAAGCTGGATAGGTTTTTTCAAAAGGAATACTAGAATATTGTTCTGCTAGGCTAGAATAAACCATGATTATGATACATCGTTCTGTAGGTTCATCTCCTTCTACCTTATCTGGATATATCTTAATTGTATTACATGACTTGGTAAACAAAGTGATCCTGCCATGTTTGACAAGAATGGTTGTTTCCTTGGTATGAATTTGCCCATATTGACAGGTTTCTTTGTACTTTCACAGCAGCAGCAAAACTTTTACTTGGAAGAAAAGCATGATTATCCAGATATCTACACCATTTTATGTAACAAAAAGCCAATATCTGTGAAGTGTTGATCAATAGATGAAATTGGTTTTAACGTCCTAATCAAGAGTATTTCATTGTATCGAGAGGTTATGAGCTATAGGTGAAGTTGCAGAAATTGTGGCAATGCACACAATTGAAGTGCTTTTTGCAGTAATTGTACAGTTTTAAAGCATATTGATAACAATGAACCTAACTTGAAAACCTAGGGATTGCCAGTCTAGTTGTTTGATAAATTTATTGGGCCATGTAAGAGAAGGCCCAATAAAGTATACACCATATACAATATAGTAAGGACCCCATATACAATATAGTTGGGACCCCCTTGTTAAAGACCCAATATTTTATATAACATCATCCAATTAAAGTTGTGCCAAAAACCATATTTGTGGTGTTGCTGAATAGTAGTTTTAATGATGTCATCTTTTGCGTATGGACAAATCATGACACAAGAATAAAAAGTTTCTTTTTAGATCAACTGGCTAAAGCCAGCTGAGCTTATAGCGTAGTGAAACAGGCATTTGTGCATAAACTGTAATCATCACCTCTGAAACCACTTGGCCTATTGGAAACAAATATGGTGTGAAAGGTCCCTAGGTGGGGTAGACAAAAGTTTGTACCAGGTCATCAGACCCAACATCTGATGGTCACTTTTACTGTAAACAAAAAAACGTAAAAATGACCATTGTGGACTCTATTATCAAATGATTTTGTTCAAATTTGAAATTCGGAAAGAAGATAGCCAGTCATTTAACATACATTATACCCAATTTTCGGGATATATTCAAATGAGGTGTTATATTTTGTAAATTCTCTGAAAAAAATATTTATATATAATTGAAGACATTAATGTAAATTCCATTTTTGTGCAATACATGCCATAGTTGTCCTACACATGATATTTTTAATTGGATGATGTTATATAAAATATTGGGTCTTTAACAAGGGGGTCCCAACTATATTGTATATGGGGTCCCAGCTATATTGTATATGGTGTATACTTTATTGGGCCTTCTCTTACATGGCCCAATAAATTTATCAAAATTTATTGGGTTCGACCCAAAAATTGGGTTTAAAAAGACATGACTGGTAGTCAAATAAGCACTAGAAAAAACTTTTATACATAGCTATACATGTGTTGTTGCATCATAAGATGGTTAGTTTCTGAACTTATTGTTCATCTAACTATAGTATTTCTGTGTGGTCCCAATATTTAGGTCTTATATGCGAGACCCAATACATTTGCAAGTTTAAGTATATATATATATATATATATATATATATATATATATATATATATATATATATATATATATACACGGATAAGATAAGCTACTTATCAATTAATTCTAATGTTGATATACATTAAGTTTATTGACCACTAAAATGCTTGACCAGTGGTCATGTTGACCCACTGTATATAGATCTTAGTGTACATCTGTGCAGGTATACACTATACAGAAGTTATTGATTTTTCTGAATGTATATATGTGAAAAAGTTCCTGTCATGTCTTACTGTGTGTAAGTAATGTGTAATATAATATTTTTCATTTAAATAGTTTTGCCATCATATGTTATTATTTTTTATCTCTCTCTCTCTCTCTCTCTCTCTCTCTCTTTACTGCATGCATCCTCTCCCTCTTTCGAACTCCTTGCATTTGCTTTCTTTTGTAACTGCAAACATTTAATCTTTCTCTCTCTCTCTCTCTCTCTCTCTCTCTCTCTCTCTCTCTCTCTCTCTCTCTCTCATGAGAGTAATAAAAAAGGAATATATACAAATTTTTCTTTATAAGCATATCTTATAGAGTATTTAAAATTTTGGTTAATCTACATGTACATGCAAGTTTTAACATTCAAAATTTTGTCCTTCTCAAAGGCAATATTTATAAGGAGATGGTCCTAAATACTAGTACACATGTACTTATTTCCATTATAAAAACCAAATCAACATGTACCTAATCTGTCTAAACAGAAGTGATACAAACATGTGGATAAAGCCTGTTATTGTTGGGATGATGGAGAGTCATGTAGACAGTATCTGGTATTTTCATTAATATTTGTTAGAAGTTCATCTGTGTGTAACATATATGTTAAATGACACTTGCTTAATGAAGAGCAACATTCATACACAACACCTGTCTCTAAAGAACAAAATATAAAATTCTGTTAAATAAAAAAAAAAAAAATATGTAAATTAAAACTGTTATATAAGACATTACATGTACATATTAACTTTTTAAAAAAGACTGTAGAATTAAAGTTTAATCTTCATATTAAAGGAAAATACATGTGAATTTAAACCTTATAAAGATAAGGAACATAACATGAAAATTTTAACCTTCATGTAAGGAACAGTACATGTTAATTTTAATCTTCATGTAAGGGACAGTACATGTTAATTTTAACCTTCATGTAAGGGACAGTTCATGTTAATTTTAACCTTTATGTAAGGAACAGTACATGTTAATTTTAACCTTCATCTAAGGGACAGTACATGTAAATTTTAACCTTCATATAAGGGACAGTAGATGATAATTTTAACCTTCATGTAAGGAACAGTACATGTTAATTTTAACCTTCATCTAAGGGACAGTACATGTTAATTTTAACCTTCATCTAAGGGACAGTACATGTTAATTTTAACCTTCATATAAGGGACAGTAGATGATAATTTTAACCTTCATGTAAGGGACAGTACATGTTAATTTTAACCTTCGTGTAAGAAACAGTACATGTTAATTTTAACCTTCATCTAAGGGACAGTACATGTAAATTTTAACCTTCATATAAGGGACAGTACATGTTAATTTTAACCTTCATGTAAGGAACAGTAGATGATAATTTTAACCTTCATGTAAGGGGCAGTACATGTAAATTTTAACCTTCATGTAAGGAACAGTACATGTAAATTTTAACCTTCATGTAAGGAACAGTAGATGATAATTTTAACCTTCATGTAAGGGGCAGTACATGTTAATTTTAACCTTTATGTAAGGAACAGTACATGTTAATTTTAACCTTCATGTAAGGAACAGTAGATGATAATTTTAACCTTCATGTAAGGGGCAGTACATGTAAATTTTAACCCTCATGTAAGAGACAGTACATGTAAATTTTAACCTTCATGTAAGGGGCAGTAGATGATAATTTTAACCTTCATGTAAGGGACAGAACATGTAAATTTTAACCTTCATGTAAGGGGCAGTACATGTAAATTTTAACCTTATAAAAGGGACAGTACATGTAAATTTTAACCTTCATGTAAGGAACAGTACATGTTAATTTTAACCTTGATCTAAGGGACAGTACATGTTAATTTTAACCTTCATCTAAGGGACAGTACATGTTGATTTTAACCTTCATCTAAGGGACAGTACATGTAAATTTTAACCTTCATATAAGGAACAGTACATGTTGATTTTAACCTTCATCTAAGGGACAGTACATGTAAATTTTAATCTTCATATAAGGGACAGTAGATGATAATTTTAATCTTCATATAAGGTATAGTAGATGATAATTTTAACCTAAATGTAAGGGCAGTACATGTTAATTTTAACCTTCATGTAAGGAACAGTACATGTTAATTTTAACCTTCATCTAAGGGACAGTACATGTTAATTTTAACCTTCTTCTAAGGGACAGTACATGTAAATTTTAACCTTCATATAAGGAACAGTACATGTTGATTTTAACCTTCATCTAAGGGACAGTACATGTAAATTTTAATCTTCATATAAGGAACAGTAGATGATAATTTTAACCTTCATGTAAGGGGCAGTACATGTTAATTTTAACCTTTATGTAAGGGACAGTACATGTAAATTTCAACCTTCATATAAAGGTAAAGGACAGAGAAATTAAACCTTACTGTAAGAGATATTACATTTACATTTTAACCTCCATAGAAAGAACAATCCACATTAGTTTAAAGCTTCATTTAAAGATAAAGGGCAGTACATGTAAAATTAAACCTTCATATTATGGACAGTACATATAAATATTAAATTTCATATAAAAAGCAGTACATGTACATGTAAAGTAAAAACCATCCTTTATGACAGTAAATTTAAACTTATAGAGAAAAATACCAATAAATTTAAATCTTAATGGACACTTGTCTATTAAGGACAAAGCATATATGATTGAACTTATGAAAGACAATGCACATATATTTAAATCTGCATATAAGATACACTTGTCTACATCAAGACATTCATGTATGTTTAAACCTTCATATAAAATGCACATTACATTATGAAGGAATATTTTACTTAAGCTTTACTTAAAGCTTAAGACCTGGTTCAACCTTTTGAAGTAGCACTGGTCGAAAAGCTCAATTAATTGAAAATAAAGTTGGATCACTTAAACTTGAAATACCAGTTTCATCTTTAGATTTTGGATTGGGGACATTTTAAGGCTTGCAGCAGACGGTAAGGAATCACTAAAGCTAGTATCCAAGTTTATGGGCCCAGACTAGAACTCCAGTTATATTAGTTGCTACTGTTATAGTGGTAGAGCTGAGTGGAGCCATGTAATAGTGCTTTTTTCACCCCAGTTAAACTTTTTTCACTTATATTGAGGCAGTCAGCTCTTGGATGAAAGAGGAGGTGACAGAAAACCACTGAACTTCGGCTAGCGAACTGACAAAATTTTTTAAACTTAAACCTACCCGGGGTTTCTAACCTAGGCATTGAGAGGCACTGGTCCAAAAAACTTTAGACCAATTGATCACAGAGGTCCAGGGTACAGTAGTAGAGATGTTATGTATATTATAAGTTGATTGAGTGTTTTTTTTTCATATCTTGTTGATACAGGTCACATGAAGAGATAATGGTAGAGATACAGAAACAGAAAGATCAAAACAAGACCAAGGAAGCATTACAAAAAGAACAGTTAGACAGAGTAGAAGCTAGTGAGAGAAAGAAAGAAAAAAAGAAAAGAAAAAAGGAAAATAAAGCTGTGGTAATATGTTTGTTAAGGGCTGTTTTGTTTGTTGTAAAACTCGGTAGACATGTATTGTTGTTTAACTCAATGCAATGTTTGTTAGTGGCAAGGCATGGGTATTTCTTTTTTCTGCATCACAGGTGCTGTCTCTCTAGCATTGTTTTAAGTTTTCTAAAGTCTAGTTAAATACATGTATTAAGATTTCTTGCAGTAATTATACCCCTGCAAGGAATTACCTTATCTGTCTGTCCATTTGTCCCTCTGCCTATCCGTAGACACAATTTGTGCGGAGTTTAATTCAGTTATGTATGAACCAATTTTTCTGAAACTATGCACAGATGTTAGGCATTTTAAAAACCTGTGCATTGCCATTTCCAGACTTAGAATTTTTCACACTTACAATTTGTCTGGATGTTTATTAAATATGTATGATATATTTTTCTGAAATTATGCACAGATATTAAAAATCATAAGAACTTGTCACCAACGATCAAATTTCTCCACCAATATTTAGGAGTTGGGGTATTTAGTTTCCATCAGAGACAGTTAAAGTTATTTCTTGAAGTTCTTAGTAATCAAACTTTAAGAAATGAAAATCAATAAATTTAACAAGATAAATACTGTTGAGACATATGTTTTTTATCGTAATTACAAAATGCTTATCATCTTGTTTAAATTAAAGTCCTTGTTGATTGGTTAATTGTATGTCACCAATAGATGTAAGATAAATCTCAGGGCCTTTACAGGTTTGTTAATTATTACCTGGAAGTGTAGTATAAACAAAAAATAAATTACACCACCGAATTACTGTTCATTTTCTTTATTTCTGTATTAGGGCTGCAGTGGCCGAGTGGTTTAAAGCACATGCTTCGGACAGATCTTATTGTGAGAATGTGTCAGTTTGCTTGTCAAAGGTCAGAGGTTTTCTTTGGGTACTCTGGTTTTCTCCACTGTCCCAGAACTGACCACCTTCATATAAGTTGAATAAAAAAATAACATAAACATAACAAAACAAAAAAAAAAAAAAAAAAAAAAAAAAAACCAACAAAAAAAAAGTTTGACTGGGGTGTAAAACACCATTACTGTACTCAACTTTATTTCTTTAGAAAAAACAGGTGAGAGCAGAAGCTGAAAAACAGATAGCAAAAGATAAAGAAAACAGAAAATACCAAGATAATAGTTTATCTGACAAGTCTGTAAAAGTAAACAGAATAAAGTTAAATGATGGGAAATATAATACCAATTATTATCACCAGAAAGATAATCTGTTCCCAATGGTGAGTTGAATGATGCAAATAGATGAAATTTTTGTGCAGCCTGGTATTGTCAAAAGGCGATACTTAGGTGTTACTTTTACTGTGCCGTTAGCGGCAGAGGCGTGTCAAAATGTGAAAGTTTGTGTTAAGTATTTTTTTAGCTCACCTGAGCTGAAAGCTCAGATGAGCTATTGCTATCCATCTTCGTCCGTCATGCGTCGTCCGTCGTCCGTCGTGCGTCGTGCGTAAACTTTACATTTTAATCTTCTCCTCCAAAACCACTGAGCCAAATTTGATGAAACTTGGAAACTATCATGCCTGGGTGAAGCCCTTTCAGATTTGCACAAATGAAGGAGTTATGTCCCCTTGGGGCCCCATAAGGGGGGAAATAGTGAAAAACTTTAAAAATCTTCTCCTCTGAATCTACAAGAGATATACCTTAGTTATTTCATTTATAACATCCTTAGGTCATGTAGTTTCAGATTTGCACAAACGGTAGCCATGGGGCTCAAGATGGGGAAATGGTAAGGTACTGAGTGGGGAAATTGCTAAAAATTATGTATTTGTCACTATATCTTGAAAACTTTTAACTTTTTGTATAGGCATGTATATTAGAATATTGTAGGTATTGCAACAACGATCATTTTGATATATGGTTCAAGGTCATATGTTGAAAGGTCAAGGTCACAACTGCAAAAAAATACTGAAATTGCTAATTATCTTGAAAACTATTAACTTTTTGTATAGGCATGTATATCAGAATATTATAAGTATTAACATGGCAATCATTTTGATATATGGTTCAAGGTCATATGTTGAAAGGTCAAGGTCACAGCTGCAAAAGAAGACTTAAATTGCTAATTATCTTGAAAACTATTAACTTTTTGTATAGACACGTATATTAGAATATTGTAGGGATTGACATGACGATCATTTTGATATATGGTTCAAGGTCATATGTTCAAAGGTCAAGGTCACAGCTGCGAAAGAAGACTGAAATTGCTAATTATCTTGAAAACTATTAACTTTTTGTATAGGCATGTATATTAGAATATTGTAGTTATTGCAACAGCGATCATTTTGATATATGGTTCAAGGTCATATGTTGAAAGGTCAAGGTTACAGTTGCAAAAGAAGACTTAAATGCTAATTATCTTGAAAACTATTAACTTTTTGTATAGACATGTATATTAGAATATTGTAGGGATTGACATGACGGTCATTTTGATATATGGTTCAAGGTCATATGTTGAAAGGTCAAGGTCACAGCTGCGAAAGAAGACTGAAATTGCTAATTATCTTGAAAACTATTAACTTTTTGTATAGGCATGTATATTAGAATATTGTAGGTATTGCAACAGCGATCATTTTGATATATGGTTCAAGGTCATATGTTGAAAGGTCAAGGTTACAGCTGCAAAAGAAGACTTAAATGCTAATTATCTTGAAAACTAATTAATTTTTTGTAAAGGCAATGTTTATTAGAATATTGTAGGTATTGACATGATGATCATATATGGTTCAAGGTCAAGGATATAGTTGCATAAGTATACTGATATTGGTTAATGATTTGGAAATTATTCATTGCACTACAGTTACTTTATGTGTATTATATAAGCTACTTATAAATGAAATGTTAAAGGATATATTTCTGATTAAGTTTTGTGGCAGTTCTTAACTTAAGAAAACTTATAAAGTTTCTGTACTTAAAATATTTTCTATTGCACTTTGCAAACAGTATTGGTCATATCCTCAGGTGAGCGTTAAGGCCCATGGGCCTCTTGTTTAATTGATCATAAACTAACCTGGCGACACATTTTAATCCATGGAATTCTTGATCTTCTCTTTTAAGAACTTCTCTGAAACCCTATGTTGGTATGCTTCAATGATGTATGATGTTATTTAACACAATGCAAGCAAGAAATTAATGCGAAAAATAAGGTCTGTTTCATTTCATTATTTTTTTATCCCAATTTTCTGATTTCCTTATGTTCATTGTAAATTGAGTTATCTTTCTGATTAATTTTCTGATTAACAGTCAATACATAAATGCCAATTACAAGTCTTTTTAGACCTATTGTAATTGTAAAATTGCTTGTATCAAACCGCATACAAACACAACGGGTATAGATGTTTGATGCCTTTAGTTTTTGGAAATGAAAATTCCAGAAAAATTATGGGTAGTAAAATGTAATTAGGTATTCATCAATAATAACCAATAAAGAAAAAACAATAAAGTGTATTAACTTTTAGCCTTGGAAGCCAGCTTTAGGTAATGTTTGCTGTAAACTGCACAAATTTGAATTATACGTTCAATATTGATTTGCTTTTTAGTTTTAATTATACACTAAATATGAAATCTGCATAAACAAAAACAGAGGTATCCAGTCTAAAGTAGACAATTTATCATTCTGACATAGAAAATATTCTCAAGATAAAACCCCTCTTGTATTGACATACTTTAATAAATACAAACTTCACATTGTTACACGATTTAGAGGGATTTCATTGGTCGTTTTCTTATCAAATGACGTTATTTTCCAATTACAATGTTTTCTACCGGAACTACTTTCGATCAGTTTCGAGGATTACCCATCTTTGAGTTCTATTAATAGAAGTTATTTTTAAATTGTAAACAAATGGGCATGTCTCCGAAATCGGCAAATATTCCACCTAGAAACATTGAAATACTGCAATTTTTTTAGATTAAAATTATGCAAAAAATTATTCAACTTGACATGTTCTGACATTTTTTCACCAAAATACCAGTATTCAAGACTATTAAATATTTATATATGAAATTTATCTCTTTGTAATCCAGTCGCGGAGAGAATCCCTTTTGTACACCCCTTTATAATCCAAAGTCAAAATTTTGTTACACACCTAAACCAATTTCTAAAAGAGTGTTTTCCGAATTCCTGCAAAAAAATATCAAAAAATTATAATTGTAGTCAGGTATACACTGCACATCACCCAAGAGTCACAGCCATATCTATGCCGAGTGATGTTGAATTTCAGTTACGCCACATCATGCTCATGTCAGGCCACAGAAACGAGGCCTCAGTTTACAGGTATTGTAGGGACTGTTCTGTTCACAGAAGAAACATATCAGTGATTCCTTCTCGGGTAAAGTCCAGTCTAATGCACCCCCTACCGCTTGTTTTACCTCCACGTCTCTGATCAGCCATTACAGCAACCACCGGTGTCATCATTAAATGAAATCCCTTCGTCTCACTCCAAGCCCATAGTTGGCAAAAAATTGGTTTCAACCAAGAAAACATTAATTCCATTTTATTAGTTGGTTCTATGGTTTTTTAAACACTGTTCATTTAGTTTTCTTTTGTTATGGGAAACATCAACCTGTAATAAGACATGCATGTCCTACAAACGTATGATAGTCGTACGTTGTTGGTAAATGTGTTGTCACGAGACATAATATAGTACCTTGTTTCTTAAAGGATATAATTGTTATATCATGTATATGTTGACTGAAATTAACAAGAAAATGAATAAAAAGAAATCAATTTAAAACCTTTTTCAGTTTTTTACAAGACATTTTATCGTCTTTTAAAGTTGACATTTAATGTATTATTACACCGCAATGTTGTAACATCGATTTTCGGAAAATCAACTCGTCAATTTAGAAATGTAGGTCAGCATAAAAACTGTTTAATTTCAGGTTTTAATTATAAGAATTGAATTTCACTTTTTACGTTGTTATCGGGGTGTAACAGCATAGCGAAGCAGTTTTACGCATAATTTATAATTTTCACTTTGTTACACCCCGATAACAATGTAAAAAGTGAAATTCAATTCTTAAATAATTATTGTTGTATTGCTCTGCAACGTAAGTCTCCAAATGACAAGATTAGGTTTTTCCATTTGAGCTGATGGTTTGTTAAATTGTGAAGCATGTACATTATAAATCTTTATTTCAGTTTAAAACTGAGTCTAGTCTTATGGTTACTAAGGAAACAAGGTGATGCATCTTATTCTTCGAATTCTTTTAACCACTTTTTTGTTTAAATAGGGAAACCTAGTTGGCACTGTCAAAATGAAAGAGCAGGCAAAAAAATCTGCAGTACTGGAACAATTTATATTATGCGATAACAGCAGCAAAGAAACAGTAAAAGAACCAGTCCAGTCACAGCTGTTACAGAAACATTTACAGCAGTACAATGATCTGATGAGAGAACAACCACGTAGACACACAGAACAACAGCTACGTCAAGAGAGAGAAAGACAGAAAGAAGAAGTCAGGCAAAGAGAAATAAAAGAACTAGAGAGACTGAGAAATGAATGCAAAGACACTGTAAGTATTTTAAGGATGTATGGTCCTACAGCTGCAGTGAAATCTTCTATACTGTAAATCACTTAATTTTTGTGACCACTTTATTTTCCCAATATTCATTACTTGGTAACAATTTGTGAAAATTATTAAACTGTGACTTAATATAAACAAATATAACATATTTTATGAGAGGTTACCTTTGGGGAAATCACGAAAAATTTCATGTTGCAAAATAAGTGTTTTTGGTATGGATTTGCAAAAAAAGTGTCACCAAATTAAAGTGATTTACAGTATTTATTTAGTTACATTTATGTTTATGGTTTGATAAAGCATAATGCAACAAAACACATCATCTGATAGAGACAATCGAGTCATGAGCATAAATGATAGAAAGACATCCATTTCAAAATCTTAAAAATATTTAAATTTCAGAAAAAGTACTCATAAAAGTTAGAGTAAAATGTTCTGATATTGTAAATGAAAGAACTAAAGTGATTTTCCACTGTCTATATGAACTTGTTATATATGACCAGCAAAGCATTTTACATATTTGAGAGTCTGTTATCTTTACAAGTTCATGAAGACAAAAGAAAAATATTAATCTTGAATAATTTACCTACATGTAGTTTTGGCTGTTTGTAGTATTCAGCCCCTTCAGCTACCTCAAAAACTGAAGAGGAAGTAGATAACTTTGAGGTAGAAGAAGAGTTTGAGAGAATGAGGAAAGAACATGTACGAAGACAACAGGAAATGGAACGGTTAAGAAATGAACAAGAGATGCAGGAGATGCACAAAAGGTATATGTGTATGGATATGTGCATGTTTATGTGTGTGTATGTATATAATATATATATATATAATTCAAATTTTTAAACAGTCCAGCCTTGGAAATTTTTTTACGTCTGATCTCATAGATGAATTTTTTTTTGACCATCACACGCCATACATCATTATCCCTTAGAAACCGCTGACATCGGTTTCCTGACAAGTAGGTCAAATATTCAGTATATTTGTCTTACTTGACGTAAACGGTGTCATTTGTTTTCTTTATTAAAAATGTGAAAGTTTTTAGGATTAGTCTTAAGATCTGCAGTCATAAATGATGGTCATGATGACAGCAGCGAATTTGAGTTTTATGAATCTGCAGGTGCATTATATCATTCATGGATATGTTACGCTGATGACAGGGAAATGTCCCCACTCAAGTACAGGAACATCAACGGTTTGCTACCAGCTGGAACCACTTTATTTTTGGCTTCTGTAAGTTAATGAATTGTTGATAGTGGTAATAATGTGTTATTGATTGATATTTTTCTACAGGTTAACATTTCCGCTTCAAACTCTGATGCCTCATTTTTGTCCAAACATATCTTACCCCTTCCTCAGCTTGAAGCCATCGTCATATATATATAAAGCACAGTTGCGGGCAATTAGTGTGTTGTACCTCTCTGATGTGTTTGCATGTATGCAAGCTCCATTTGAATTAATTTTTTATGCAAGTGATACATTTACGTACTACACACATGTACACCAAACGATTTAGAAATGGCGGTGAAACTAGTGTGCAAAAGTACCGGCAGTAGTTATAAGCATCCAGCTGCATTACATTGAGATTAATGCGCAGTTCGTACTCTTTTTCATGTGTGAAGTTGTATAAAAAGATAAGGTTAATGTTGTAAATATTGTATTTATTTTTGAATTTAATTATAATTTGAATTTAATTATAAGGAATAATTGTAATTTTTTTGGGTCTATGACCCCATAGACCGAAATAATTACAATTATTCCTTAAATAACATGATCTTTTTTAATGGCTTTTTCAACTATCAGAAAATGTAGAAAGTACCTTTTTAAAAATTTTTGCTATTTGTTATTCACTGTAATTTTCCACTGTAATATCAAGAATGATCCTTACAAAATGATCACTTAAAATGTTTTACAAAATCATTATGTGGCAAATCTTTAGTGAGGTTGTCTTATGTGGCAAGTCTTTAATGAGGCATCTTTAGGGAGGCATTTATGAAAGACTGACATTCTCACATAACGTTATGTTTTGAGCATGTTGCAATCAATTTAAAGGTTAGAGCTATCTTATATTCTTAAAAGCTTCTTATCTGATTTCAGATTGAAAGTGAAAAATGAGGTGAGACGGACAGAAATGAAATGGTATAATAACATCAATGACAATGATGACAAAAGAGTTCAGAGTAAATATCTTTTATCTATGTTTTATGTAGTAGTATTTCTAGCTTGTTTGTTATAAGTATATGAGGTTTGACCTTGTTTTATAAGTATATGAGGTTTGACCTTGTTTGTTATAAGTATATGAGGTTTGACCTTGTTTGTTATAAGTATATGAGGTTTGACCTTGTTTGATATAAGTATAAGTATATGAGGTTTGACCTTGTTTGTCATAAGTATATGAGTTTTGACCTTGTTTGTTATAAGTATATGAGGTTTGACCTTGTTTGTTATAAGTATAAGTATATGAGGTTTGGCCTTGTTTGTCATAAGTATATGAGTTTTGACCTTGTTTGTTATATGTATATGAGGTTTGACCTTGTTTGTTATAAGTATATGAGGTTTGACCTTGTTTGTTATAAGTATATGAGGTTTGTTTTGTTATAAGTATATGAGGTTTGACCTTGTTTGTTATAAGTACATGTATATGAGGTTTGACCTTGTTTGTTATAAGTACATGTATATAAGGTTTGACCTTGTTTGTTATAAGTATATGAGGTTTGTTTTGTTATAAGTATAAGTATATGAGGTTTGACCTTGTTTGTTATAAGTATATGAGGTTTGTTTTGTTATAAGTATATGAGTTTTGACCTTGTTTGTTATAAGTACATGTATATGAGGTTTGACCTTGTTTGATATAAGTACATGTATATGAGGTTTGACCTTGTTTGTTATAAGTATATGAGGTTTGTTTTGTTATAAGTATATGAGGTTTGACCTTGTTTGTTATAAGTACATGTATATGAGGTTTGACCTTGTTTGTTATAAGTACATGTATATGAGGTTTGACCTTGTTTGTTATAAGTATATGAGGTTTGTTTTGTTATAAGTATAAGTATATGAGGTTTGACCTTGTTTGTTATAAGTATATGAGGTTTGTTTTGTTATAAGTATATGAGGTTTGACCTTGTTTGTTATAAGTACATGTATATGAGGTTTGACCTTGTTTGTTATAAGTACATGTATATAAGGTTTGACCTTGTTTGTTATAAATACATGTATATGAGGTTTGACCTTGTTTGTTATAAGTATATGAGGTTTGTTTTGTTATAAGTATATGAGGTTTGACCTTGTTTGTTATAAGTATAAGTATATGAGGTTTGACCTTGTTTGTTATAAGTATATGAGGTTTGACCTTGTTTGTTTGAGTATAAGTATATGAGGTTTGGCCTTGTTTGTTATAAGTATAAGTATATGAGGTTTGGCCTTGTTTGTTATAAGTATAAGTATATGAGGTTTGGCCTTGTTTGTTATAAGTATAAGTATATGAGGTTTGACTTACTTTGTTATAAGTATATGAGGTTTGACCTTGTTTGTTATAAGTATAAGTATATGAGGTTTGACCTTGTTTGTTATAAGTATAAGTATATGAGGTTTGACCTTGTTTGTTATAAGTATAAGTATATGAGGTTTGACCTTGTTTGTTATAAGTATAAGTATATGAGGTTTGGCCTTGTTTGTTATAAGTATAAGTATATGAGGTTTGACTTTGTTTGTTATAAGTATAAGTATATGAGGTTTGGCCTTGTTTGTTATAAGTATAAGTATATGAGGTTTGACCTTGTTTGTTATAAGTATATGAGGTTTGACCTTGTTTGTTATAAGTATAAGTATATGAGGTTTGACCTTGTTTGTTATAAGTATAAGTATATGAGGTTTGGCCTTGTTTGTTATAAGTATAAGTATATGAGGTTTGACCTTGTTTGTTATAAGTATAAGTATATGAGGTTTGGCCTTGTTTGTTATAAGTATAAGTATATGAGGTTTGACCTTGTTTGTTATAAGTATAAGTATATGAGGTTTGGCCTTGTTTGTTATAAGTATAAGTATATGAGGTTTGACTTACTTTGTTATAAGTATATGAGGTTTGACCTTGTTTGTTATAAGTATAAGTAAATGAGGTTTGACTTTGTTTGTTATAAGTATATGAGGTTTGACCTTGTTTGTTATAAGTATAAGTATATGAGGTTTGACCTTGTTTGTTATAAGTATAGGTATATGAGGTTTGGCCTTGTTTGTTATAAGTATAAGTATATGAGGTTTGACTTTGTTTGTTATAAGTATATGAGGTTTGGCCTTGTTTTTTATAAGTATAAGTATATGAGGTTTGGCCTTGTTTGTTATAAGTATAAGTATATGAGGTTTGACTTACTTTGTTATAAGTATATGAGGTTTGACCTTGTTTGTTATAAGTATAAGTATATGAGGTTTGGCCTTGTTTGTTATAAGTATAAGTATATGAGGTTTGGCCTTGTTTGTTATAAGTATAAGTATATGAGGTTTGACTTTGTTTGTTATAAGTATATGAGGTTTGACCTTGTTTGTTATAAGTATAAGTATATGAGGTTTGGCCTTGTTTGTTATAAGTATAAGTATATGAGGTTTGACCTTGTTTGTTATAAGTATATGAGGTTTGACCTTGTTTGTTATAAGTATAAGTATATGAGGTTTGACTTTGTTTGTTATAAGTATATGAGGTTTGACTTTGTTTGTTATAAGTATATGAGGTTTGACCTTGTTTGTTATAAGTATAAGTATATGAGGTTTGGCCTTGTTTGTTATAAGTATATGAGGTTTGACCTTGTTTGTTATAAGTATAAGTATATGAGGTTTGACCATGTTTGTTTGCTGATTAAAAATTAAAAAATATATCTTGAACTGTCTGTAACTTAATCAGTGACTTGTGACATCTACATAAAAACTGTAAAACATTTTTAACATATATTTTTTAAACAAACCCATTCAACCAATTCACCAATTCTACTAGTGCTATCAGTCTGACCAAATGGATTCAAAATTCCTGTAATCTTGACTTTTAAATTAGAAAAACTAGCCTTTATGTTATTTGATTTCCTTTGACTCGAAGCTAGTAAACAAACCTTTGTAGTAATAATCTCTTAATGAACACTTGCAATATGATAAAACTTTATGTTAATATCAAAATACTTTTCGTATGTTTTCCAGATGGTCCACCAGCTCCTACAAACAATATCTGGGCACAAAGGTTACAGAAAACCCAAGAACTGGACAAGTTACGACCACAAGATGAAGAAGATGAAGAGGAAATTCTAAAAAAGGTGTTGGAGATGAGTTACAAAACGGCAGAACAAGATGAAAAACGCAGAAGGTAATGTTGCTTCTTTCATCTTGTGTTGAGGAAGTATTTTTCTTTCATGTTGTTGAGGAAGTATTTAGATTAACCTTTTATGAACCCAAAATGGTGGCAACTAATCCCAATGTAAATTTTTTTGCTTAAAAACAGACTGAACAGTTTTGATATGCTATGCTGTTTTAATACCCCTGCATGTTGTCTATCTGTTAACATTAAGTTTGTGACCTTAAAACTAGTGCTACTTTTTTTTTTAATTTAGAAAAAAATTTGATTAATCTGAAGATATGCATGTTATTAAAATTTAATGTTGCTTGCATATTTAATAGTTATCCCCTTTTGCACCTTACTTATTTTACACATATAAAAACCTTGTGACCTTCACTTGTCATTGTATTTTGATGAACTGCATTCTTGCTTTCTTTCAGCACTAAATTTTCCATTCGGCAAAAAAAAAAAAAAATTGTGAGTATGCACATTAAAAATATACAGCAAAGTATTTTGTCTTTTTTGATGCACAGCACTTTGATAAAGCCTGTTTGTAAAATATACTATAATGATGATTACTTTGTTTTTATTAAATGCATATACTCATCTTACAGGTACAGATTACAGATGAAGGAGAAAGAGTTTATGCCAGATGGCCTGATATCTGCTCCAAAACCAATACAACAGGCTCAAAGGTAATGTTTTACTTATAAATACATGTAAATAGAATAGAGTATAAGATAGTGTTGCATTCTCAAAAAATCTACCAATGCTTCCTTAGTAACAAAAGTGTTGCATTCTTAAAAAATTGATCAATGCCTCCTTTAGTAACAGAAATGTTGCATTCTTAAAAAATCGACCAATGCTTCCTTAGTAACAGAAGTGTTGTATTCTTAAAAAATCGACCAATGCTTCCTTAGTAACAGAAATGTTGCATTCTTAAAAAATCAGCCAATGCTTCCTTAGTAACAGAAATGTTGCATTCTTAAAAAATCAGCCAATGCTTCCTTAGTAACAGAAATGTTGCATTCTTAAAAAATCAGCCAATGCTTCCTTAGTAACAGAAGGATGATATTTAACATGGTAGTTTACAATTATAGATAATGAACAAAAAAGAGAGATGATACAACTATCAGTTAGTCCATTTCTCCCATACAGTAAGTTACAGATCACACTGCCTCTCACTGCTTAGGTTTGAGTGCCAAGGGGCAGTTCCTAGTGTGAGAATGTTTGTCAGTTCAGAGGGGGGGGGGGGTATGTCTCCAGGTACTCTGGTTCCCTCCACCATCTCAGAACTGACTGCTTGATATAAGTGAAAGAATCCTGACTGGAACATTAAACAACAATACTCTACTCCATTCCCATACATTAGGTCTAACAAATGCACTAGGTCAATACTTTTACCTAGTCCAAACCTGACATCCTTGTCTCTGATGAAGGGTTAATGAAATTCAAAATTATTCATATATGTAAAAGCTTATCTATATCTTAGACATTTTAAATTTAGCATCTTTAGGACATATACATGTAGTATTAAACATTAAATTGTTGACTAGGCCATACGAATTCAAATTTACTTCAGAAAAGTTTAATATATTTTAGATGCTGTATTTTTTTCAGACAAAGTGTTATTTAATTTGTCTTGATATAAATCACAGTAGAACTCATACAAACTGTTGCTTATATGACAAATCCTTGGTAAAGTTTTTTCTGAGGTTAAACTTGTTGAGAAAACTACTCTTAATGTTCCCATTTTTATGAAGCAAACTGACTTTCTGCAATTGGTTGTATCAATAGCATGAGAGACCAAAAAAGTTAAATGACTTCTAACTGCCATCTTGTGTTAATGCAGATTGAGAAATATGTTAATACACTTTTGTAAATTATTTTGAATATTTTTTTTCTAGACCATTTACAAGGAAAATTCCTGAAGATGTATACAATGTAAATTCTCCCGAAGAAGAACTAGATAAACTTTGGCCTAGTATTAGTCCTGCCAGAACTGCTAATAAACCAGTTTCTTATCAAACTTCATGGTCATCCTTAGTCAAGAAATCAAATTCTCCCAAAGAAATTATTGTACCTGTTGCTGATCCTGCTGAGGAGGTTTCCATGGTAAAACCTGAATCTGTAGATGACCAGGAAGCATCTCCAAATCTTCAAAACTATTCTTCTCCAAATTTGAGAACTTATATACGAAAACATTCTAATGACACTGTCAGTGTTGCTGAGGAAAGAAGAGAATGGGCAGAAAATAATATCAGTGCTGTGCAGGTATCATCTTTTGAAAGACCTCAAGATTTGAAAATAAATATTTCTGAAAGTAATGTAAGTCCTGTGGGTGAGGATTGGGAGGAAGATACTGTGAATATTTATGTCTCTCCAAACACCCCTAAAACATTTCATGAGTATATTAAGTATCAGAAGTCTGCCAAATTACTTCTGCAAGAACAAGACCGGACTAAAGCACAGATAAAAGATAAAAATGAAAACAATGTCATGTCTAACAGGAATAACTGTGCCGTTAATTCTAATATTATGGAAATTAGTCCAAGTGGTATTCATTCCAATGTTGTCAGTAAAGACATGGAGGAAAATCTGGATTGGGGAAAAGAAAGTAAAGGCAGTTTGAACGAAGCTTCAACATTGACAGAAAGTGACAAATTAACAACTAGTAATTGTTCCGTTAATGCTCCACTCCCTCAGAGAAATCCTTTTAAAAAATCTGAAAAATACTCGGAAAAATTAAACAGAGATTCATTTTCATCAGTGTCTTTAGATGCTTCAAATTCAAGATTTGAAAAACAACATGAACAAAGCACCAAAGTGGATGCTAATTCTTCAAATGAGATTAAATTGGAGGAAAATGTTTCAATTCCAAGGAGAACTGGATTTGGTAAACCTACACAAGATCTCCCAGAGTTTGTTCCCTTGTCATCTAGTACTAGAAACACAAACAATGATAGTGTTGTTAAGTGGAAACTGGATTCAGTAAAAAGGACAAACAAAAAGGGGACAGATCAAATAACAGCTGTTAGGGATACTGAAGAAAGCTGGGATGACGATTTGCTTGAGGTTCAGCCACAGTCTTCTAGTGTTTCAGAAAAGGAGAATGTTGTTCCCATAATTGAACAGACTAGTTCGGTACAAGGTTTTATGAACAGTGATTTCCCTGATAAAAATAAGGTTGTTGAGAACCAGGATTATCATAGAAGTGAGCTTCAGCATGAAAGTAAAGAAAATAAAAATGATAATTATATGAATAGTTTTCTGGATTCAAAACAGAATTTATCCATTGAACGTACTCAGACATATGTAAGTAAAATGATAGAGTCCTATATCCCACCACCTCCACCATTTGATGATGATGATGATGAGCAGGATTTGACAAGAACAGCAGCTTCTGTTAATTGTTTTGACGGTGGAAATCACAAAGAATTGTCTGGGCACAGATTGCCAGTTCTAAAAAATTTATCTTCTAATAGTGGTGATACCCGATTGCCTCGGCTACCAAAACATTTTGAAGGCTTTGATGAACAGAGAAAAAAATTCTTAAATACAATTCAAGAAAATCCTGAATTTACATCTGCTGTTGAAGGGTCTGTGATTGGCAATCCAGAAGTTGTTGATACAGATGTTGCTTGCAATAAGGAGGGTACCGTTATGGATCCTAAAGATACCAAGGAAATAGAAATTGAGTGTACATCACAAGTTAGTACAGATCCAGCAACTTCAGAAACAAATGTAGCAGGGAACCTGTCCATGCCAGATTTGTCAAGCCTTCATTTGCATAGCCAATTTCCTGGTGTGCTACCATTCATGAATACTGGTGTGCCAATGGGGCTACCACCATATCTTATTCAAGCTTATATGAATTATTTATCTAAGAATGAATACAATGGAAATGATAACAATCCATCAACATCGCCAGACCTGACACCAGCTAACATCCCACTTTTGCCACCATTGGGTATGGGAATGTTTCCACCAATGTTGCCTTTTGGAATGCCAAACCCAATGATGGCCATGCAGTCACCAGTTTTTGCCTATTCTCAGCTACAAGCACAGATGTATCAACAGAAAATGCAACATGAACAACAGTTAAAGCAACTTCAAGAAAAACAACAACAGCAACAACAAATAATTCAACAACAGTTACAACAACAGCAAGAGCAACTACAGGCAACTTCAGAACTTGAACAAAATCATATTGAGCAAATTTCTCCAGATCAGCAAGAAATCATAGAAAATCAAAATCAACCTGAAACAGCCAAATTTAGTGAAAGGGATATTTTATCAGAATCTCGAGTTCCAGTTGAAGAGGATGAATGGGATGAGTTTGATAATTCACATCAGGATTTTATTACTGATCCAGAGAATAAATTTAACACAAATGACTCAAAGTTTCACAGGTTACCACCTAGATTTCAAGTGATACAAGAACAGACTAAATCTGTGAGAGCGATGATTGAAAGAATTCATAGAGAAAATCAACAGATGAAAAAGGTAAGTTTATCATTGTAACATCTTAAATCTGAGGGGTTTTTTTAGGTTCTGGTTGGTACATATAGTAAGATTTGCTTATTATATAACATCACTTCAGCACTTTTGATTAATTCTGGATGAGACAAACAGTACAGCTACTATCAGTTCATAATTGTTTTTCATATACATATTTGGAGAACAAAACACCACATTGAAACAAAATCATTCAAAAATATAAAAAAATCTGTGTAAAATCTACCGACCTAATGGGGAAAAATAATCAGACTTATACAAAAAGTTTATTTAATTGTGTGTAAATTACAATTTTTTAATGTTTTCAACAAGATAAATTCACTATGTCCAAAATATCCCTTATACACCTTCCAAGTTTACCATATATGATATGCTATCATAATTTGAATATTCATGATGATCAACCCTTGAAAAATCCGGACAACACAGAACACTCAATTATTAACTTATGACTCTTTCCTACATTTTTCAAATTGAAAAAATTTAAAGTTTTTTTTTAAACTATATCTATTGCATCTTTTGACATCATTTTTCATATTTCTTTTAAATTCAACACTATTAAGTTAGGAAATGTGATTTATATATTAATTCATTTGACCTTAAAAGACCCTGATGTAATATTGGGTATAAGGCCCAAATGGATCATTGTAGTCGAGAAATTTTGACTTTTTTTCCCAAATCTGTTTTATGTTAAGAAGAATTCAGAAAAAAAAATTCATTTAAAAATAAAATTTAGTTAGGTCAGTGTTTTTTAATTTAATCTTACTGTTATTTTAAGAGGAAAGTTTTGTATAAAGAAAATATTTAGAAAAAACCATGTGACAAACAATTATGGACCAATAGAAGTTAATTGGCATGTTATGTATTTAGTAGACACACATCAATAATCCATGTTAACTACATTAATACTCCTAGTTAATACATCAATACCCTAGGTTACTACACCAATACCCTAGGTTAGTACATCAATATCCCAGGTTACTACACCAATACCCTAGGTTAGTACATCAATATCCCAGGTTACTACACCAATACCCTAGGTTAGTACATCAATATCGAAGGTTACTACACCAATACCCTAGGTTAGTACATCAATATCCCAGGTTACTACACCAATACCCTAGGTTACTACATCAATATCCCAGGTTACTACACCAATACCCTATGTTAGTACATCAGTATCCCAGGTTACTACACCAATACCCTAGGTTAGTACATCAATATTCCAGGTTACTACACCAGTTCCCTAGGTTAGTACATGTACATGTACATCAATATCCCAGGTTTTTACACCAATACCCTAGGTTAGTACATCAATATCCCAGGTTTTTTACACCAATACCTAGGTTAGTACATCAATATCCCAGGTTACTACACCAGTACCTTATGTTTGTTACTCATTACAACAAGTTACTGCACCAGTACCCTAGGGTAGTACATCCATACCCTAGGTTACTACATCAATACTTGAGGATACTACATCCATACCCTAAGTTACATCAGTACTCAAGGATACTATATTAATACCCGAGGTTACTACATTCATACCCCGAGTTACATCAATACACCAGAATACTGCATCATTAATCCAGGTTACTGCACCAATACTCCAGGTTACTTGGATATCTGTCTATTCCAAATTTAAGCTCTGAAATATATGCAGGTTGGTAACCTGTATCTTTCTGCCTCTGATTTGCACCAAATACCAAATCATGTACCCTATCATAATTCTTGTTGCCTCTGATCAGTAACCAGTACCTTATCATGTTTGGTAACTAGTACCCCTTTATACCTCTTTTGACTTTTTACCCAACACAAATTAAAACATTAGCATACGTTTTTATTTTACAGGAATCCCAATCTGTTGACAGTGAAAATAGATGTTGTTCTTGACAGGAGGCTTGGCAGGGGAAGTAAATACAATTACCGTAGATAGATAGAAATTTGTGTAGAAGTTGGGTTTAGAAAAAGAGTTACCTATTACAAAAATGCAAAAGACAAATGTGAGCAGTTCAAGCAGTATAAAGCCACAGTTATAGTGTCATTTAGATAAATATCTTGATATTTTATTGATGTTTTGATAAAATTATGATACACATATTGGATTTTTTTTTAAACTGGGATTTTGTTTTTATTTTAACATTTACATATTTCAGTTGTTTCTGTTAACTTTGTTTTATTTTTTATATGGTTCGCAGTTGAAATTCATCTTATTTTGCATTGAATCAGGAATGTGAACAAGATTATTTTTTAATGAATGATTAACATTGAGACATCAAAATCATGTTTAAGACCATATAATGGGGAACATTTTGCTTAAATTGATTCTTCTGCAGAACTGTTGTTTGCTATGGATTGAAATTGTTTACTTTTTCCAGTAAGTGCCCTTTTTCCCCAATACAATGTACATGTATAATATGATGTAAATGTAGCATATCGTAAATTTGGATTGTTTTGCTGAAAAAATTCGCAAAAAATAAACCCCCATGAAATATTGATATTGCAAAAAATAAGAGATAAAATAAATGTTTTCCTCTCTGATGAACACATTTTGTTCAGCTTTTTATTAATCTTTTATAGCGATTATCATAACTACTGGTAATATAATTGATGAACCTAAAAAGAGGTATCTCATAAAATGTTTTACTATACCAGTAATTCAAACAAATTACATGTACTGTTAAATGAATGTTTACCTGTCAGGTGTGACATGTACAGTAGACAATGTCTATTTTAAATTTTTTCAAATTCGTGGAAAAACTGATTTTGAATGGAACAAGTGAAACTGAGAAGCTTGTTTGATGATTTGATTTTTTTACTGAATCTTTAATCTGAAAAAATTTAACAAACAAAAAATAACCTACATTTAAAAAAAAAAAAAAAACTGCAAAAATTGCTCCACTCAAAAATAACCCAATTTACGGTATAACAATATCATTTGTATGAGAGCATTATATTTGGGCATTTGCAACCGAGGGTTCTACAGAGGAAGCGCTCCTGTTACATAATGATGTGAGGTCTCCCATTTAGTAAATGACACAGTTGCACACCAGTGTTTCAGTTGTGGAAGGTTAATATATGTGTAGATATGGGTCTTGATTCTTGGTTGTGTTGAAGGTTTTTATTTTCAAATTTTAGTTTTAAATGCTATAAAATTACATGTACATGAATATTGAGATAGTGCAGCAAATTGTATTAAAGATTTTATGGGGTTTGGTTTGGTTTAATACAGGTATGTCTGAATTTAGAGGTCACTGATAACATTTTAGATTTTGTTTCGTGATGAATACACTGCCAATCCATATATAACTATACAAGTTTATATTTGCCATAGGTTAATATTGTACCCAATGTATAAGCAATATATTATTGCATTAAATTTCATTTGTGGAATTAAAATATGGAAGTTTTTGCAGTATTAAAAGTTTCATAGTGCATGCAATAAAGTTATTTTTCTTGGACTTTTATGACATTTTGAGAAAATATAAAAATATGAGAAAAATTATTTTTCAATTTAAAAACAAATTTTTAGCTGACAAACACCCAGCTTTGGCAGGTTGATGTTTTCGACAATTACTTTATGAAGATTTTGAGTCTATACTGCTAAGACAAATTTTGAACATGTATAATCATGTATTGATGGTGGTGTAAATTGGATATTTAACATTCTGTTTGTATGTGTTGTATGTATTTATGTGTAATTTTTATTTGAATTTAGTGCTAAAGTATTAGTTATCTTAGATTGCATTATTATTATTATTATGTCTTGAAACTTGCCCTTTTTAGCTAATGTTAAGTCTTGAAATCCAGAATCCATAAAGTTTTTTGCTTACCGTTTTATTTTGAAGACAGAAAATGGTATAGTTTTTAACAAAATTAAAATAATTTAAGTTTTGTTCCTAAAATTCACTTTTCAAAGTCTAGCTTCTCTCCTCTCTTCTTTAAACATTTAACATTTAGACTAATCATTTTCTACAAGTTAAAAGCTATTTTGAAGACAGAAAATCATCTAGTTTTAACAAAATTTTAATTTGTTGAACACCTGTTTCTAAATTCTTTTAAAGTTTTACTTCTCTATATAAACATTTGGACATTACTTCCCTATTAGTTTGCCAGACTCTGTCCTTATTGGTGTTAATATTTCCACTCTTTACTTACTTGTTACTGGACACTCTGCTGTAAAACTCTGGAGACCATGGTGACCTTAATGCAGTAGTTGGTACTTTGTGCTGACATAATACATGTATTACCATTTAGCAAAATTTTCAGTTGTCTTAAATTTTTAGAAACCTGTTTAAAATTAAGGTTTGTTCTCTCATGCACAGCATTCCTCAGCTGGATTTGGTTCACATAATTTTGGAACTTTGGATTCATTAATTTTCAACTGTTTGGCTTATGTTTTTTGTATCAATCAACTTTTTGGCCCCCTCGTTTCACTGAGAAGGAATGACTTTCTGTAATGTGCACATGTGGTACATCAAAATTACTGGTAGTTTTATTAGATATATGTCTTGTTTCTGACTAGCAATTGAAAATTGAGAATATAAACAACCAGAACAATTTTGGTTTTGGTTCTTGCCAAGATATTTTACTGAATGTATAGAGGATATCTGACTCGCAGTTACTTTACCCCATAACAAATCATTGACTGTTAAAACTTGACATTAGAGAAGTTTTTTTTTAAAAGAAAAAGAAATAATCAAATACTAATTGCAATGACTTTGCCCCAAATTATAAAATCCAATTACAATTATAGTACATTGATGTTATGTTTCTTTGATTGTGTAAACATTTAACTTTGGTGTTTTTTTTTCTCTTTATATCTTTTTATTTGTGATGCCTTTTCTAATTTTGTTTTTATTTACCGGTATTTGGTGCTAGTTTTTTATTCTGATTTTGAGATTCTGTGTGTAATTTATTCTGGTGCTACTCTCAGCTAAATAAGTAGCTAAATAGGTGTTTAAATTTATGAGATTTTGCAGTTGTTTTCAGTTTGATAAATTGAAATGGTGCTTTTTGTTATTTTAGACAGTAGTGGCAAAAATCTGAACTCAACTACCTGATACTTATATTTTTTAAGATTTTAATTACTGTATTATAATTTGTGACAATGTGATGTGATCTTTTTTATTACAGGGATTTTTTTTAATTTTAATTTCCCAGGAAATGCTGCCAAACTTATATATTAGTGAACATGGTATGCCTTATTTTTGTATTTTTTAAACAGTATTTAAAATTGTCATATCATTAAATTGACCTAGTCATTTATCAAAGTTGCCAAAAAGATAAAGTTGATATCTTTGTATATAGACATATAACACAACTGCCTCAGTAATATAAAATGTCTTGTGTTCAATACTAGAATGTAGAATTTGTTTTTGTAATCATGCATAGTAAATTTATATTTATACTAGTCATAATACCTCGAGATTATTATTGCTATGGTAAGAAATCCCTGAATAAGGCCAGTTTTTTCACCAGATGTAACACAATTTTTATTTAAAATAAATACATTCCAGAAAATTGTTTAAATCTGTTGGATTAAGGATGCCAATTATGAATATATTTACATGTATATGTTTAATATTGTGATTTTTTACCATTTATTATTGTCTGTATTTTAAAATAGGATATCATTTGTCTAATTTAGCATCATCAATGCTGCAACATTCCATTGTGAGCTGCCTTTGTCCATCATGTGTCATCCATCTACATTGTCATTATTAACATTCTAAAAGCCAAGATTTTTGTTTAGTTTACATTCAAATTTGCAAGGAATGAATATATAACATTTTTATATAACATACACTATTAATGCCATATTTTGTGCAAAATTGTCATCAAACTTGCTCAGAATTATCCTTTTGACATAAGCTAGGTGATATATAAAGGTCATGAAGAATGAAAAAAATAAGTCCACAGATTGTCTTAGCAGTTGAGAGAAACCTTTCCTTGCTCAGTCTTTATCAAACACGTTCAACACACAGTATTGTGGAAAAATCATGTTCAGTCAAGAATGAAGTCAGTGGGTTTTATAATAAAAATAACTTCCATTAGCATTGTAGAGTCTACATTTCAACTCAATTTTAGATTAGCTTAACAAGATATGAACAAAAGTTTGTGTTTATGAATTGGCCATCTTGGATCAACAAATAGGTTACTAGGTTAAATCATTAAAAAATCATAAAAATATGAAAAGCCTCAAATTTTTGGTGAATGTTATGTTCTGTAAAAATGAAACAACTATGTAACCAGGTCATCTTGGGATTTAATAAATTAAATCATCAGGGAAAAAATTGTTAACAATCTATAATCATGTTTGGTCTAAATCAGTTTAGATGTAAATAATTTCTAGGGGAGTTACATGTATATAAGTCAATGATATATAGGGCCATCATGGCCCTTTTTTATACCCTTTTATCATACTTCATTATCTTTCTTGTTCTTTTTTGCCATTTTAAATGAGATTTGAAATGTTCAGGAATGCATGTTTATACTGTAATGATTATAAAATAAAGCTCAAGATAAAAAACCAGTAAGGAGAGTACTTTGTGTGGTCAATGATTCTCTTGTTGAATTATATATCTTTACATTTTGGTTGCACATGATAGAAATCTATAAAACTTTGTTGCACATGATAGTACTCCATTTGTGACCCAATAGATTTCCCGATTTTTCTTGTTTATACTGTAATGATTATAAAATAAAGCTCAAGATAAAAGACCAGTAAGGAAGGTCTGTGTGTGGTCAATGATTCTCTTGTTGAAATATATATCTTTACATTTTGGTTGCACATGAGAGAAATCTACAAAACTTGGTTGCACATGATAAAAATCTATAAAACTTGGTTGCACATGATAGAACTCCATTTGTGACCCAATAGATTTCCCGATTTTTCTTGTTTATACTGTAATGATTATAAAATAAAGCTCAAGATAAAAGACCAGTAAGGAAGGTACTGTGTGTGGTCAATGATTCTCTTGTTGAAATATATATCTTTACATCTCAACTTGGTTGCACATAATAGTACTCCATTTGTGATCTACTAGATTTTTGTCCCCCGCCGCAACGCAGAGTGGGGACATAGAAATGCTGGACGTCCGTGTGTCCGTGTTTCTGTTCCTCACACTTTTTTGTAAGCGCTCTCATGCCTACAAATTTTGACGGATTTTCATTAAATTTATACCAAATGTTTATACCACAAATACTTTGGCCAAGTTCGAAAATCAGCATTGGTCGATATTTTTGTTTGAGTTATGGGACTATGACCACAAAAATGACTCCGTTTCATCCAAAAATTGACCTTGTAAGCGCTCTCATGCCTACAAATTTTGACGGATTTTCATTAAATTTATACCAAATGTTTATACCACTATTACCTCGGTCAAGTTTGAAAATCAGCATTGGTCGATATTTTTTGCTGGAGTTATGGGACTTTGACCACAATAATGACTCTGTTTTATCCAAAAATTGACCTTGTAAGCGCTCTCATGCCTACAAATTTTGACGGATTTTCATTAAATTTATACCAAATGTTTATACCACTATTACCTTGGTCAAGTTCGAAAATCAGCATTGGTCGTTACTTTTTGTTGGAGTTATGGGACTTTGTGACCTTGTAAGCGCTCTCATGCCTACAAATTTTGATGGATTTTCATTAAATTTATACCAAATGTTTATGCCACTAATACTTTGGTCAAGTTCGAAAATCAGCATTGGTCGATACTTTTTGTTGAAGTTATGGGACTTTGACCACAATAATGACTCTGTTTTATCCAAAAATTGACCTTGTAAGCGCTCTCATGCCTACAAATTTTGACGGATTTTCATTAAATTTATACCAAATGTTTATACCACTATTACCTTGGTCAAGTTCGAAAATCAGCATTGGTCGTTACTTTTTGTTGGAGTTATGGGACTTTGTGACCTTGTAAGCGCTCTCATGCCTACAAATTTTGACGGATTTTCATTAAATTTATACCAAATGTTTATACCACTATTACCTTGGTCAAGTTCGAAAATCAGCATTGGTCGTTACTTTTTGTTGGAGTTATGGGACTTTGTGACCTTGTAAGCGCTCTCATGCCTACAAATTTTGACTGATGTACATAAAATTTATACCAAATGTTTATACCACTAATACCTTGGTCAAGTTCCTAAATCAGCCTTGGTCGATACTTTTTAATGGAGTTATGGGACTTTGACCACAATAATTACTTCATAATATCAAAAATTGACTTTGAAAGTGCTTTCATGCCTACAATCAGTCAACTTATTTTCATGGGAACAATCTTGACCAGATATTGACAACAGATGACGAGGCATCATCTTGTGTTTTTCCTGTCCCCTATTCTGACCATTTTCTTACATGTATATCTCTGCAATAAGGTATGTGATTTTATACAGTATGTAAACCAGAGTATGAAACTTGAATATGATTTTTAAACAAAAACTGTACAGTGATATTGTCTCGTACATTTTAGATAAACTTATATATGTTAATAGGTATTTGTTTGATTTTAGATTGTAGTATTTTGGATATATTTGCGACAGGAAAAATAAAAAAAAAATGGGTGGTGGGGGTAAAAAAATGTTCCTCCCAACCTCCCCACACTTTTAATTCTGGAACAGCCCTGAATGTTTGAAAATATTGCAATTTCATTTACAGTATGCTAGTATACTGCTTGACCGGCGGGGGACCCAGGAATTCTATTCTTGTTCTGATTTTCTTAGTTTTTTTATAATACAAAGATTTTGTATTTTATAATTTTTATTCAATTCATGCTATGGGAAGTATGGAGAGTATCTTTAGAAATAATTAAAAGTTTCATTTAGCAAACTTTCAGTCATTAATCATAATAATATGTTTAAAGGTGCTTTGCAGTAGGATGTTTTATTCCATTTTTGGGGAAAAAGAGTTTGGACTAGGTTTATTCCATTTTTGGGGAAAAAGAGTGTGTAAAGTGTATATGCAAAAAAGAATTGTCATTTTGTAGTTAGGATAATTGGACTTTTTTAAATATCAAGACTATTTTTTTTAGTTTTTGTTTGAATAAAAGTCTTGTTTTAATTATGGTTATATTTATATATTTATTACTATAAAAACCAGGAATATTCACCTACTACAACACATATTTTGTGTTTTGACAGAGAGAGGTTATCTAACACATTTGTAGTCATTTAATTGATTAACTTTTCTTCCAACAGCTGACTTGTAGGAGAGACACAGATATATTTAATGTCACACTTACATCTGCTACTGCAGGCAGTACATGGTGTTGAATTTATTTTAATATAAAGCACTAGTTGATTAAATTGTATTTCCCCACAAACCCATTAGACCACTGATTATTAAATTTAAACTTTGGATGTGTACCAGGAATTATGGCATAAAAGAGAGGGATAAGATTTGTACACTAGTGACACTATTTACTTTAAAACCAAGATATATGTAATACACTAGTGACACTATTTACTTTAAAACCAATTTGAAGCACTAGTGACATTACTTTAAAACCAAGATTATACACTAGTGACACTATTTACTTTAAAACCAAGATATATGTAATACACTAGTGACACTATTTACTTTAAAACCAATTTGAAACACTAGTGACATTACTTTAAAACCAAGATTATACACTAGTTACACTATTTACTTTAAAACCAATATGAAGCACTAGTGACACTACTTTAAAACCAATATGAAGCACTAGTGACACTACTTTAAAACCAAGATTATACACTAGTGACACTATTTACTTTAAAACCATTATGAAGCACTAGTGACATTACTTTAAAACCAAGATTATACACTAGTTACACTATTTACTTTAAAACCAATATGAAGCACTAGTGACACTTCTTTAAAACCAAGATTATACACTAGTGACACTATTTACTTTAAAACCAATATGAAGCACTAGTGACTGTATTGTTTTAAAACCCAAGATTATAAACAAGTTACACTATTTACTTTTAAACCAATATGAAGCACTTGTGACTATTTTGTTTTAAAACCAAGATGGTGCACTAGTTGAATAAATTGTATTTCCACACAACTAAGGCTACCATGAAACATGAAAAAACTGATTATTAAAAATTTCAAAATTTTTTGATGGGTACCAGAAATTATTGCATGAAAGAGCAATGAGAAAGATACACTGGTGACACTATTTACTTTAGAATGAAGATGATGCATTAGTGACATTATTGTTTTAAAACTAATATGAAGCACTTAGTGACACTATTGTTTTAAAACCAAGATGATGCACTAGTGACACTATTGTTTGGAAACCAAGAGTCCTGTATACTATGTTCATATAGACACTTGTAATTACAACAAGATGTTCTTTGTTAGAAAATAAATCAAGATGCATACTCTTCCCAAGTATCTGGTATCACTTCCATCTGATATGATGCAGCTCTGTAAGTGTAAATTCCATGTTTAAGGTTTAACTGGGGCCAAGATCCTAGTTGGAGAAAGTTTGTCATCCTATCTGGGTACTCTTAGTTTTTTCCATTATTCCTTGATAATAGTGAAATAATCTTGTCTGGAAATTCCTGTGCATTTGATTACTTAAGAGTACAAAAAATCTTTAGCTACATACAAGAATGAAGCTTATCTGTAAGTTCAGAATGGTTGACTAATATGCATGCTCAATAATTTTGTGATGAATGAATTCAAAACCCAGTTGGATCAAAATTTATAAAAAACCATTTGAACAAGTATTGTTGAAAATGTCTTTTTGACATACCGGTACTTTGAAAATGAAGTAAGTCAGACTAACTGAATAATTGTCATGTTAAACACAGCAGGTTAAACTTTCATTAGAGACAAGCTGCAGAATTTTTCCAATGTAAATGGGCTTGGAAGGTTTCTTGTAACAACTACTGTTGAATTGTATTTTTAACCGTAGGCTCATTATTAGCTTAACTGTCTATGAATCCTTATAAGCTGAATATGCAAACAAGATGTTATATTTACTCAATTCTTTGAAAAATCTTTTGAAACTTAAACCAAATTTGGAATGGTTCTAGGTGTTGTATAAAATTTACACAAATCAACTTTCTGTGCACTATTAATAGCTGCTGTTACTATAAAAACAACTAAAATGGCAAATATATTTTTATTTATCAAATAAATTAGTTTAAATGTAGAAAAAATAGATATATAGTCTAGTAATTTAACATATAACCCCCCCCAAAACAAAAAACAAAAAAAAAAAAAAAAACTGCTTGGGTTTAAACCATGGTCTCCTTACCATCAAAGTTATCATAGCAGTTTATCAGAATGAACAACTGTAGCTTCAAGCATAAGTGCTTTGTGTGTCTAGAGCAATAAATTTAACTTGAAATGATTAATAGTGTTTTACTTCTATCGAAGTGACCAGTCTAGGGTTGGTGGAGGAAACCAGCGTACCTGGAGAAAAACTTACAACCTTTGGCAAATGAACTTTCTCACACTAGGATCTGCCTGGGGGGGACTCGAACCTAGACTGTGAGAGGCACTATGATATGTATGCTTGCAATTCAGACCACTCATCCAAGGAGGCCCCAATATGTTAAAAAAAAAAATAAACAAAAAGAAATGAAAGTAATGACAATATTCTAGTTGGTACGTTTTTATGAAGTTTTATTTTGTTCTATACATCTATACTTATCTTTCTATAAAATAACAATTCTGTTACGAGCTAATTACGGATGTAAATTACAAAAAACAAGATCTGTTGAACAGTATACCTTATCAACACATCTAATCCATCAAGATAATTCAAATTTACAATAACAAATATGTCATCTGTCCTTCAATAAAACTTTAAAACTTAAACCTAAAAGTTAACATTTTTCCATGAAAACATTCAAGCAAAAACTTCAACATTAGACATCAATGCTGTTCCTGATGGCTTATGAGGATGATGATTGTATGACTATCTATTTTTACTACATAAAAACAAGCTAAAAATCAACCTATAGATACAAATTTTTATCTCAAATGTTCTTTTAATTAAAACAACACTAGAGGTGAAAATGAAAAAACTGTTGTATTGAAAGTTAATTTTACCAATAGAATTTTTAACATCTAAATACAAATGTCTGTGTATTTCTTGGCCTGGGAATAATATTTATAAAAGTTGAAATTAACACAACTGAATTGTCCATTTAAATCATTCGGACTTAATATTCCATGCATTATAATCCCGACTTCTATCACGATGGTGCATGAACAAGTCATCAAATTTATAATAAGCTGAAAATAAAAATATATATCAAAATATATCAGAATTCTATCATTACTGGTTATATTCCAATCTCGACCTTATTTAAGATCAGCAAGCATTACAAAGTTGTACTTTAGTTGGCCTATAAAATCAAGGGTTGTGAGATCAAGCATGGCTCAGCAATTGAGGATTTTTCAAGATGATTTCTATCTGGAGCAATAAAAAATTTAATTCTAATGTGATTTTTGTCAAGCCTGGCAATGCCATAAGCCAAGACTTGGGTGTTAATTTTCCAGTGTCAGTGGCGACGGCGTGTCAAATTGTGAAAGTTTATGTTAAAGTACTGTATTTTCTACTCCATCAAAAACTAACCAGGTAAGTCATTTAAATCCACTGAATTTTTGTTTGAATTAGTTCTCAGTGAATGCTAAAGAATAAAACCTGTAGCCATTACAAGATAATCTGGCAATAACAACTTTGGCAACAGTGTAATTATGTCATGATTCAGTTTGTGTTGAGAATTATAACATAAGCAAAGACCTACTAAGTAAAGCATTAATTCAAATGTTTATTTGAAGTTACCATACTTATCAAGTTAAAACGAAAGAATAAACTACAAGTTAAACAAAAATGAGCGACACAGTCTAAAACAGGATTTTATGCCAAACTACACTACAACAAAAAAATTGAAACAAATGGCACTGAACTTTTAATTTCTTAGTATAAGAATTATTTTTTAAATTTCTATATTAATTAAATTTTCTTTAGGTCAGGCTAGTTATTTGTTATGCTCATTCAAAACTGGTCTGTAATGGCTCTAATTTCTTTCTAAGTATAAGAATTATTTTTTAAATTTCTATATTAATTAAATTTTCTTTAGGTCAGGCTAGTTATTTGTTATGCTCATTCAAAACTGGTCTGTAATGGCTCTAATTTCTTTCTAAGTATAAGAATTATTTTTTAAATTTCTATATTAATTAAATTTTCTTTAGGTCAGGCTAGTTATTTGTTATGCTCATTCAAAACTGGTCTGTAATGGCTCTAATTTCTTTCTAAGTATAAGAATTATTTTTTAAATTTCTATATTAATTAAATTTTCTTTAGGTCAGGCTAGTTATTTGTTATGCTCATTCAAAACTGGTCTGTAATGGCTCATAGTGTCTGTCACTATCTAGGTATGAATCCAACATAGGCAGATCTTAGTGTGAAAAAGTTTGTTAAGTTTCCTTGCTGGAGGTCTGTGGTTTTCTCTGGGCACTCCAGTTTCCTCAACCAGCCCAAATCAACAGCCTTGATACATTTGAGAAACTTGACTAGGGTGTCAGACAACATTACTCCACTCCATTCTAAACTTTGACAGCAAGCTCTTGCAAATGAATAAAGTGAGAATGAACAAATTGAGAACATCACAAGGATTCAAAAATTTTCTCAAAGCTTGAAAAATAAATGCCCTTACATATTTTGAGTGTAGTGGAGAAATGGTGTTTTACACCCCATTCAAGAATCTTTCACTTATTTCGAAGTGGTTAGTTCTGGGATGGTGGAGGAAACTAGAGTGTCCAGAGAAAACAACCAACCTTTAGCAAGCGAACAAACAAACTTTTTCATACTAAGATCAGTCCCTAGTGAGATTCGAACCTAGGTGGTAAGATGCCCTGTGATCCGTAAGTGTACACTTTAGACCACTCGGCCACTGAGGCTCCCTATCATAATTTTGAACTAGCAGAACAGGTATATACTAGTAATCAAAATTCATGTTTTAAAACATTCTGTAAGATTCTTACCATTTAATACAAATGGATATTTCTGGTACAACTGGAATCTAAAATCTGAAATAGTTGTAAAACAGATTATAAATATGAATCATCAAGATTTCTACATGTTTATCAATTCTAAATTATATGTTAAATTTATGAGTTGTTCAATATAATTAAACAAATTAAAAAAAAAGGTACAATGAAATCATTTTAAAAAAGCAATATTGGTTACCAAAATTTCATGACTGAAGCCAGATGTCTTTAATATCAATTATGATTAAAACATAAAGTGATAATGCAACAGAATGTGGAAAAATATTTGTTTATCAAGAAAACTTAAGATAATTTATTCGACAGTTTACAAAGTGTAAAACTCAACAAAATCATTTATATTTTAACTCTCTAAGATTCAGAAATTAGAAGCTGAAATAAATTTAATTTACCTCTTGATTTTGCCAAATACACCCAGAATATAGAAGTTCCAGTAAATAAAATTAGCTCCCCTGCTATTATCAGTTTTATTGATGACCACATCCGATTTTTAATTTTGCTTGTTAACGTTTTTGGTTGTTTGTACAACATATTTATTTCTTCTCTGTTAAATCAGGTGTATCTGTTAATTTGGGTGTTTTATTAGCAGCTAAAACAGAAAAATTGAAAAATGTTTATCATTCAAACCAAGCTTCATGAAATTAATCAAATAACACAAAAAAACACAAATAAACTCTAATTCTAAAAAGTTATTATCTGAAACAGGCCGGTTGAATGGTCTAAATTTTGAACCCTGCACTTAGTTTACAAAGGCTCAACTACTATACAAAATGATATAAAAAATATTTTGACTGCTCTTTCACCAGTTCTGCTTAATTCTGTTCACTGTTAATGGGCAAGAATGACAGCTGTCATTTTCATTTGCCTTAACCAGTGATGGTCGGTTCAGATTTTGTTAAAATGACACATCTGTAGATAGCACCTGTGTTGTTTGTGAAATAGTGACACATCTGTAGATAGGGCCTGTGTTGTTTGTGTGAAAATGGCACATCTGTAGTGAGAGCCAAATTTGTTTGTGTGATAATGAGACATCTGTATAGAGAGCCTGTGTTGTTTGTGTGATAGTGACACATCTGTAGAGAGGACCTGTGTTGTTTGTGTGAAAATGACACATCTGTAGTGAGGGCCTGTGATGTTTGTGAAAATGACACATCTGAAGTGAAGGCCTGTGATGTTTGTGTGATAGTGACACATCTTTAGAAAGGGTCTGTGTTGTTTGAGTGATAATAACACATCTGTAGTGAGAGCCTGTGTTGTGTGATAGTGACACATCTGTAATAGGGGCCTGTGTTGTCTGAGTGATAATAACACATCTTTAGTGAGAGCCTGTGTTGTGTGATAGCGACACATCTGTAGAAGGGGCCTGTGTTGTTTGTGTGAAAATGACACATCTGTAGTGAGGGCCTGTGATGTTTGTGTGAAAATGACACATCTGTAGTGAAGGCCTTAGTTGTTTGTGTAATAGTGACACATCTGTAGAAAGAGTCTGTGTTGTTTGTGTGATAGTGACACATCTGTAGAGAGGACCTGTGTTGTTTGTGTGATAGTGACACATCTGTAGAGAGGACTTGTGTTGTTTGTGTGAAAATGACACATCTGTAGTGAAGGCCTAAGTTGTTTGTGTAATAGTGACACATCTGTAGAAAGGGTCTGTGTTGTCTGAGTGATAATAACACATCTTTAGTGAGAGCCTGTGTTGTGTGATAGTGACACATCTGTAGAAGGGGCCTGTGTTGTCTGAGTGATAATGACACATCTGTAGTGTTTGTGTGATAGTGACACATCTGTAGAAAGAACCTGTGTTGTCTGAGTGATAATGACACATCTGTAGTGAGGGCCTAAGTTGTTTGTGTGATAGTTACATATATGTAGAGAGGACCTGTGTTGTCTGTGTGATAGTGACACATCTGTAGAGAGGGCCTGTGTTGTCTGAGTGATAATGACATATCTGCAGAGTCTTTTGCCCTAGAGTGTGATAGTGGCACATCTGCAGACAGACACTTACTTTAAGAAACAACTGACATTTAAAAAGCTTAAAACTTTACCTTTTTTCATTTATAGTACATGTTTTTAGTGAATTTGTTTGCTTGAAATACTATTTTATAGAAGTTGTGTCTCCTAAAAGAACTGGGGGCCTCAGTGGCCGAGTGGTCTACAGTGTGTGTTCATTGATCACAGCCTCTCTCAATGCCTGGGTTCAAATCCCACTAGGGACAGAACCTAGTGTGAGAAAGTTTGTCATTTCCCTTGTCGAAGCTCAGTGGTTTTCTCAGGGCACTATGGTTTCCTCCACCATCCCAGAACTGACCACCTCGAAATAAGTGAAAAAATCTTGACTGGGGCATAAAACACCATTACTCCACCCCACTCCTAACAGAAATAGATGAAACTTTCCAGAATACTGGAGGAAATGAAATAAAAATCAATTTTTAAAAAAGATCATTTTAACATAAAGTATGACTTCAAACAATCTTAAGTAATTTAATATCTAAACCTTTAACAATTAAAAGAAGATTTAAATTTAGGGTATGGTTTAACATAATTACAATACACTTACAAAATATATAACTTTTACAGCTCAAATCAATAACAAAATTTTCCCAGTCGGTCAGTGTATAAAAAGACCCATGAATGATATAAAAAATTAATGGTGTTTTACATTGGAGTCAAGATTCTTTCACTTATATGAGGTGGTCAGTTCTCAAATGGTGGAGTAAACTAAAGACCTTTGACAAACAAACTGATAAATTTTATCACACTAGGATCTGCACATATAATAGGGATTAAAACCTAGTTGATCAAATAGCGCAACCCCTTAAAATAAATGAGATTGTTGTATTTGTGTTTGTACAAATGTAATGAAAATAAAAATACTGCTATTTCATTTGTACTAATCTTATAAAAATACTGCTATTTTATTTGTACAAATGTAATGAAAATAAAAATACTGCCATTTCATTTGTACAAATGTAATGAAAATAAAAATACTGCTATTTCATTTGTACTAATGTAATAAAAATACTGCTATTTTATTTGTACAAATGTAATGAAAATAAAAATACTGCCATTTTATTTGTTCAAATGTAATGAAAACAAGAATAGAATTCCTGGGTCCCCTGCCGGTCAAGCAGTATACTAGTATACTGTATATGAAATTGCAATATTTTCAAACATTCAGGGCTGTTCCAGAATTAAATGTGTGGGGAGGTTGGGAGGAACATTTTTTTACCCCCACCACCCATAATGATATAATGAAGTAATTATTGTGGTCAAAGTCCCATAACTCCAACAAAAAACATCGACCAATGCTGATTTTCGAACTTGACCAAGGTAATAGTGGTATAAACATTTGGTATAAATTTAATGAAAATCCGTCAAAATTTGTAGGCATGAGAGCGCTTACAAGGTCAATTTTTGATAAAACGGAGTCATTATTGTGGTCAAAGTCCCATAACTCCAACAAAAAGTATCGACCAATGCTGATTTGCAAACTTGACCAAAGTATTAGTGGTATAAACATTTGGTATAAATTTAATGAAAATCCGTCAAAATTTGTAGGCATGAGAGCGCTTACAAGGTCACAAAGTCCTATAACTCAAACAAAAAGTATCGACCAATGCTGATTTTCGAACTTGACCAAGGTAATAGTGGTATAAACATTTGGTATAAATTTAATGAAAATCCGTCAAAATTTGTAGGCATGAGAGTGCTTACAAAAAAGTGTGAAGGACGGAAACATGGACACACGGACGCACGGACACATGGACGCCCGGCATTTCTATGTCCCCGCTCCGCGTTGCGACAGGGGACAATAAAAATATTGCTATTTCACATGAAATGACCCCTTCACACTGTTAGAAGTTAGACTCTATGACACAAGTATATTTTTACTTACCTGGAATTTGGTATGTAAATTTGTACCACTCTTTTATTAACCAGCCTGTAAGCACAACTTGTACTATAACAATTCCCTTCACAAAAGTTAACTTAAGCTTACGCTGCTGAGGTGCTTTTCTTAACATGATTAAGAGTACACATCTGTATTTAAGATAAAATAAAAACTTTTGTTAGTTACAATTATAATAAAATCCAAATTTTAATAAGAATGTTAATTAGCCAATCATACAGCACGGGAACTTGTAATTGTTACTATAAAAAAATTATATATATGATATAACCATACACCCCACAAAAAAAAACAACATTTTAAAGAAACAATTACAAGTTCCTGTGTATGGAGTATAAACAATGATAAGATAAAAACTATCATTAGATACAAAAGTCAGATTTTAACTAGATTCTATCTACAGGTAAATCATAATCACAATTCCTGAAATATACCATTCTTGTACAACATCATCAGGTGTGCGTGCGTGCGAGAGAGGGGGTTGAGAGCATGTGAGAGAAAGGGAATTGAGAGCATGTGTGCGTGTTTGCATGCAATATCACTCTGCAATCGAATATAAAAGACGAAAATAAGTTTAAAATTTACAAGTTATGCGAATTAAATATCCTGATTGCAGACTAATGTGCGGTTATCACAACTCACCTTCATAAACAAGAAACACCAAGGGAGATCACTTCGAGTTGTATTAGTAGGAGTACAAGAGGAAATAACTCTTGATGGTCTTGTTAAGTTAACTTTCCTGTAAGTTGTCCGAATATGTTAAGAATTTGTTAACATTGGATTACTCGGAATGAATATTTGCTTGATTGTAATGTTGTTTACCGTTGCATCAGCAATTTCACAAATTTCATTTATTAATATCTAGGTCCTTTGTTTATCAAAATTATCAGCGGCGTCTAAATTGTCAATGTTCTTCTAACAAAACAATAATAATAATAATAATAATAATAATAATAACAATCCAAACACAATTATAATAATTGGTTATAATGTTAAAATCAACAAATTTATACATATTTTAAAAAAACAACTACAAAAACACGTTATATATTACATAATGGTAGATTTCAAAAAATTATTGTTTTTAATAATTTAATTTTGATCTAAATTTAAAAAGAAATATTCAAAATTCTGCACATGACAAATATATGTGTTTTACTATTTCAAATTTATTGGATGATATCGAACGCTCTGTTGTTATTTAAGCTATTCGACGATGTTTGCACAACACACTAGTATATGTACTTACCGAATGAAAAAATGCGTCAACCAGGCGTGGCACTTAAAATAAAATTATCTTTAAAATCAATGTGTAGAAGAGCTATAGTGTATTTATTTATTTATTTATTTATTTATTTATTTATTTATTTATTTATTTATCTATCTATCTATCTATCTATAATAAAACACGAGATTATCCAGTTGTGCTTTTCTTTCGTTAAGTAACATATCTATTATACGGATTGATAATTTTAAAATTTTTTATGAAAAATGAAAAACATTAAATTTCACTATCTGCAGATTTCTTCTTTCGTTCCCTTTGAAACTTTCGAAATGCACAAGAAAAGGTTAATTAATTTTATCTTTTCATTGGGTATTTTCTAGAATAAGATAGTGTATGATAACGCTTAAGAAAACTTCCTATAAATTCTTAATTATTATCTCGAGTACATCATGTGGTATATCATTACCACAATAATCATCTTTTCTCAACCCCGTTAATTACAAATACCCATGTCTTCTGTATGAAACTTTTGTATATGAAGTATGATCAAACTGCTGTAAGACAGATACTTCTAATATGTAAAGAAATCTGCACAACCTCCAGTCTTAGTATCATCTTTTCTTTCACGCTGACCGATGACGCTGAAGGGAATCAATGCACGATAGACACAATCTGATGGTTTCCGGAGGTGAATGAGTTCTGAGTACCATTCCATCTGTGTACTGGTTGTACTTTTCAAAACCATTTTAACTACCCTCCTCCAGCATAGTAATCCTTTGTAGTATCATGGTTATGCGTCTTATATTTTCCTAAATTATCATTATAGAAATCAAATAAACATTAATGATTATACGTGCTCTTTATTTATTATTTTTTTATGAATTTTATATCCATGCAAGCAAGGGTTGCTGTTTCATTCAATGGTAACATAAGGCTAGTTTTTAATTTTTGTTGTGAATATTAATGAACAACTAGGTGTAAAAAGTGAGATAGTCAAAAACCTCCAAGTAATATTGAAACCAGATCACTAAACCTTTTACTCCAGTGCACGTTCAAGTCGTTAATTTTATAATCGGTGGTACTAATAAGTCTTTTCTATGCGATGTCTTGTTTTGCTGTTTTTTTGGTTGTTTTTTTTTTCTATTTTTTTATTTTTTTTTTCTCCGACTATCTTTTATCGTTGCATGTTATGTTGGCTGTTGAACAGTACTCGTATTTTGGTTTGGAAAGTTTAGAGCTAAAGATCTTGTCTACACTCTTATTTATTTATTTATTACAAATTATGTACTTAAAATTGTGATAAAACGTATAAATAATTATGTATAAAAAACGAAATTGAAATTAAGTAGAAAAAATTAATGAAATTAACATTTAAAAAATGTATTTGACGGGCACCTGTTTTTTGTGTATTGCTTTGCGAAGATTAACATAATTGTGTATGACGTCATGCCAGACGCCTGCGTAAAGACGGATAGGGACCTAAGATTTCCCACAATTCCTTGTAATTATCGAGAACGGCCATGTTGACATCTTTGACTGGAGAGTTTCATTACCAAGGGTGAAGTTTATGGAGATTTTAAGAATTATGGAATGTCAATTGAAATCGTTCATCTTCCCAGGATTTAAAATGCTAAATATTGTTAATATTCTTGCCTGATTTTTATCTTAAAATATTTGTCTTTAGTGAAATTGAAATGTATTTCTTTACGGAGTCACAGTAGGAAGTTGCAAGGAAGTCGGTATTTCTAGCCCCATCTGAAAAATTTGCAGACACAAAAAGTTGTTATTTGTGATTTATTGTTGTTCTTCCAAGGCTTCAATCAACCGTGATCAACAAAATAATTATTTTGAGGAAATATGACAGAAAAACCAGTTAGATAGCAGTTGGGTTTCGTATGCAAGGAGGCATGATGTCGGCCGAAGAAAGGCTAAAAAGATTGGAGAAGTTGTATGTGGGAGGGGTGCAGAATGGGAAAGGCCAGTCCCTTAGTATAGAGACCCTTCTAGATGTCCTTATTGTTCTCTACGATGAGTGCTGTAATACTACCTTACGTAGAGAGAAGAACATCTCTGAATTTGTGGAATTTGGTAAGTTGACAGTTTGTACCCAAAATAATTTCCATGTGGCATGTTTTTGTAGCACCATATCAAAAAAATAAAAGTCATTCTCATACACTTGTCAATAGACTGAACACTGGTATAAAAATGCACTTTAGGTTGAGTTAGTGTCAAGTGATTTAAATAGTATGTAGTGAATAATGATCATTCTTCAAGCCTGGTGGCAATAAAAAAAGTAACTTCCAGCTTGAAGCAGAAGATTACCAAGTAAGCTTTAAATTAACCCATAGATTCTGTCAGTAGAACTACTAGACAACTGAAGATAAGAACCCCATTGTCATTTTTATTGAGCCTGGCATTGCCATAAGGCGAGACTTGGATGTTTCCGGTGTCATTGGTGGCGGTGGCGTGTCAAAATGTAAAAGTTTATGTTAAAGTAATGTATCTTCTACTCAATCAAAAACTAACCAGGTGAGACATTTAAATCTGTGTACTTGTGTAACAGGAGGGAGAAAAATGCAGGGTCGGACCGGGGATTGAACCCGGGACCTCCCGCACTATAGGCAAGTGCTCTACCAACTGAGCTACCCAGACAGCTACATTCCTCCCCTGTTATTCTTGAGTTTTCCATGTTCCTATGGGAAATCTCATCCCAAATTCCCTCGGATGGACTGTATACGACCGCATATATATGAGTCCATCACTTCCAAGGGCCACACTGGCCACCCAACTGTAACAGGAGGTAGAAAAATGCAGGGTCGGACTGGGGATCGAACCCGGGACCTCCCGCACTATAGGCGAGTGCTCTTCCAACTGAGCTACCCAGACCGCTACACTTGTTTTGGAAACTATCTTCTTGCTAGAATGGGACAGTCAGCAGTTGATTGATTGTTGATACTGGGAAAAAGGGGCCCATTCTTCTGTATCATTAGGGAATATTCTATTGGAAAATGTATTGGTTTTCACTCCTTACTAAGCAAATGATACAGGTAAACTTTGCAGAGTAATAGGCTCTTTGTTGATAAAAGTCCAGAGCCAAACACTGACTGTTGTTTTACCTCACATTCAGATCTGAATTGTTTTGTGTGCTTTTCAATGAAATGTTAGAAAGGAGAACATTTCCAGAATCATATAGGCTTTTTACAAAATGAATTCTAATTGCCAGTTGACAGAACTGCCTTTCAAAAACTCCAATTTTTTCACTGGTGCTATCTTGAAATCTGTGGTAATGAACTTGAAAGTAGGTTGTCATACCCCCATTTTACTTAATCACTGAATCATTGGCTCTTGTTTGTCATTCACATTATTCAAATACTGTATTGTTTAAAATTGCTGGATTTCATTTTCACCTTTGAGACTGTTTTGACTCTTGAAATCAAACTCTGCTGAATGTCCATGGTCAAATAGGTTTACAGATAAAGCAACACCACACATACACATACACACATCGCGCGCGCGCACACCTATCCCTAGGAAATATTCTCTATCTAGTGTCAATTTTAAATGTTGGATAATGATTTTAGAAACTCATTCAATCTTTATTGCAAAAATGCCTTATGAATTAAAATTACATATAAGTGCTTTAACAAAACGGATGTTATTGTTGGGATACATATCCATTGGCTAATGCCACAATAATGATCCTTGGCAAAGAGTTTTCCATGAGAAATTTTGTGGGAAATAACTTGAATATTGTTGATACGACACAAATCAAGAGTTAATCAACCAACTAACCAGCCCTGGCAAGAGGTTGAAATGAAAGTTGTGTTTGTTTACACAGATACATGTTTTGTAAATGTTTACTACTTATTACCAAAATAGCTTTATTTAGCTGCGCCACTCCTGCACTACTCATTAAAAAAAGACTTCAAGCTACCTGTAAGCCTAGTCCTGGCATTTTTTGATTAGTATATGCAGATTGAGAGTAGCAACGCATAAAGGTATGCATGCACATTGTATTGTACAGATGAGTTCATGTTCAATTTTTGAATGAAAATGGGTTAAATTGCTCTTTTGAAATCTTATTATATTATTGTAGAATACTTGTACTTCATATTAGGGTTTTACAATGCAAAAAATAACAAAATAGCCGTTGTTACTAACTAAAAATCATGGAAATATATTTTTAAAAAAAGCATTTTCACAGTTATTTGTATAACTTAATCTGAATCCTTGTCTATTGATCAAGAGGAGAAAGCTTTGTTTAAAGTGTGAATGCATAAAGTTGTAATATTCATATCACTTGCGGAAACTTGTGTTCTTATTTCAACCTGAAGTAATTAAATCTTGCCAAGTCAAACAGACTGCTACTTCCTTCCTCTTTGTAAGTGTTGACTAAATCACTTACCCTAGTATGTATACAGTACCCTAGCTTTTATATGATTTATTGTAATATTACTGTCTGTCAAATCATATACATGTACTGAGGAAAGGAGGGGTTTTAAATGATATGACATATATTTGAACTGAAAGAAAAGATTAGAGAGCCTTTAAATTTTTTTTCTTTTAATGATCTATTGTTTATTACTTTATGTTCCCTGGTACATGTGATTTGTACTTAACGACTCTATCTTTGCACATAAAGTTATGGAGGTGCATTTCACACTGAAAATCTTCAATTTGCAAGTGTGCCTCTAGTTGTACATTCCTTGAAGAATGAGTTTAATTTTGAGAATATTCACATATAGGTTTGTGTTAAAGATTGGATGGGTGGGGTACATATATATACTATCAAACCCAATGTGTTTCACATTTACCAAAATGTTAGTTTGACTATGCTCTTTGACATGTTAGAAAGAGATTGCAATGGGTCATAACTGTTAAGTTTCAACTAGATTGATTTTGTATAAAACTTCATGTGCTTGTGTTTTTATTCTCTGAAAATGTCAGACATGATACAAAAACCCCAAAAATCTTCTGAGCTTGTGTTAAAATTAGTTCTTAAAAATAAATTGCAAATTTAAAAAAAAATATTAATGACAAATTATTGGTGTTATGTAAGGCATTATCCAATCATTTAAAATAGCTTTAGGAAAATGCTCAATTACATGAGAATAAGTTATATACTGGTATACCTAATTTGAAAAATTAACAGCTTAAATTTGTAAACACTAGTGATTCATGAGAATTTTTTTTTTTGAGCTGGATCCAAGTTTCTCTAACATATATCCAGGGCTTTGTTAGCTGAGTAGCTTAATTAAAGAGCAGACTTAAATATCCCAATTCTTCTCACAGCCTATGTTTAATTCCCACTCAGCTGACATGGCAAAGTTTGTCAGTTTGCTTGACGAAGATCAGTGATTTTTTTCTGTGCACTCCAGTTTCCTCAGCTATCCAAGAACTAATTGCTTGGATGAGAATCGAGATTGTGGCATAAAAAAACTATAAAGCCTTTCCACTCTTGAATAGATTTAACATATACAATACCAGTATTCATTTGAGAAATCAATATTTATATCTGTCTACAGTCATTACATAACGTTTTGTCATTAATGAATACATGTAAAAGCTTTTGTATGAATTTTTTGTGCAATTGAATGCACTGGTACCCAACAGCTTGTTGAAAGATTTTATCGGATACTGGTAGGTGCATTCTATGTGCATTCAGTTCACCGTCATTTACCGATACTAATACCTTTTACACTAACATTGTCCTTGTTCTCAGATGTAACAACAGCCACTGTGTTTGTTTTTATTTAACATAGATTTAAAATTGTGCCAGATTGTTCATACATGTGACCTTACATTATCAGTCAAAGAAAGATTCTCTTCTCCCCACCCAAATCACTAAAAGTTTCACCTAAAATATTTTTATCTATGTAAGGGTTGTGTGAGTGTTCCAGTGTACCTGTATTCTATATAACAGTTTGTTAAGGTGAGTCATGATATATATGTGGATCAGATAGTCTCCTTGTGTTACTGAGTAACTGATTGAATGAAGGACTTTAAATACTGTTGCTGTACAATACACCTGGGCAGAGATGTACCAAACTGATCAGTTGATTTATCCAGGTGTAATTATTCTCTTTAACATTATTTTTAATTAAAGACACATGGTATGCAAAGATCTTACTGATCCAAACAAGCAGTTATTTCTGTGATAGGGTTTTCATCTATGCCTGTTCAAAACCTATAGTTTCAGCTGTCACTATTGAGGGTTGACAACGATTTACAGTTATCAAAGTTTATACAGTTTATTCAGTGCTTAATAAGACTTCCTTTTGTACTCCCAAGCCATTCAATTCTATGAAAAATTCAAAAAAAAAAAAAAAAAAAAAAAAAAAAAACAGAAATGTTTAAAATGGCTTGATTTTGTCCTTTTCAGGCCATTTCATTTGAAATTAAACTTTAAGTAGATGGTAGAAAAAAGTCTTTCTTAATGCTTGAAGTTTCCATGCTTGTAATTGATTTTTTCATGCCTTCTCTTTATATTCAACAGTTACCAACTCGATCAAGTATTTGTTTTCTATTATTTGTTTACCTAGCTTTCATCTTGTGTTTTCAAAATCACTTAGTCAGGCTGCTGATAAAAAATTATGAATGAGTCATGCTATATGTAACATGTATGATGTATATATACATATTTAATTATGATTTCATATGTATGTGAACTAATTATTAATTTTATCAGAAAAGTTCTTTATTTGTGATAAAAGTTGAGTGGTTAAAGATAAAATAATTTTAGTTTCATTGAAATTGTATTGAGATGAAGTCATCATACACATAGGATAGTTAAACATTGAAAGACACCACAGGTACCCATTTTTGGGAGGGAGTGGGGGTATTTTATGTCACAAGTGATGATTAAAAATTTATTGCAACTATTTTTGGACTTTTTCAGTGGTCAAAATTCGAAATTTAAATGAAAAGTCTTTTTAGGAAGTTTTTTACTTACATTTGTCTCAAATTGTTGTCATTTGGCTCTATGAATGAATGCCAGTTTTCTCTGTTCAAACTGGGATATTTAAAGTGTGTTATTAGAAGTTGAACATCATTTTTCACATAAGTCATGTACTATGTGAATACTGGCAACTCATATTCATTATCTATTCAGAGTTTTTTTCTATGCCCACTTGTCCAATGTATTTATCAGAATGCCAAGGCAAAATTTAAATTCAATTTACTTCACAGCTCAAGTGTATAGCTACGAAGCTTCACTGTTTCTAAACTATACATGGGGAAAATTCCTAAAACAGCATAGCAATGAAACAGTTGTTGTTCATTGACCTTGGTGTGTACTTTTTTCTTCAACAATCAAGCCTCAAATATCTGGCTGCTGTAATAATGCTGATGTGGCTATAAACACACTTTTCTTCACCAGTATTCTTTTATCACTGCTGGCTAAGTGTAATAAACATTACATATAAGTCATAACAGTTGGATAAGAAACAATAGAAGTTATTATTATATGACCTGCACTAACAATAGCTACACACTTCACATACACAATTTATAAATTTCTGGTCAGTTGCCAAAGGTTTTTGTGTAATTGATGGTCTAAATAACCACAGCAAGTGACCAGACTACAGGGGAATGTTAAGGTCACTGCACCTTTTTTATTGTGATGTTTTTCCTAATTAACAAGATTCTTTGTTAATTATTGAATTACATATGATTTTATCAGTTTGAAATATCTTATGACCGATTGGGCAAACACACATGAACTTGGCCATGATTCAGATTTTCTTTGTGATAGGTTTTACAGATGAGTTATATTGCCAATTTTCCCCATGTCGGATGAATTAAAGAAAATAAAATAGGTTTGATATGCTATGCTGCAGGATGTGAGATCTTGATAATGGTTGCTATCAAAAACTCATGCTAAGATACATGTCCAAAATTCACTGAGTAAGTTATTGCCCATATTCCTTGTCTTCTGTAGTCTTCTTGGGGTAAAAATCATAAATTCTTTGTGTTTTTTGGGGGAAAAGCCTTCAAATAGGAATGATCCTTTGTTTCCTATCCTAAATTGTCATTATAGTCATAGGGTTCCATTGGCTGAGTGGTCTAAAGCATGCACTTAACGGATCACAGCAGCATTCTCTGCTTGGCTTCAATTATCACTTGTGAATATTGTAAAAGTGATCAAGTTTGTCAGTTTGCTGGTTGATGGTTTTCTCTTGGTACTCCAGTTTCCTCCACAACTCCAGAATTGACTCTGAATATAAGGGAAAGAATCTTGACTGAGGCATGTGACTTTTTATGAGCTTCATCTGTCATACCATTACTTTGCTGTAAATGTATCACCAATAATCCAATCAGACATCAGAGAAGTTGTGATTAGGTTCCGAAAGTTTTTAATGACTTGAAATTTTGAACATAGGAACAATCGCACGTGCCTTGCAACTGAGGGAAAGTTGGTGTTTGACATGAAATGATGGTATTTAGGATCCTAAAATTATTTCTATTTCATTTAAAATGTTAACTATATTCAAAACCTTTAAAGTAAACTCTGGTTTGGTAAATGTCCTTTGAAGGACCTTAAAACCTGTGGCATATAAAAATAAGCTCTAATAAATAAATGATTGTAAATGTTGTACCTAAACATCTCCAGATTAATCAGATTTAATCACTGATCTAAAATTACAGAGAGAAAAAAATGAGAAAATTGCTTGGTTAGGAGTGTCTGTATCAAGTTACACACAAATATGCCCCATGAAAAAAGAGAACATGCAAATTACACTATACTGGCTATGTAATTTTTTATCTATGTTACCATACTAATCTTTTAATCAAGTGATGAAATGTTTTAGCCCTCTCCTTGTTATTAATAGAACTAAACAGCTGTGTTAGTGATAGGCACAAAACGTAGAAAATCAAAAAAGAAACTTAACTCACATTCTTAGTGGTTAGAGGTAATTACTGATTTGTAGAACTTAAATAGTGCATGTCTGTGAGAAGTCAAGTCAGTTGAGTTATATATTAGTATATATATTTATATATATATACAAAGTTACTAAGTTTCCATATTTTATTGACATCATAATCCCAATTGCAGAGGGAGTATGATTTGAGTAGCGGATAATATCATAAACATGTGTACACTACAATTTGTATCAGGTGTGGTCACTGTTCATTCAAGTTTATGATATATATTTATATATATAAACTGTTTAACTGTTAATATTTGATTTTGCCATATATAAGCCTTAAGAAGCATTTAGGCCATAATGGGCTTTGTATTATAGTATACACATGTACTTGTACTAGTAGAAGCAAAGACAGCTTAAGCATAGGTCTAGATACTTTATATGAATAGATGATCTTTTTTGTAAGTGATTGCCTCTGTGGCTCATTGGTAGAGCATCCACCTCGAGTGGAAGGCTGTGGGTTCGAATCCAACCTGGGTATTACATAAGAGGAGGTCATGAGTTTGAAGCCTTGTTAGGTCATATACAAGACTTTCAAATTTGAGATATTCCTTCCTTGCTCTGTGTTAAGAAGACAAAGAATTGACTGGGTCACCCAGAGTCGGGGTTAATGAACTGGGAAAGCGGTATGCTTGTCTGTAGTTAGCTAGCAACTTACCAAAAAGTTATGTGTGCATGCTAGGACACAATAGACCATAATACATGCTTGCACATCTCACACATAAATGACCATAAATATTAATAACCTTGCTTAAACAACATTACAGCAACAATGTACTTATAGATATTGTACTACACCTGCTTGTAAATACCACTTAGATGTAGAGCTCTGCTAGATGGGTTTGACTCTATATGTATGCTACAATGTAGAAAGTTAATTCATCAACTAATATAAATTCTTCTCTCTGAATATCTGTTGAATAAAACATTTACATGCAATTAATGACAAACCATCTGCAAGAATATGTATGTATTTTGATACCTGGATGAATATTAGTATTTAATTTATGTATTTGTATTAATAACAAAATTTATATGCAACATGTATTAAGTCACTTAAATGCTACTAGGTGTAACTTTGCACAATGTTAAAATATATTTTAAACCTTACAAGTTTTTTTAGGCCCAATATTTTCATCCCATTGTCAGTGACTTACTGTGACCAACAGTATAATACATGTGCCTCATAAGTACATTAAACGGTTAAACTTGGTTTAAGGTTATGCATATTTGACCACACCTATTTTTTTGGCAGCTGGGTGGACTTGAGCAATGTTAATGTAATTGTCTTGCTCTAAAACTGACCACACATTTTGGCTAGGGCTCAAACCCATGGTCATCGAATCACTAGACAGCAACCTCAACCTCTGGTAGTACCTACAGTGACAAATGCAGAATAAACTTCAGGCAAAATAGAAGAAGTAGCATGGAAAACAAACTAGATTGACATAAGTCCATTGTGATAGCACTGAGAAAATGTTCTTTTTACATTCTTATTGCAAGACTTGCAAAAATGTCATTCAAAGGTATTAACTTCATGAGCATAACACTTTTTCTAACAATTTTTAAACTTTCAAGTACACCTCCAGCAGAGGATATTCACCATTAGAAGGAGCATTGACTTGTTGTTTTTTGTAACATAATAAATTTTGAAACTTGAAAAACACCACCAGCATAGAGTATTAACAAACTGAACAATTTCTTCATAGCATGTATTACTACTTATGCATGTTTTATGAAGTAACTTTACAGTAAGCATAATATGCGATGAAAACAGATAAAAAAGTCCTGTCCATAATTATGTCAATCTTTAAAACTTATAAATAAATTACATAATATACTTGCTGTAGATATAGAGATACATACTTAGGTTAAGACTGTTTACTATAAGCAAACTTTCTTGTCAGATCAGGAAGTGTGAACGATAATAACTCTGATCTGTAGTGTAGTGTAGAAGGTAACTTGTTATGATATAATTCTGAGTCATCTTTTTACCCTTGCATTTCAAATGTGTTAATGCATATTAATACATATTTTCGTCAAATAATCTGATCCAGACTGAAAATTTTTGTCAGGTATTCTGATCAAAGTGGTTTTCATAGAGTGAAAGTATATCTTAGACTGATGAAAAAAGGTTGAAAAGGGGAGGCTTGTATGTTTAAATGTTATAATATATACAAAACTTGAAAAAGAAGGAAAATTAGTTTTTGATTTAATGTAATAATGAGATGTAAGATCTAGAGTTCATATTTTTGGTATTAGAATGAAAGCTAGAGGGAACTGTACATGTAGATTTTCTCAACTTTGTATTGCATCTTTCCTTATCAATATTAGATGCTAGATATCAACTGATATGCCTCTTAGACAGGTCTTAGAGCTGGATATATTGTCAGTCTGCTTGCCAAAGGTTGGTGAGCTTCTCCTGTTTTACCAGTTTTTTCCCATCCCAATATAAGTAAATGTCATAGGGGACAACACCATTATTACACCCCTTCTCCCAGCTCAGTAATTTTTATTAGATCAGTAACTGCTATTTTGTTAATTGTAAGTAAAAAGACGATATAAGAGACTTAATTATTTCTACTGAAAACCTTAACGTGTATAAAACCTTGGTCACATATATAATTATATTAAATATTGTACAATGCATCATACTACAGTACTAATTGACCATCTTAAAGACTTTTAATGTAGTTTAACTTTTAGTTATTTTAAATGTTTCAAAATATGTTACTCTACAGTATTTAACTTACAGTGGGGGCATTGTCAGTACTCTTTCACCTTAATCAAGGTCACAAATTGTCATTTGATAAACCTTTACTATTGGTTTATAAAGGTAGAAAAAAATGACTCCAATTTCAAAGTATCTGATTATATTATACAAGTACCACAATGAAAAATTCATGCAATAGGATTACACTTTAGTTTAAAATGTATTGAAATATCTTGTTATATACATGTATGTATACATATATTGTATATATATATATATATATATATACTGTAATGTGTGCAAAGCCACATGAAATTGATTATAACAATGTTTCTACTGACATTAGTAAGACATATTTTTTATATTCTATAGAGAAGGTATGCACATGCAATATATCCTCTACTGTAATAGAGTGATACTGATACAATGTATCTACAAGAATTAATGCTATCCCTTTTGGAATTCCATACATTGCACATACCTAACAGTATTACAGCATTTTGAGTCCATACATAATTAATATTGCAACATTATAAGTGAAATGTGCTGTTAACAGTCAATAAACTGTTACTTATTTCTTGCAAGTTCAATATCCTGCTTTCATCAGTATGAGTCTGTGCATAACAGACTGATGATTCCAGTGATTCCAAATGATAAAACAGTATTTTGAGTATAATGGAAACTGAGTGAATTTTTTTTATGCTTTAGAGAAATCTTAAATTTCAGCATTTTTGGAACTCTATGCATTAGAGCAGCATATTGAGTTCATAAGCTTCATTTTTTACCGAAACTCAATGATATGCTGTAATTAAGTTATTAGTTAATTATGAGTCCATACATTAGAATAATCACAACAGCATTGCAACGTTTGAGTCCGTGCATAAAAAAGGAACAATGAGTTTACAGCATTGCAAGTCAAAAGTCTTGAATTCTTCATACCTATCAGAAACTTAATGACATGTAGTATTTTGAGTCTATATAACGAAAACTTGATAATATCACTTCAGTCAATACATAAGAAAAACCACAACAACACCGCAGTGTTATAAGTTCATATACATTATAACAGAAACCCAATGATATTGAAGAATTTTGAGTAAATTATGTCGTTAACCCTCTCATGTCCCCTTGATAATCCCCATTGATAAATTACATGTCATGATTTATTGATTTTGAAGTATTTGCTCATTTTATAGTTTGATATTTTATTATAAGTATCATAATTTACTGATTTCAAAGGGATTTTACACGATTTATAAGACATACATACAAATAAATTTATCTATCTAGAATTTGTACATACTAGTAATATATAAGTATCAATTCCACAAAGTTAGTGAAAAATAAACATGATTCCATGGAACAGTGACATAACAAAATTGTCCAGTAAAATTGAAGAGGTTAGATTGACTGGAGTAATATGCTTAATGCATTAATTAGAAAGGTGACCGTGAATTAGTGTACTTGATGCATCAGTTAGAAAGGTCCAACTTTCCAGTTATTAGATACATTTGATTTCTTTATTATTGGTGTAATATTTATAGCTTGAACTTCTAATAATATCTCTGACACTATTACATGTACGATTGTATTGTTGCACTTTGGAGGTCAATGTGACTTGTTGCAGTAGAACAGCGTGACCCGACAACAATGTAAAGGTTTAAAAGTCAGTAAGCTATGTAATTAAAACTTTATTTTAATGCTGTAATTTTCCTAGCTAGCCACACTTCACAATAATTATTTCTTTGAGCTCCATCCCAATGAATACATGTACTTTTTTATTAAGTTATTCTTTATGGCATGTCATTTGCTAGAGTTTCATCTTAATATTTTTGCTCAGGTCATCCGATTTTACATGCTTTTAAGCTGTTGTAATAGGTATCTAAAGTGATGCTGTATCATCCTTTAATTTTGTCTGCTCTGGTATTTATTTATCTGTCAGTGTTATTTATCAAAGTCAGTGTTTGTCAGGAAGGAATCTGTTCTGTCTGTCTTATTGATTAGATATATATATTTCAATTTTTATTTATAGCAAGTTCAGGACCTAACCTAACAAGCAGGTTGTGGCTACCTGACCAAGAAATTACTTATTACCTTTAATACAAGTTTATAGAGGATGAAAACAACATTTTTTCTATCAATTCAGATTGAAATTTATTCCACAGATAGTTACCATGACTTTTTCACATTGGTTTTACCTTGCACGTTTCCCCTCCATCACCTTAAAGTCTATAAGCATGTATGATAGGGAAGTTCGTTATATTGAATACTTTCTAAGTTCATATTCAAAGTTCAAACCAGTTTCTGTACATATTTTTTTTCATGATTAAAACTAAATAAAATTCCGCAAAATTGGTAATGGGGAATTACTATTTTGCTAATAATGGTATAGTTGGCAATGAAAATATCTTAGCTTAAAGTAACTAAATATAAGCTCTTCTTTTTTAATTAGACCCCATTCCTTCCCAAGGATATTCCCTGGCAACCATTTATTAATAAGCAATGTTAAATAAAATGTTTCATCCAAGGATATAACCCGCAGCCCTTGGGTCATTAATCTGTGGTTCTAGCCACCTGGCTAGGTGTCAACATGCCAGTGCATAAGTTACATTGGGGAAAGTTTTGATTTGATGACACTATGCAGTATCTATTTGGTGCCCTGGGACATCTTCTGGTTATAATGCTGTGACTGTTAAGATTTATGATGAAAAAAGAGGATGTCAGATTAAATATTTTGTCATTCATTCACAAACAGTGACTGTTTTGTACAGTAAAGCTGAATTGGGTCATATTTATTTATTTATTTATTTAACATAAGGAATTTACTTGTATATAAACTGGCAATTAAATGTTGAGTTGATGTTATTATTATCAGTACTGTATACCTTTACACCACAGTTCAGTGGATACTTGAGGGTTGTTTTTGATCTGACAATTGTTAGATGTTGTCTGAGTGATAATATAACATGCTAGTTTATGTATATTTATACACAAGATATTACCTGCATCTCAAAGTGTTACTATTTATAGCCTAGTCCAGCTGTAAATCATTGTTATTTAACATATGGCTATAATATACAGACAAAAAAAGAAAGAAATGTTACCTGCCTCACCACACACCACTTTATACAAACAGGCACAAACCACACACACATACACACACACACACACACACACACACACACACACTTTTTGAGTTTTAAGTCATGAAATACTGACACACTCAGTCAAATAGTCAGACTATCTTCATGTTCACGGAAATGTCACACACACACACACACACTCACATTAACCATGAAACCTTGGTGATCTTTACTATATGAAATTGTCAGACTCTCTACACAGTAACATCTGGTCCTGGCAAAGTTATAGAAATACACCATTTTTAATGAAACAAAAACTATTTGATAATGTTACAAATTACCCTACCTAACTACATGATGGAACATCTGGTTATTAAGATTTCTCCTGAAAAAAATATGATTTGAAAAATTCTTTTACAAATTAGTTGAACTTTACATGGTTAAGTAATACTCTGGTTATTTGGTATTCATGCAGGAGTTTTTAACAAGAAAATTTTGATTTATGGCATTTTCTAGCAGTTTTTAACACTATCTGTCATTTTTACATGTATGCTGCATAATGAATAAAGAATTTTGTTATTTTTCAATAAAGAAGTTTTATAAAGATGAATAGTTATGTTAATGTTTGAAACATGTCTTTGCCAAGATTCATTTAAAAAATACCACAAGATTATTTTTAGTGATAATGAAAAAAGTACACATAATTGTATTTTCTAGAGTAAAATAGAAAACCCAAGACAAGCTGTAGTGACCTTTTTTTGGATAACTATTTTCTTTCTATACATTTTTATGTTTTTTGTCCTGCATCCATTAATATCCCATCCTTGCACTTGTGAAAAGGTCACTACTGGTAAAATAGAACTGAAAAGATTTTGAAAAAGCATTAATACATGCTGAACAACAAAAGGATCAGTGCTTCAGATTGTTTGGGTTCCATAGGGGCCACATTGGCCCATACAACAGGAAATAAGGGGGTCATTTCTGAAACTAGTGGGTCAATAAAAACAATAAATTTGTTAAGTATTTAATCGGAAGGTTTGTCAGGCCTACAACACTACCGGTGTAACTTCAGAATCTACAGTGCATATCTAAATTTTTCGTGAACACTGGCATCAACATTTTTTTTTTTTTTTGTTGTTGTTCAATAATTCCATCTGTGTTAACATCTTTTTTAACGCTGGTTCGCCTTGTTAAAAAACGTTCTCAAATCGAACCGTTTTCATAATGATAACTAATTATTTCCCCTTACTCGTTACCTTACTACACCCGTTAAACATATGATGGACTTGGGTTGTTCGGGTTAATACATAACATGAATAACATAGTCGTACACTGTAGAAGCAGGTTGTGTTTTGATACATGATTGTAAACGGGATAAAATAAAGTTTACTGATACTAAACTTACAGATGAATTAATAGATGTGTAAAAAATATTATGTGCCCGAATGACCCATTTGGATTAAATCTATAGCGCCATTATTCAGCTTCAATGCGGTAATGACGCGGGCGCACCAACAATCTGAAACACTGAAGGATTGTTTTGACAAAACTCTGTGAACAGAAGAAGGTGAGGTGTACTTTAGTTGAACATACATAAGCATCATCAACATCAACATATGCCACATAAAGTGTAAAATTTTCAGCTGTGTTTTCAAAACCCCAATTTTTCTGTATCATTACAAAGGCTTCATTTTGTGGTACATTTTATGTTCAATACAATGAAACTGCAAAAACTTGAATTGTAAGGGACACATATTTTTTACTCTTGAGTTAACCAAAAGTACCAAAAGTTTTTTAATGGAAACTGCTAGAAAGGAAACAGTTTGGAAACTGTTTTAGGTACTATGAGTTAATCAACATCAGGTATTCAGAAAAATAGTGTTAGTTAGTAAAATTCTGTATCATATTCTAAGAACATAAACTTTATTAGACACAAAATGTTACTTACACTTCTGTTTCTTGTTTTACGAACATAAACTTTATTAGACACAAAATGTTACTTACACTTCTGTTTCTTGTTTTACAGCAAAACCCATTGTAAACAAGATCAAGCAGTACAGACTACATAGAGATGACTTTGAGACCATCAGAATCATTGGTAGAGGAGCATTTGGAGAGGCAAGTTGATCAAATACATGAACTTGTACTATGACAGTCTTTAATCAAGTGACTAATGAAGTAAAATGTTTATTAAAGTGTGAGAACCTACAGCTGAAAGAAAAAAAACAAAAACTTGACATTGCCAACTTGACATCAAGAAATGAACAAAAAAATGAAAATAAGGCAATGCAACCCCATGATTAAATAAAAAATTCCCAACTCTTGACAGAATGACCAAGAATGAAAAAATGGCAGTACAAAAACATATTGAGACCATTGATTCAAAAATTTCCAACTTTTGACAATAAGTAGAAATATTGACAACAGAATGGAGGTCATTTAGATATGTCCCTGCCATGGTTGTCATTGAGTGAAAAAGAATTGCTACAGCACATATCAGAAAAGAACCTTTGGTTACTCGTGTTTATAGTGTTTATTCATAGATCCACTCACCAGTTAGGTACAACAATTTCCAATAGGAAATTCATGTTTTTTTTTTCCCTTGGGTACTCTAGTTTTAGCCACCAACCCAAACGGACCCGCCCATTTTAAAGTGAAAAAATCTTTTTTAATGCGTAATATTACTAATAAGCATTATGATTGAAATTATTTATTATTATACAAGTCATAACTGGAGCAGTAAAATGCATATACCAGGTATGGCGATCCTACTTGTCACAATTTCCCTCATTGATAATGCCTAGATATTTTGATGGGGGACATTATTGGTAAAGATTTTTTTTTTTAAACAAAACAAATTCTATTATGATAACTTGAATATTCATTAGTTATCAGCTATTTTATACTTTAGTTAGGTACAAGATAAAAATAATTATGATGATAGGATATTTACATGGAAGTACATGTGGAGGATAAATAATGATTTTTCTGATAAAGTGGTTAACTTTTTTGTTATTGATGCATTTTAAATTCTTGACTTTTATCTTTAAAAATTAAAGCTTATCTAAATAAAGATATCTAGTTTAATCAGTGCTTTTTTTTTTAAATTTGAATTTCAGAAGTTGAAGTGGCATTCAGTAAAATATTATTTAAAAACTTTTTAAAAAATATTGTGCAAATTATTTTAGATTTAAATTTTTATATTCATATTTCAGCATTCTGTTTATGCTAAATGTTCTAAATTTGGTGTAGATTTCATTGAAAGTTAAGTTTGTTTTTTTTTAAAGTTTATAAAAAAGGGAGGGAAAGCCTGTATTTGATATTAGTCCAAGTGTTACCAGGTATGATATATGTGGTTATAACAACAGTCTCCTATTACTCTTATCATCGACTCTACCTACAGGATTAAAAATAACCATTCTACTGATAACTCCAGTGATAACTTGTGTAATTTACATTTTATTTTACATTTAACAGGTTGCTGTTGTTAAGTTGAAATCCACAGAGAAAGTCTTTGCCATGAAGATACTGAATAAGTGGGAGATGCTGAAAAGAGCAGAGGTGAGCATGATTTTACCAAGCTAGGTCTTACCAAGTCATTGCAGATAAAGAATAAAGAGAAATCATCCCCTCACATCACAGTGCATAAAGTATGGTATATTAGAGCACATGGACCTAGAATTTGACTTTGGATCAAATTTGGACTTGTTTCAGACTGTAGACCTGGACTTTGTTTCTTAAAGCATTCTATTATCTAGAGTGCCAAAATGGATATGTACCAGTACTGTATATTTTAAATGACATCTTTGAATATATATTCACCAGTATTCTGGCAAGAACAAAGTTTGTCAGTGTTACAGGTCACAAAGAGAGAAAATTACATTTACTAAAAATGAAATTTCAAATTTAGAAGATGATACAGAGCCAATTATAAAAATTATTGTCAAAAACTCCATTTAATTCTCAAGAAGTCTTATATTGACCCATCCCTTGGAACAAGTAACATCAGAAACCTGGTCCAATACTAAAATCTTTAGGAGCAGGACTAGCAAACTCTTATTGTCCAGAGTCTCAAGTCCTTGTCAAATTCATGCCAAAATCCAGATTATCTAATACACCATACAATAGAGATTATAACACGGAAAGCCACTGTTTTGTTGTGAATAAATATATTGTTTATGTCCAAGTCCAGATTATCTAATACACCATACAATAGATATGAAGTTAGGCAAGAGACTTCTAACACTTATAACACAGGTTGCCACTTTTTTGTTTTCACTTAATATATATTGTTTCATGTCTAAGTCCGCGTTGTCCAACACGCCATACAATAGAGATGAAGTCAGGCACCAGACTTTTATCACTTATTACACAAGAGGCCTCCGTCTTGTAACTAGATACATTGTTTAACTCTTAATGATAAGAAGTGGAACTATAACAGAATTTTATCTTTTCTGTGTAATGTAAATTGTTTCCTCCAATTCTTATAAGTTTTTTGTTTAAAGATAAGATACAAAGAAAATTTATTATAAGAGAAAAATAATTAACCCTTGTTCTTTATAAATATTTGATTCTGCATCTATCAAGAAAGAGAAAAGTAGATTTATATATTTTATAAAAAAGCAGAAAGTTTTTAATTATAAAGCATTTCATAGAAACTATAGAAGAGTTTTTATGAGATTTATGAATTGGATATGTACTTTAAACTAATGTTGTTTGGAGTGACAGTATCACAGAATAATTGACAATATTGTGGTTTTATTTCATTCTATTGAAGTAAAAAAAATCTTAATTTCTATATTTTTCTATTCTTGCTCTCTAATAATGGTTATTACTATGTGTTGGCCGTTATGCAGTTAACTCTGCTGGTCTTGCAATATTGTAACCTGGCATACATATATATATATATAAATATATATAAGTTGTAAGACCAATAGCCATCAAATATGTGCCAAAACAAAATACTGAAAACATGGTTACATATTTAGACTACTGATTTTAAAAGCCCTGACTTTGGATGAGCTCTTGTCACTTTGCTAAAGGAGCACTAACAATCAAACCAGTATAAATACTACTTCTTATTTGGTCATAAAATGTAGTGTGCATTTCCATGATAATAAAATCTAAAATGTGACTAAGTTTGTGGTTTTAACATTAAAAAAGATTAGTTTAATCAAAAAGACGAAATTGAATTTTGGAGATAACAGTTAAAATATATATCTATCAATTTATGGGTAATATTTGAGAAAGTATGAGAATATTGGACAACCTTGTTTTTATTTTGCAGAAAGATTTTTTTATGTGTATGTAAATATAAATTTAATATATGATGATATAAACTGAAATTCAGTGTATCAATGTATTCCATTATTTTTTGGAGCATAAAAAACAGAAGAGATGTATTATTGGCAAATTAATTTTAATACAAATTTTTAATGTATACTTTTAATTTTTTTTCAATTAGCATCTTTACCATTTATTTTTGACCTTTTCATATCTATTTCTTTTAAGACTGATATTTATAGAAAAGATAGCAGTGTTGTATTTGATTGATGAGAAAGTGTATATTTTTTACAGACGGCTTGTTTTAAAGAAGAGAGAGAAGTCCTTGTATATGGTGACAGAAGGTGGATTACAAATTTACACTATGCCTTTCAAGATGAAAACTTTTTGGTATGAAAATTTAGATTTTAATAATTTATACTTAATTACTTTTTGGTATGAAAATTTAAATTTTAATTAATATTTAATTATTATATTATTATTATTTATTATTAATTTATTTATAGTGTGATAAATTATTATTTATTTATAGTGTGATAATGACATAAAGAACAACTCTCTGTCACATAAGAATACAATAAAATTCAATTTACCATTGTACCTATGACAACATATATTGAAATGAACAACAAACAAATATGCAATGAAAAATAAATTAAAGCTAAAAAATTGTTTTTTGAATGAATTTTTTGTAAATATTATGAATTTTTAAAAAATATTTTATTTAGAAATGTCTCAGATTTGTTCATAATTACTACTTTCTTCAAACTATTGGCATGAAATGTATATACATGTAAATGACAATTTTGCTGTCACAGACGTTATGTCCAAAAAATGGATGTTTTTATTAAAATTAAATTTTTTGAATGTAATTCATACCTATATATAAGTAAAAATATTTTTTGTTTTGTGTATTATCAACTTATTAGTTGGAAAACATTCTTACAATTTTATTTTGGATTTCATGCAGCAGTTCTCAATTTTTGAGAAAATTTTAAATAGAATTTTGTTGTATAATAAAAATTCATAGAACAATATTGCTTAAAAGGATTAATTCTTCAGATGCATTATGGAAAAAGAAGTTAAATTGAGTTTTTACAACCATTTTGAAATTAAAGAAAGTTAGTATTTCGATTTAGAATGGTTATAAAAGTGAAATGAATAACCAAAACTCTAAATGAATATGCTGTTTATGTGAAAATCAATATAAGTTTATGGTGTAAATGTCATGTAGACTGTTACTCGATGTCGATGATGTAGATGAAGATGAAGTCATACACTGAGTACTCTATTACTAATGAATGTTGTCACAGATTGAACCGTGTATATTTATTTGCTTATCTAAATATATAGGAACAATAAAGTTTGACACAAATGTATCATTAAGAATTCAGATTGAAGGTTTCTTAGATCTTTAATAATTTATGTTGAATTGATCATGTTTGTGTGATCGCATTTTCGTATGTTTGGCGATTGCCAATAAGATAAATATTATCTATTATTAAAAGCTAAATGGTGATGAAAGAAGCTCTGTTGAAATGAAAATAAAACAAAAGACATGTTAAAAATGAACAAACTCCTCTTTTGAAATAGGGATCATTTAAAGTGTTTGATTGTATGATTCATGTTATTGATTATTCGATGAATGTTGTTAATTAAATGTGGTAATACAAAACTTTATTATATGATACATGTGTATTTTACAAATCAATGGTCTTTCCCTGAATTTAACATATGGTCTTGTCAGAATCAAGTACTTTTGATTGTAAATGCAAACATGTTTGGACATTGTTATCAGAGATTTAATAAAATTTATATCATTTTTCCAGTGAAAGAAAAATTATGATCCAACTATTAATAACATAAAAAAATGGTATTCCAATAATGTCAGTATTTACCAATCAATTTTAAGATGTAATTTATTCGAATATATGACATTAATTTCATAAATTTTGATTTTGTTATTGTTAAATTATTGATATGTAATCAATCTGATTAATTAATGTTTCTTCATTAAATATTGAGTGGGGAAAATAAATAACATGAATTACTAATTCTGAATTATGAAAAATGGATGAAAAAATAATTAAAATGTCAGTAAACATTGATTAATTAGTCTCACAATTTTGTCCCAATAATAGACTAAATCATGATTAAAAAAAAATAAGGAAAAAATGTGTTTTCAGTATGATAAATATTTTGTGACCTAGTTTTTTCTTTCCTTTTAAAGACACAGTTTTAACAACTTATATGTCAATGACATGTAATATCACAGAATTTGGCCACAATATTTATAATCGATATTTATATATAGAACCCTTACAAACTGTTATTCAAGCTGAATTTCAAGATTTTTTTTAATAAAAGTGCAAATTATTTTAAGTTTGCTTAATAAAACATTTACATTCATCTCAAATGTATTTGGTTGAAATTTTTTGTAATATACATGTACAGGTGAGCTATGCTTTTTTTGAAAGCACTTGATTTGTTTCTTTACATGCTATATATACCGGTAATATCTTTATTTTTCTTTTCCTCTTTCAGTATCTTGTTATGGATTATTACTGTGGTGGTGATTTATTAACTTTATTGAGTAAATTTGAGGATAGATTACCGGAGGAAATGGCCAAGTTTTACATAGCAGAAATGGTGTTAGCAATAAATTCTATACATAGACTGTGTTATGTACATAGAGATATTAAACCAGACAATGTTTTATTAGATCTTAGTGGTCATATTGTGCTAGCTGATTTTGGTTCATGTTTAAAGTTATTAGAAGATGGAACGGTTAGTATTACTATAAATTATGTAGAGTTAAAGTGTTAAGATTCTCACTCTCATCCACCCATCCACCTACCCAACCACCAGCTCACTTAACATCTTACCACTTATGCTTGTTAAGGCACATTTCAATATTTGTATTGTGGTGCTTCTGTCAGCCTGATCATACAAAATTGCTGAGTAGCTTAGTAGGTAGGGCATTCCACTAGCTCTTAGGAAGGTCTAGGCTTTGTCACTGTTTTGCCAATGCATCCTTTCCAGTTATAGTAATTTATACAATGTTGTTAAAAGACTTGTTAAAGCTTTTTATGTTGGACCAGAAGACCAATATTTTACTTATTAGCACTTACAAAGGAGTGATTATAACTACAGCTATCACTATTGATTAAGTTTAAAATGAATGAGAATTTACAGAATAGAAACTTACGCAAGCAAAAATTTTCATATGGTTTGTTTCTTTACCATACTTGCTGGGAAAATGTACTTTTGAACTAAATAAACTTGATCTTTTTATCACAAATGAGGCAGAAATGTGGTAGATATAGTTTAAAAGAACAGATTGTTAATCATTCATTACTGATCATTAAAACTCTCATGGACTGTGCTTAAACTTTGTTTACATGGCATGACATAATGTCCTATTAGGCAAATTGTGTGGCTTTAATGCAGTTGTCCAACTTTGTGTACATGGTATGACATAATGTCCACAAAGGCAAATTGCGTGACTTTAATGCAGTTGTCCAACTTTGTGTACATGGTATGACATAATGTCCACAAAGGCAAATTGTGTGGCTTTAATGCAGTTGTCCAACTTAGTGTACATGGTATGACATAATGTCCACAAAGGCAAATTGCAGTTGTCCACTTAGATATTTGACCATCAATGTTGTTTGTCTTTGGAGGGCCTTGACATCCATTTCTTCTGTTTATTTGTTATTTCAACCAAACTTTTTCATTTTAAATACAAATTTAATATGAAAAGAAATATTTAAAATTTTCTCATTTTATTTTGAACTTTGAGTGAAAAGAGAGTATTATTTGTGATTGTTTCTTATCTGTTACTGTTGTCTTTAGTTAAATTTAGTTGAGTTATAAATAGATACAATTTCACAGTACATTAGAACTTTGTTATAGGCATAAAACAGTGAAGGTTACCTCGTAAAATATACCCTGCTGTTATTCTTTTGATATGAAAAACATGTTATTTTGTAATAGATTACCACATTGTAAGGTTTTTATTTTTAATAAAACTGTTTAATTAATTTTGACTGGTCAAAAAATTATGTAATATCCAACTTGTAAATCTCATTACATTCTTATATAAAAAATTAAAAGCAGGAAGTTAAAGCTGTTTAAACTATTTTTTTTTTTGGTTTATTTGAAGTGTGTTGTTTAATTTGTGATCAGTTCTTGAAAATGGATAAGTCATCAGCCAAAATTTTGATATTTTTCATTTTATGGTGCTAGAGTTGAAAAAAAATCTGTTTTTGAACCACTGGTCTTGGAGAATGCTACTAGTTTATAACAAAATTTCAACATGAATGTCTAGATATGCCATTGTCAAAAATTGATTTAATGCATAAAATCTTTAATTTTAAGCTGTCTAAAAGAAAATTCTACTTATGTGGCCTTGGGCCTGAATACTTACAGTATTGAAAAATCATCAAATACTTTCCAGTTAATTGCATTGACAAGTCCAAGATACATTTAAGTTAATCATCTAAACCATTAGCTTAAATACAATAATTACTTTGTTTATGACAGTGATTTGTGCACAATTTGTAGAAAATCCAAAATAAAGTATTGTTTAAAATTGTTCATTCACATGAGCCTAGTTGTAACTGATGTGCATCTGCAATTATCATAAAATATTTCTGTATTTATGAAAGAAAATGTTGCTTTGTGGGATTTTAAAAATGGCAATGTGGGTTTCAACATGTTAAATCCTGAAAGTGGCGAAGTTTTAAGATGCATAGATATAATATCAGGCCAATACACATAGCAATTTCTCTTTACAATTAGGTTGCCTTAAGTAGAAATACCAAACTTTTTCAGATTTTTTGGATTTTTGTGTGGAAATTGTGCATATTTCATTTTACTATCACACATAAAGTGACTTTGATAGTAGGTAAATTTGCATAACTAAACTATACACACATATTTAGAATTTGATTGTTACATGTGTAATACATGCATTATTAAATATTTGAACGTTGTTTAACATTTCATCATTTTTTTTTTATTGTCACAGGTTCAATCTTCAGTAGCTGTTGGTACTCCAGATTATATATCTCCAGAGATACTCAGGGTAAGTTTGCAAAATTGTTCTTATAAAAATCATTTTAAATTTTTTTCTGTTGAAAAATTTGATTTATTCTTCTTTATTGCAGTATGCTATTTTGTTTATACTTATTTCTTGTGTTTGTTTTTTTTTTTTAGGCTATGGAAGATGGGCATGGTAGATATGGTCCAGAGTGTGATTGGTGGTCGTTAGGTGTGTGCATGTATGAAATGTTATATGGAGAAACACCATTCTATGCAGAATCTCTTGTTGAAACTTATGGAAAAATCATGAATCATCAGGTAAGTCACTCAAACATGTGTACCTTTACAGTGATATACACAGATGTGTACCTTTACAGTGATATACACTGACATGTACCTTTACAGTGAAATACACTGACGTACCTTTACAGTGATACACACAAACATGTGTACCTTTACAGAGATATACACAGATATGTGTACCTTTACAGGGATATACACAGACATGTATACCTTTACAGTGATATACACACACATGTACCTTTACAGTGAAATACACTGACGTACCTTTACAGTGATATACACAAACATGTGTACCTTTACAGAGATATACATAGATATGTGTACCTTTACAGGGATATACACAGACATGTATACCTTTACAGTGATATACACAGACATGTACCTACCTTTACAGTGATGTACACAGACATGTCTACTTTTACAGTGATGTACACAAACATGTACCTTTACAGTGATATACACAGACATGTCTACTTTTACAGTGATGTACACAAACATGTACCTTTACAGTGATATACACAAATGCGTACCTTAACTGTGATGTACACAGACATGTCTACCTTTACAGATCACAGTGCCTCTCACCATCTGGGTTCGAATCACACTCGGGGCAGATCCTAATTTGAGAAAGTTCGCTTGCTGAAGATCAGTGGTTTTCTCTGGGCCCTCCAATTTCCTCCACCATCCCAGAACTGACCGCCTCAAAATAAGTGAAAGAATCTTGACTGGGGTGTAAAACACCATTACTCCACTCTACCTTTACAGTGATGTACACAAACACGTACCTTGACAGTGATATACACAGACATGTCTACCTTTACAGTGATATACACAAACATATGTACCTTTACAGTGATATACACAAATGTGTACCTTTACAGTGATATACACAACCATGTATTTTTTCAGTGATATATGCAGACATATGTACCTTTACAGTGATATACACAAACATCTGTACCTTTACAGTGATATACACAAACGTGTACTTTACAGTGATATACACAGACATATTACCTTTACAGTGATATACACAGACATGTGTACCTTTACAGTGATTTGCACAAACGTGTACCTTTACAGTGATATACACAAACGTGTACATATGGTATAGAATGATAGAGAACTGCTTTTAAGCTTTAAAAAAAAAAGATTTTGTAGTCTTGAAAAATAGCCTTTCTAATGAAAATAGTCTTTTTTAAAATTCAGTTTTAAAGCATTGCAAAACACGTGTAATAGTATTTGCCCATTTGGTTTCCAATAGACAAAACATACAGACTTCTTTACTCAGTGAATAGTATTAGTAGTAACATTTGCAAGGGCTATTATATTTTATCTGTATACAGATGCTATCACCACTCTCTAGTATAGTTTAACCTCTATGACTTAAAGGGCATCTTACTGTCAAGTGGTCTAAATGCACACTTACTGTTTACTTATCATTGGTCATACTGATATGGCAGATCTTAGTGTGAGAAAGTCTTGTCAGTTCACTTTGCTGAAGGTTGATTGTTTTTTCCACAGGCACTGGTTTACTCCACCATCTCAAAACTGGATATAAATGAGATGTTTGACTGGGGCTTTAAACACCATTATGCCACTCAGTGACCTTGACCTAAAGAGCTTTTGTAGTTTACTATTTTGTAATTCTATCATCTCTTTACCTTGACCTAACAGCTGCTGCCATGTTTTACTACCGTATTTTCTGTGGGAATATATAGTGTGGTTGTGTTTTTTTTTTGCCCTCAGTGACTTATGTATGCCCCCACCTGTCATCGTAGAATTCTTGCCTCTGTTTCATTAATTTATTTGCTTGAACTTTTTCTTCTTTTAGTACAAACATTCTGTTCTTAGCTTTCATTTTCAATCATGTAAAATTGTTTACTTCTAGAAAAAACACATAACTTGGCATAAGAAAATCTGTCATCATGGAGACCTTATTCTGAAATCTGCATATTCTGTGGAGAGATAAAAAAAAAATCAAAAAATATTTTAAGTATTTTCCCATTAGATATGTTAGAAAGTATGCTGATTAAGTATTTTTTTATTTAAAAAAGTTTTGTGTTGAAGTGTTCGCATAGTGACAGTAACAGGGACTATCTCAGTTTTCTTTCTGATGAAATTTACTGATAAATGTAAAAATTTTACATTGCATAATAAAGGATGTAGGTCACAAGTATATTATAATATTCTGATTGCATGTCAGACCAGACACAAATAATTGATACAAGTGATGCGGAACAACTAGACTATGATATATTTATAGATACACCTGGTCTTATACTAATAGCAAATATTTAACCCTTTTCAAATGTGCAGGTTATTATTAAAAAGAATGTTGATATTTGAAGTATATTGATATTGTTTACATAAAGAACTTGATCAACTCCAGGTTAAATTTGATAACTTATTCCATATGTGTGTATCATAAATAATGGTTTTAAAAGCAGTTGAAATATTGGGTAATGCATTTAATAAGAAATCTGTTGAAAAACTTATTTAATAAAAAAAACACTTACATGTCTAATTTAAAATTTCAACGAGAGTGTGTATAAATCTTGTTTTAAAAGGGGATAAAAATTGAAAAATGTCCAGGTAGCTTTGCAGATGTTGTTGTTTAAGCTTATCTCTGAAACATGTTAAATCCAATGGCATAAAAGAATGTGTATAAATATATTTTTTGGATAGGATAGATATATTAAAATGTTTCTTAATAACTTATGATAACAGTAACAAGATTTATAAACATTTTAAATAAATGACTGAAGGATAGCATTATATCTGGGTATATACATGTACATGAACTCTTTTGACAGGGTTGAAATGAATTAATTTTTCACTTTATTAGTCTCTTTATCTTTTGTTGTTCATATGTTACTTTCTGTTGCTGCTATATTATTTTTTATCCTGTTTTTTTTTCAGTTTTGTCTCTTGTTTCTGTGCACACACACACTCTCTCTCTCTCTCTCTCTCTCTCTCTCTCTCTCTCTCTCTCTCTCTCTCTCTCTCTCTCTCTCTCTCTCTCTCTCGTCCCAATAACAAAGGAAATAATGGTGATGTGTTTTAACAAAAACCTGTACAACATTCTCCTTTATTACTGATGCAGTATTTCACTTATACAGAAAAATGCATTATGAACAAACTAAGGGCATTGGTTAATAAAATGGGAAATTTTAAAACAAAAGTCTGGAATGTATTTAACATAAAAAAAAACCAAGTTAGAAAGAAAAAGAAAAAAAAAAACATAGACTTATGTCAACAACTGTAAACTCATGTTCTGGGTGAGTTGTTACGACAAAACAACTATCAACTTCCATAGTATACGACTCATTTTTCTTGTTATTTTCCAACCAATACTTGTTTACACAAAAAAGTACAACACATGATGCACAATTTGTATTGAAATTAACATGATATAGATTATAAATTCAAAGTCTTAAATGGGAGACATTGTTGTTATCCTTGTTGAAAGACCATTAATTACTGAAGTGAAAAATTATTGTAGAATTTTCTTACACTGATATCTCCTCATTAAAATATTATCTCCTCATTAAAATATAATCTCTGGTAGAAAAAAAAAACCGATAAAAAATAAATGCGTGTTAAAAAACACATTTTATAAAAGGAAGGGTAACAAACCACACTTAAGCTTCTATTGTTACAGGGATGAGAGGAAAGTAAAACATCAAAATATATATACAAGTGTTACTTATATATAGGAAGTGATCATTGGCAAATAACCAGTCTCCTATATATCACTATCTGAGGTCAAGATAACCAACACGTTATAGACTTGAATTCTTTAAAATTGAAAAAATTACTAGCATATCCCAAGATCTATTGGGTAAAATGTATGAGCATGGAAAATATCTCTTTCATTGGGATGCCTGGCTATTTCTCCAATATCTAGATTTTAAATGGATTATCACAATGTTCAGTATTTGTAATACTTTCTTCATAAATCTCTACATATATATAAAAATATATATCATATTATCAGTTTTTAAGGGTCAAGATTTAAAATGGATTATCTTAGTGTTATGTAAAGTGTTTTTTTTATGAATCATTAAGATGTTTGTATTATGTCATTTGATTAATATAAAAATGAGTGAAGTGGATTTATGTCATTTATCTTCTATCTAACCTTCTTAACCCTTAAAAAGGAACATAAAATAAAAAAATCTTGCCATTGGGTAAGAGGTTTTTATATAAGACACTTATTAAGTTTTTTTCTTGGATATCCATGTTTGTTCAGTGTGAAATCAGTATAATTAAAATTATTACTAGTATTCCTTTTTAGTTCCTTATATATATACATGTTATTCATGTCTTTCTCCACCTTTGTCAAGTACCTTTGCTATAACTATCCTCCATATACTACTTCTAGTATTATTACCATCCTAAAACAACCATCACCACCATATCACAACTTTCACCATCCTAACACAACCATAACCACCCTAACACAACTATCACCATCTTTACACAACCATCACCACCCTAACACAACCATCATCACCCAAACACAACCATCACCATCTTTACACAACCATCACTGCCCTAACACAATCATTACCACCCAAACACAACCATCACCATCTTTACACAACCATCACCATCTTCACACAACCATCATCACCCTAACACAACCATCACCATCTTCACACAACCATCACCACCCTGAAATAAAAATCACCTACCTAACACAACCATCACCATTTTTACACAACCATCACCACCATATCACAACCATCATCACCCTAAAACAACCATCACCATCTTTACACAACCATCACCACCCTGAAATAAAAATCACCTACCTAACACAATCATCACCATTTTTACACAACCATCACCACCATATCACAATCATCACCACCCTAAAACAGCCATCACCATCTTTACACAACCATCACCACCCTGAAATAACAATCACCTACCTAACACAACCATCACCATCTTTACACAACCATCACCACCATATCACAACCATCACCACCCTAAAATAACCATCAGCATCTTTACACAACCATCACCACCCTAAAACAACCATCACCATTTTTACATAACCATCACTGCCCTAAAACAGCCATCACCATCTTTACACAACCATCACTATCAAAATCTGCATATATTATCTTTGTATAACAAGCATAGCCATCATCAACACAGTCGTTTCTATTGAAAAAGACCTGCACCATCATAACATGCTACCACCACTGCTGCCTCTCCTATGCAATCTCAATGATCAGCTCAAATATCACTGTCATCGTCACATTGCCATCATAAAAAGGACATTTTTAAGTTGGTTTACACAAGTTATCTCTATGTATATCAGTTTCTTTATCACTTGTTTCCATTACATCGAGGAAATTTTCAAGTGAAAATTTGCTTGAATGTTTTACAAAAATATGCTGTTTATAGGAATCATTTGATATGCATTAACAAAAGAATTTTAATTTCATAACAGGCAGATTTTATTACTTTCAGGTTTAATTATGTAATGAAGTTAAAAAGCAAATTGTGTGTATTTAATTATTTCTTTCAATTTCAGACACGATTTGAGTTTCCTGATGACGTAGACGATATTTCTGATAAAGCCAAAGATTTAATGAATTCATTAATATGTAATGCCAGTAAACGGTTTGGTAAAAATGGTCTTGATGATTTCAAAAGTCACCCTTGGTTTAATGGAATAGATTGGGAAAACATCAGAGACAGTAAGTAGTATTGAATGTTTTATGCGGAAAAAATTTATTAACTTAAAGTGCATTAAGCTGTTTTCTCTATGACGTTTCAAATTGTTCTAAGTAACAAAGAATGTTATTAACCTAGTTAAATTGCAGTAAATAAAAATTACTTGGCATTCTCCATTGAAAACCATGTGAAAATTAATAGAATTTCTGTTGTATGTACTTTTTAAACTACATACACTGTACATCAATATTGGAAGAAATGTTGCGGTGAAAATTAGTTTAAAATGTTTTTCCATAAATAAGTATTCTCCTATGACTTTAGTTAAGGTTCATTGTTTCCAGTCATCCAATATAAAAAAAAAAGTTTGTCATTTTGACTGTTTAAGTTACATATTTATTCTACCTAAGGCTTATATTATTAATTTATTATTAATTATTATTCAAAATAAAAGATTTTTGTTACCATGACAAATACATGTATTGAAGTTTTTTTTCTCCTGACAACTTTCAGGTATCAAAACCATTTGATTTTGAAACATATCCTTTTTTTTAAATATAAATATTTCTGATTTATGATACAGTTCTCAATTTATGATATAGCATTTCCTAAAAAGAGGGAAAAAACCTAAGTAATTCACTGCTGAAGTTTAAATCTCATGCAACCCAAAAAAGAAAAGGTTTATCCTCGCTTTAGGCCTTTCATGGTTTACTCTGTATAGTGGACTGAGTAGCCTGTAACTTTATCTGATACATTGTAACTTACTGTACTATACACCATTGTAAGACTTAGTTTTCTAAAGGTGCAGTATTTCTTTTTTTTATTCCATGTTCACTAATATGTAATATACAGGTTGTGGGCAAGTGTATTAGTGGTTGTCTTTAGTGCACACTAGTACAAAGCAGATCATAGACACTTGCACAAACTTAAGAAAAACATCATCTTCTGGTTAGATTTTTAAGAAAAATCTGTCTTCACAAAACTTGAAAAAAAAAAATGGTTAAATGTTTGTTAGCTAGTCTTACTTTCTCCAGTCACAGAATTTTTTGTTCTTTTTCAGTGACTCCCCCTTACATTCCTGAAGTTAGCAGTCCTACAGACACATCAAATTTTGATGTAGATGATTCAGACTTCAGACACAATGTAAGTACTATATATTTCAAGATCAGATAGAATAACTGGGCCTCATCAATGACCTTCTTATGAATTCCTTTAATGCCTGTTCAGAACCATTATTCCTTTTGGACAGGACATCAGATATTTCCAGGTTTTATGGTGAAATTATGTAATTCTCCAAGATTTTAAACCAAAATATTTGCCCTATATAAAATCATTAATGTTATACAAACCAGCAGGCATCATGGCTAATAAATGAACCACACTGTAGGTTCAGTTATAGTTTGTGAACCTTATTTGGTTAATACTTAACACTAAGAAGTAATTTGATTTTAGATGATGCTTATAAAATCTTGATATTTTGTCTAAGTAGTTTTTGACCATCAAATATTTTAAATCCTTAACCATCATATCATAGCATAGCCATGAATTAATTTGAATTGGCTTTAACTGGTAATATAAGGGAATCTAAGATGGTAAACTTTAAAATATTAATTAATATGAACTCAGAATACACATATAGTAGCATGATTGTTTGTTCTTAATTTGAATTTTTTGCTTCATTAACTTAATACGCCTGGTAAATGGCACGTCCCTAAAGAAAAATGAATTAATAGCTTTATCCATGGTTAAATGAGCAATGAGCCTGAGTAATTTTTGCTCTTTGTACAAATAGATATCAGTGCAAGATATTTGCATTAAAAATGTTGAAACACGTATCATTCAATTTTAGTGTTCCCTCTTGGGAGATGTTCTAGTTCTCTATTTATACTGTTTGTAAAAATTTGAACACTAAAAAATACAACAGTCTTTCCTATATGTTAAATGTAATGCATACTTTATACAGGTTTATAATGTTGTATCTTTATTATTTCAGGATTGTGTTCCACCCACATCCCATGAGGCATTTAAAGGTCACCATTTACCATTTGTAGGTTTTACATTTGCCAAAGATAGGTAAATAGATTATTTTAAGTATCGGGCATTATTGGTTATGCAAACATTTAAGGGATTTTACATAATACATTATTTAGTATCAGACATTATAGGTCAGGCATACTATTAAGGGGCTTTACATTTGCCAAAGATAGGTAAATAGATTATTTAAGTTATCAGACATTATAGGTCAGGCATACTATTAAGGGGCTTTACATTTGCCAAAGATAGGTAAATAGATTATTTAAGTATCAGACATTATAGGTCAGGCATACCATTAAGGGGCTTTACATTTGCCAAAGATAGGTAAATAGATTATTAAAGTATCAGACATTATAGGTCAGGCATACCATTAAAGGGCTTTACATTTGCCAAAGGTAGGTAAATAGATTAAGTATCAGACATTATAGGTCAGGCATACTATTAAGGGGCTTAACATTTGCCAAAGATAGGTAAATAGATTATTTAGTATCAGACATTATAGGTCAGGCATACCATTAAGGGGCTTTACATTTGCCAAAGGTAGGTAAATAGATTATTTAAGTATCAGACATTATAGGTCAGGCATACTATTAAGGGGCTTTACATTTGCCAAAGATAGGTAAATAGATTATTTAGTATCAGACATTATAGGTCAGGCATACCTTGAAGGGTCTTTACATTTGCCAAAGATAGGTAAATAGATTATTAAAGTATCAGACATTATAGGTCAGGCATACCTTGAAGGGTCTTTACATTTGCCAAAGGTAGGTAAATAGATTATTTAGTATCAGACATTATAGGTCAGGCATACCTTTAAGGGTCTTTACATTTGCCAAAGATAGGTAAATAGATTATTTAGTATCAGACATTATAGGTCAGGCATACCATTAAGGGGCTTTACATTTGCCAAAGGTAGGTAAATAGATTATTTAGTATCAGACATTATAGGTCAGGCATACCTTTAAGGGTCTTTACATTTGCCAAAGGTAGGTAAATAGATTATTTAGTATCAGACATTATAGGTCAGGCATACCTTGAAGGGTCTTTACATTTGCCAAAGATAGGTAAATAGATTATTTAGTATCAGACATTATAGGTCAGGCATACCTTTAAGGGTCTTTACATTTGCCAAAGATAGGTAAATAGATTATTTAGTATCAGACATTATAGGTCAGGCATACCTTGAAGGGGCTTTACATTTGCCAAAGATAGGTAAATAGATTATTTAAGTATCAGACATTATAGGTCAGGCATACCTTGAAGGGGCTTTACATTTGCCAAAGGTAGGTAAATAGATTATTAAGTATCAGACATTATAGGTCAGGCATACCATTAAGGGGCTTTACATTTGCCAAAGATAGGTAAATAGATTATTTAGTATCAGACATTATAGGTCAGGCATACCTTGAAGGGGCTTTACATTTGCCAAAGGTAGGTAAATAGATTATTTAAGTATTGGACATTATAGGTCAGACATACCTTGAAGGGGCTTTACATTTGCCAAAGATAGGTAAATAGATTATTTAGTATCAGACATTATAGGTCAGGCATACCATTAAGGGGCTTTACATTTGCCAAAGGTAGGTAAATAGATTATTTAGTATCAGACATTATAGGTCAGGCATACCATTAAGGGGCTTTACATTTGCCAAAGATAGGTAAATAGATTATTTAGTATCAGACATTATAGGTCAGGCATACCTTGAAGGGGCTTTACATTTGCCAAAGGTAGGTAAATAGATTATTTAAGTATCAGATATTATAGGTCAGGCATACCATTAAGGGGCTTTACATTTGCCAAAGGTAGGTAAATAGATTATTTAGTATCAGACATTATAGGTCAGGCATACCATTAAGGGGCTTTACATTTGCCAAAGGTAGGTAAATAGATTATTTAGTATCAGACATTATAGGTCAGGCATACCATTAAGGGGCTTTACATTTGCCAAAGATAGGTAAATAGATTATTTAGTATCAGACATTATAGGTCAGGCATACCATTAAGGGGCTTTACATTTGCCAAAGATAGGTAAATAGATTATTAAGTATCAGACATTATAGATCAGGCATACCTTGAAGGGGCTTTACATTTGCCAAAGATAGGTAAATAGATTATTCAGTATCAGACATTATAGGTCAGGCATACCATTAAGGGTCTTTACATTTGCCAAAGGTAGGTAAATAGATTATTTAGTATCAGACATTATAGGTCAGGCATACCATTAAGGGGCTTTACATTTGCCAAAGGTAGGTAAATAGATTATTTAAGTATCAGACATTATAGGTCAGGCATACCATTAAGGGGCTTTACATTTGCCAAAGGTAGGTAAATAGATTATTTAGTATCAGACATTATAGGTCAGGCATACCATTAAGGGGCTTTACATTTAGTATCGACATTTTTGGTCATGCAAACCTGTCGGGGCACATGTACTAAATGGACTGTTCAGTACAGGTAGTGTCTGTCATTCATGTTTGTTTTAACTTGTATGTATCTATAAAGCAACTCTAAGGAAGAAATAAATTTAGATTTCGGCTTTGGTCAGACATATGTCCTCAAAATCAGCATTAATGGTTTTAAACAAGCATTCAGCAATTAGAAACAGAGCTCATGTTTCTTTTAGATGAAATGTAAAAAGCGTACACTTTTATTGTAGGCCTGGCATAAAAAAGAAATTGTTTTTATAAACATATTACATGTACATCAATATAGATTTCTACAGCTACACATATATTTTACAAAGTTCTGATATAAGTGATATCAGATTATGAATATTTATTAATGAATGTTATATCAGATTGTTATTTAGGCATACATTTTAACTTTTTAAGCATCATAGGTGCTATAATACCGTACTGGATTCTTGTCAACATTTTGTCTCATATTCAGAAAATTTATTTGTCATTGTAGTTTAATATCCGATTTGGGAAATTTACAAGAAGCTGTGAACATTAGTCCAGAAGACCTGGAAGGTTTAGCTGCAGAGGCATATGAAAGAAGAATAAAAAACTTAGAAAGAGAAAATAAAGAACTTCAGAGAAAATGTCAAGGTACCTTAAGTTATAAAAATTCTTTATGGGATTTCTTAATAGAAAATTTTGATGTTAGGAAATTGTTCTTCTTTCTTTATAAGGTTTTCAAAATAGAAAATATTGGTACTACAAATATTCATCTATCTATCATTTTCATTCTAGATGGAACAAAAGATCACCACAAGATTTCTCCTTTTATAATGTTTCTTTGCTTATTTTTGTGCCTGGGCTTCATCAGTCATTACTAGTTCTTAGAAATTAGCTGGTGACTTGGATCACATTGTCATAATACAGTATGCAAGTTGAATAGCCATTAGTTGAAAATGAGATGAAAATTTGTAGTTAATATTCAAATACACATATTAATTACCCATTTTATTTTTAAAAAAAAACAAAAAACATCCATGTTTTTTCATACTGTGATATGAAGTAATATAATACCAGTAACATACTGTGATATAATATTTAGTTGCACAATGAGATACATCAGATTTATGAATTCTTGAAATCTTTCATGGTAGATAATTATTATTCAGTAAAACAGTATAAATTCTAATTTTGGTGACCAAGAACATTCTTTAAAATGTGTATAACACTTTGTTTGATTGAAAATGTTTCCTGTTATTTACAGAAGCTACCATGACAATTCAGAGGTTAAACAGTGGGGAGGTAAATGGTATAGCTGCAGCTGGAGCAGCAGAGTCAGAAAACAGACAACTAAAGGAAGAGATAGCAGTTTTACATAGGGTTGTAGCAGGTAATATATCGTTACTTTGTGAATTGACTGTTTTAAAGTGACCACCTGCTTTAAAAATGGTCTTGAAACTTTGATACATTTAAATTTGTCATTTGAACTTGCAAGCAAGTTTTTGAAAAGGTTTCTTTGATTTGGGTTTTTAAACAAGTTTTCTGTTCTGTACATAAAAATTCATGGGGAAGAGGGTCACAATGTATATATTTTACAAACATTTGTAATGTTTATATTTCATTTAATGTACAAAGTGGAAAGCTGTTGAATCAGATATTTTCTAGACTTTTATATGTATGTTCAAATGGGCAAAAACAAGTGTGTTGTTTTTTTTTTTGTTTTTTTTTTGAAGTGAAGATTAAATGCCTAAAACTTATGTTTTTTGGGTGATTTATCTATATATAGAGTCCCATACAGAGATGAGCACTGTAGAACAAGAATACAAGAGAACAGTAGATCTTAAACAAGACTTAGAAAGAAAAATAAAAGCAGTTGAAGAAGAAAAAACAGCACTAGAAAAGGTTGGTTTATATATATATTGCCTTTTATATTTTTGCTTGCCAAGGTCTGTGTTTTCTCTGGGCGCTCCAGTTTCCTCCATCCAAGAACTGACCGCCTTGAAATAAGTGAAAGAATTTGACTGGAACACCATTACTCTTATAGATAGGACAGTTTCCAGATTTTAATTGAAATAATAGAAAATATTGATAATATTTTAATGAATGTAAATAAACAAATGGAAGTTTTATTTTGCTTTGACTGTGAAGATTACCATCTACAAATAAAACTGAAAAAATAGTAAAGATTCAATTACATTTAGTATAAAGTTAACACAATCCATTTTTCCAAGTCATTTACTTATAGGCATACCATAAATTATTGTTATGATGTTGAGTGCAAAAACAAATATTTAATTGTACTATAAATATTAATGGAGCTTTCAATTCATCATCATGATCATCATCAACAACATATGTTATTTAAGTTTTTTGGTGCATATATTTCTGCAGGAACTACAAGATTTTAGAGACAAGTATAAGTTACAAGCTAGAGAATTGAAAGAAGCAATAGCTAAACAGAAGATTGCCATAGAACAATATACAGATTCTAATGATGCGTAAGTATATTGTAGAGGACAAAATTACTATTGTGGAGAGTAATGTGACAGTGTAGTCATTTGCTTCCGTATCATGTCTGTTTTTAGAGCCCAAAAAAGAGTAATTAACAAACATTTTTATTATGCTGATGTAAAATAACTGGTTCCCAGCTCTTCTGTTCAGGTTTGTTCATCAGTAGAAATGCAAAGACCTGTATTGATCTTGCCAATGTTTTTAAATAGATTGGTGTTAATTGATGATTGGCAAAGTTGTAGCTGAGGGCCAATGGGTAGACAATATTGGTGTTGATAGCTAAATTTTCTGTGTGTTTCAGTGAATATCTTTTAATTATTATTATTATTATAACTGTTTTTATTTACAGCATGTTGAAGTCACAATCCAAGGTCAAAGAGTTAACAAGAGAGTTCAGAAATAAAGATGAAGAGTGTGAAGAATATCGTAGGAAATTAGATCTGATAAAGAATGAGAGACGGCGGACAGATAAATCATTATTAGAGGTATATTAAACTGTAATTGTTCTGGAAGAAATAATACTTCCCACTCTTTTTACCCCAAAATTCTTTATACCTTTTGTGACTTTGAACTTTGTAATATGACCTTTGTTCATGATCTTCCAGCATCACTAGACCATGGATATAATTTTCAAGTAAAGTCATCTTTGCCCTTTGCTTTTGAGATATGAACCTCTATTGTAGCTCAGTTGTAAAGTGCTTGCTTCGTATGTGATAGTTGGGGGTCCAAACCATGGCAGATTCTTGCCAAGACTTGAAAAAAGGTAATGACTGTTCTTTCACCAAGCACTCAGTATTTAGAAATGAAAGTCACAGGGTCCTTTGGAGGAGATCTTAAAACCAGTGTGTGTCATGGCAGGCAAAGCACGCTAAAGAACCCTCCCTGCAAATTGCCCTACGCACACTGCAAAGGTCACATTTTCTGCCATTTCATCTGTAGTTGGTGAGGTCTTGAAATTGGTGAAATATTCTTGACTGTAAGGTAAAACCCCATTAAATCAATCTTGAGATACATGTATGACCTTTGTCATATGACATTCTCTTGAACCATAAATTTTTTTTGTGTCAGGTTTCATGTAACTGCTGCTACTTATTTCTACCTAAAACTCATCATTTGGAAGAACGAGAGTGTATGATAGTTTAAAAAAAAAAAAATAGGTATGTGTGCAGATGAAATAGCATATAATATTCATGCAATACAATTGTAGGTAGAAGTAACATTCATTTGCATTAGTTATAGTGTAAATCAGATATTCATATTCTAATCTTGTCTATCCTACTATGTAAGCCTGGAACTGCAAGATGTAATGTACATGCACCATCAAACATATGGTGAATCTGTTAACAAAACAGATACATGTAACAAGACATGAAGTAGACCTCGAAGTGAACTAAGAGTGAGTGGTCTGGTTATACAAAAGCCACATCAATCATCCCTGACTGAGTGAACTGAAGTTTTTATATGGAGAATATTAATTGTATTATTATTTTGTTATACCTAGTTACAAGGTCAGTTGGATGAATTCAGATCTGAGTCTAACAAAGAGAGAAAATTAAGAGAACGAGCAGAACAATATACCAGAGATTTAGAACAAGAAATGGAAAGCATAAAACGCAAACAGATGGGATGGGCATCTAGTAAAACCAGTATAGAATTAAATCAAGAAATTTCTAGGTTAGTATTTTGTAAACTAGATATTTGTGATAAAGGCTGCTAACCTATTTTTCAGCAGTTGTGTGTTTAAGCCCTGAGTTGTTTGATACCTTCTTAAGCAACACAATCTTTTTCTTGTTAAACACATGTTAGGGGTTAACTTCTAATGGACTGTTGTCTAAGGGCTCTTAGCTGCTTCATGCTTGGGAAAACCACTAACTTAATAAGCTTATTGCTCTCTAGACGTTAGAAGTTATTGAATTATCACAAGTTTAGTCTAATTTTGACAGTTATATCCTATCTATATTATATCTGTCCTGCAGATTCACATGAGAAAAATATTAGAAAACCATAAAGCAAGGTTTAAACACTGGTTTTAAAGTGGATAGTATCATAAAATGTAAATAAATTTTTAAAAAAAAAGAGAGAGAAAAAAAGAAAAACATTTCTGTATAATCAAATGTAATTTATCTGTCATCATCAATTTCATATTTTACGACACTTTAATACCATTTTATAGGAAACTGTTTGTGGAAAGTGATGCCAACAAAAAAAAACTTAAAATATATGCTACAAGGATATTTCAAAGTTGAATTTATCAGATATTTTCATGTTTTACACTGTTCTTTTTGTAGATTAAAAGGAGAAATAGAAAGAAAAGAATTAGAACATGAAGAAAAAATATCTAGATTGAACACAAAGAACCAATCAGATATGAGTGAACTAAGTTATCAGTTATCTGAATTAGACAATAAAAATAAAGAAATGCACAAAGAAATGACTTTGTTAAAAGACAAATTAAGTAAACAAGTTTCTATAGACGATTTACAAAATCAATTACATAGATTAAAGTTACAGTCAGAACATTCACAAACAGAATATACTGTGATAAAAGATGAAAATGAGAAGTTGAAAGAAGAATTGAACTTCGTAAGTTTAATACAATGTTTATGCATATAAAAGGAAACTGTTGAGGAACGTTATCAGATCACAGAGAAATCGCAACCCAGAGTTGTAAATGTACATAAAAACCCTTGGCAGTTACATAAGTGATATGTTTTTAAAATTTTGAATTTATAAGTGAATTCTATTGTAAAACAAAATTATTATTGTATGCTGTTAATTTCCATGTATTGTGTAAGGACTCATAGAACAATACATGCGTAATTAGAATTATGATTTTTGAGTGAGAATTTGTGAGCGTTATTAACCATTAATGAAAGTTGGTTTACATCATGTAGATTTATAAAGATTTTGCTTAATTATTTCCATGATTAAAAATAACCAGAGATAAAACCATAAGGCAGAGTATAAAGTATTTTAATTTTGTTTTTTATTTGTCCTGTACTTTATTGTTATCTTTTAAAAAAAAGTGTTTTCAAAAATCACATTAATCAGTTGCCTGGAATTTCAATTTGTTTTAAGTGGAAGTATGAATTTGAAAATATAGATCAATATGCAGGTCAGACTAAATAAAAAGTTCATAAAGTTTCATTTATCAGGGTACTCCTGCCCAATGAAATATGCAATGAAATATGAATTATGATTTAAGATTTATTTTAGGTGTAACTTTGTTAAAAATACACTTGTTTCAAGACAATAAACAGTCTTATGAACTTATTTTAGCAACATAATGCCATGAACAACATAGTGAAAGAGAAAAATCAGTTGGAACAAGAAATGAGAGAAATTTATGATAAACGAGAATCAGTAGCACAATGGGAGGCTCAGATATCTGAAATCATTAAATGGTAAGTAATTTATAGTATATCATGATATTTCCCGTGAGGTATCTGTCTAACTTAAGATAAAGACTTAGAGTGGACAAATCTGGTTAGATGGTTTCTGTTCTCTCGTTTATTCCTTCATTCATCATAGATATATGTCAGATAAGTTAAAGGTCACTAATTGGTATGTAATTACCCCTTGTAGACTGCACGATTACAATGTAAACAGCATAAGAAATGTCTCCAAAATATTCTCTGACTTTTTTATTGAGACATCTGATACTGAGTTTTCTTTGATCATTTTGAAATATTTGAGCATTATCTTAAGTTGTTTCTTGTGGTCCTGCACATTACCATAAGAAATGTCTCCAAAATATTCTCTGACCTTTTTATACTGAGTTTTCTTTGATCATTTTGAAATATTTGATTATTGTCTTAAGTAGTTGCTTGTGGTCCTGCAGATTACCAATGATACCAGTGTTCTATTTCCAGCACTTCATGGAGATATTGGGTTACCTGCTTGATTATATGGATTTTGCATTGAGGTTCTTTTTTTCCTAACAGTTAAAGTTCCATATCTTTCATTTTAAAAAGAAAGAGATGGTTTTATATATGCTGTTGTCATTTGTTTTTGAATCTTTGTGAAAAAAATATACACAAATTTTTATAATAAATCTAGTTATGGATACATACAATTGTAAAATTTATTTTATAGGGTGAGTGACGAAAAAGATGCCAGAGGTTACTTACAAGCACTTGCCAGTAAAATGACAGAGGAGTTAGAAAATCTCAAAGTAATGGGCGTGTCTGATGAACATGTAAGTAAAGAGTAACCTACATCATGTTCCACCCAAAATTGACTAATATTAAAAAAATTTCAAAATGAGTTCATAAGCAAACTTCATAAGTTTTGTTTAAGCAAAATATGTTAATGCCTAAAATATAGGTTGTTGGTCAATAAAAGGTAATGAATATTAATAATCCGAAACTTTTTAATGAAAATAAAAGTAATTAATTAAACATGTGTCATCAATGGGCTTTTTGTCACTAGTTCATATATAGAATGTATATCTTGTCATAGTAGGAAATAAGATTAAAATTTTTCATTTTATGTTTTAGTCTCGAACACGGTGGAGAAACAGACGTTCACAGCGGTTAGATAAGATGGAATTATTAAACTTACAGTCTAGTCTACAGAGTGAAATACAAGCTAAACAGCAAATAAGTGAGGAATTAACTAAAGTCAAAGCTTCAAATGTTGGCTTGGAAAGGTAAGATTTAAAAGCAGGTTATTCTTAATTATTACAATTATAATAATAATAATATTTATTGCCATAAAGCTATAAACGAGCTTGTAGCCAAACATATTAATATGATAGCGACAGAGTACAATATAGATGTAGAAAGTGGTCTAGGCATAAAAACTTAACGCATTAGGAATTTTAAATATATGACAAGGAGTTGAGTGGAGTAACGGTGTTTAACGCACCAGTCAAGATTCTTTCAATTATTCAATTATTATCCCTCAGTGGGATTCAAACCCAGGTGGTGAGAGGTGCTGTGATCTGCAAGAGCACGCTTTAGACCACTCGGCCACTGAGTATATACAAGTTGAAGAAAAAAGCATAGTCATCCTAGGGCTTAAATCTTTGACCTTCTGTGTTATATAGTACTTTATAATCTGGCCCCAGTTTCACAATCATTCACTCAACTCAAATTCGATAATATTTCAATGCCAATTTCAGACATTACACAGTTAAAATTGATTGTCTTATGTAATATTTAAATTGTTTAGTGTAGGTTTGTTGAACAAAATGAAACATTATCTCATAAAACTTAATATCTTAAAAATATTGATGAGAGAAAAATTGGAATATTTGAATTGAGTGTACACTCAGCTGAGTGAATGATTGTGAAACTGGGGCCTGATCTACCAAACATTATTATGCATAGTATCTGTTTCTCCTAAGCTGAATTATTATTACTTTTAGTTATTGAACTGATATTGCTGCAATTTTTTTTTTATAACTTTGGTTTAGTAAATGATTTATTTAGTCCATATGAACTTAGTAAATGATTTATTTGGTCCATATGAATTTAGAAATTGCAATGTTTGTTTTATTTTCACAGTAAAGTTCAAGAACAAGATGAAGTTATCCATAAATTACAGACCGAGTTGGAAGATTTACGAGTTTCCAATGACCAGCTAGTTGAACAACAGAAAATAACTGATTGTAAGTGTCATTGAATTTAAAATGTGATTGAATTGGTTTAGTGGAAGAGTTATGATCTGGGGGAAAAAACTCCAATTTTAAATTAAATTTGTAATGCATGTTGAGATCAGTCATAAAGTTTGTAACTAGAATGAAAATCAACAAATTCTTGAGAATACAAATAATTTAAACTTGTGTCCTTATATCATATGGTTTCTTTTGCATTGTCATCAACTTTATTAACATAAATTTTTTTTAAAAAATGGTGTTCAAATTTCACAATTATTAGCACTTTTATCTCTGACCAAATGGAGGCCTTAGTTGCCAAGTGGTTTTAAATGTGATTACAGATCAGAGTGTCTCTCATTGCCTAGGTTTGAATCCCACTCGGGCAGATCCTAGTGTGAGAAGAGTTGTCAGTATCATTGCTGAAGATTGGTGGTTTTCTGGGTATTCCAGTTTCCTCCACCATCTCTGAACAAACACCTTCAATATAAGTGAACGATTCTTATGCCATTAATCCAATTCAATCTCATCAAAATTCAAGAAGGTTTAAAATCCAGGAAAAATTTTGGTTGACATGCTTGATCAATTTAACATGTACTGAAAAAAATGCATTTTGAGATTTGGGGCTCTGTGCATGTTAAAGTAAAATGAATACACTGGATCACTTAATTGTTAAATATTATTTAAGAGTCAGTTTAATGCTATATAAAAGATGTAGCATATAATGGCTCATTGTTAGATATTTTGGACTTTTTTGACCAGTTTATAATTTGTTGTTATTTTAGGGGAGAGGGATAGAAACAAAGATTCCAGTTTGATGACATTTTTACAAGGCCAGTTTTCTTTGTTGAATGAAGTAAGTATGATATAAAGGTATAAATCAGGTATAATGTTAACTGTGTAATAAGCATTTAGAATGAATAAAACTTCAGGAATAGGGTTATTCAAAAATATATATATATATATATATATATATATATATATATATATATATATATATATATATATATATATATACAGTGAAACCTGTCTAAAAAGGCCACTCAAGGGATGCGGCCAAAGTGGCCTTTATAGACAGGTGGCCTTTATAGACAAGTTCTCTGATCAACGATCGTCAAAAATTATTATCTGAACCGTTCTTTTATATTCATTTTAGTACCAAAATTAAACTGAATATAGCTAACCATATTGTTAGAAATTGTTTCTTTTATAACTTGAGATTAACCAAGAAAAAAAAAATTTTTAACATCAATTTAATCAACATTTTCAGGAATTAACAAATCCTTTGCACCACACCGGCCTGGCAACATTCATATGTCTAAATGATCTATTCTCTCTATTTTTTTTTTTGCTAGTTATAGGGGTGTTGCATAGTGAAGTATTATTCTTATCACGCTTCCTTACACCTATACAAACATAATTAGGTCACTTCAGACCCATATCACACTCTTGCTAATTCAGACTTCAAAGGAAGTTGTTACATAATGAATTACACGGTTTAGTGATCAGAGTAGTAATTATCTGTGTCATTTGTAACTGTCAAATTTACTATTTGCATATCTTTATTAAAAATAACTATTAATTTTTAATATAAAAATCGTACACAAACATAAAATAAATGATAAAATATTTTTTTCTGGTGCTGAATTGAATTTAAATTGATGCCAAAAACATATCGTTGCCGAAATGACTTTTTACACTGGTGCCGAGATGACTTGATATCGCATCGTTGTACGATTTCCAAACTAACGAAATTAATGTCTGTTAGCGGTAGAACAGCACAACCGGTTTATTTCCCAAGATACATTTGCTTCATAGTCTGAAAACACAGCTTTGATTGTGGTTCGTCCAACACCATAACTTCCGCGAGTTTCCTAGTACTTAATTTCTCCTTTTCAGATTTATTAAACAATTCTGCTCGCTGTTCTAAAGTCAATGCATACCGTTTACTATGACATAAAGAAAAAACATCAAATATTACTGCATGTTATAAAATTGAAAAAATGTCAATGTCTTATCGGGATGTAAGCTTTACCAATATGGCCGCTTAGACACATATAAACAGTGTTGCATTATGGAATTTTTTGTTTTATGTCGACTGGTTCCAGAAATTTCCGGAAACTGACGAAGTTTCGTAAACATTGCAAATGGCCGCTATAGACAGTTCTGTTGAAACTTGGGGTCGGAAAAATGGTGGCCGCTGACCGCATAAGACAGTGACCGCTATATAGAGGTGAAATAAAGAACAAAATTCAGCGGGGGGAATAAGATATGGCCGTTATAGACAAGTGGCTGCTTTATACAAGTGGCCGCTAACACAAGTTAGACTGTGTATATATATATATAAATATATATATATATATATATATATATATATATATATATATATATATATAATAATTACATAAGAATTACAAAGAAAATTACATGTTATTACGAAAATGGCACTAGAATTTTAATTTTTATTGACTTGAAAAAAGGTGAATCTAATTTAAAAATAAAAATAAGTTTAGGATTATTTAAATACAGGATAATTTCACAATCAAATATAAATTTTATTTTTCACCTTATATATATTTTGATAGAATCTATTGTAAAAATTTCAGTCCTCCAATGAAAGTTTGACAGATGAAGAGGAGGATGCTCTGTCTCGAGCTAATTCCCACACAGATTCTAGGTCAGATCTACAGGGACCATTCGATACTAGATCGATACATAGTAGTCCCGGAAACACTGCCAATTTTAGCCAATCAACAGAACATGTGTATGATCAACCATGGGGAATTAATAAAACAGGAACTTCCCAAACACCTCAGACAAAAACGCATCATTTTGTCATGAAAACATTCTCCACTCCATATAAATGTAATCACTGTACATCATTAATGGTTGGAGTACAAAGACAAGGGGCAACTTGTGACGGTAAATATATAAATACACTGTCTTTTATTATAGCTTTTGTACAATACATGTATATAACACAAGTACCTGTTAAATTTTGATGTGCCAAATTTGCCCATTTCGTAAAATGAAAAAAATAGATAACCACAGTTGAATGTTCTTGTTAGTTCCGTTATTGATTCAGTTGTTCATAGAATTATTTAGGTGTTCTAGCAACAAAGTTTTAAATATATTTTCGTATTCTGACATTGTATAACATATCTTATATACACTTGTCATCCTTTAAAGAAATTTGTTGCATAGGGATTGGTTAACTTGCCAGGAAATATGTTTGTGAATTTGTAAGGACACATAAAAATACAAATGTGAAGTGGTATTAGGGAAATAACTTTTAACATCTGGATGGTATACTTTCACCATCTGTTTATGATAAACAAACATGGCGGCAAGATATGAAATTCATAAAACTCACATGCATAAAGTGAAAAAGGTAAACTTTTACTGCTTTGAAGGGTGACAAATACATTTTAAAGCTTTTTGGCAGATCAATTACCATGTCAAATACAGTATTTACATACTTTGAGCCTTTAACCCTGCCAAAAACCTATATAGCTAACATTATAATCTTGATTAGCCTTTTCAGTTAACAAGGTTGGATACTTCAGATGAGACTGTAAAAACCGATGCCCTGTTTCATGGTGTGGTACATTAAAAAACCCTCCTTGCACTGTGCCCTAAGGTCCACATTTCTGCCACTTTATCTATAGTTGGTGACATCTCGATATAACTGAAATGTTCTTGACTGGGATGTAAAAAACCTCATTTAATCAATCAATCAATCATTTAACAAAGTGTTAAGATCAGATAGGGTTTTGTTTCATTGCTGTGTATGTAGAAATTGTAACTACTGATATTTTGCACAGGTACTTTGAAGTTATTACTTCTGTTGGATGTTTAACAAATGTCAATTGAGAAGTAGGTTTATAGGAATTTAATAATTAAGATAACCGAAATTATTTATATTGATACACTTTTAAATTGTAGAATGTGGTTTTTCATGTCATGTTCATTGTATAGAGAAAGCTGTCTCTACTTGTCCTGTACCCCCAGACCAGAGTAAGTAAAATATATAAATGATAATATGATTATAATTAGTATACTGGTTGATAGTTGTAAAAATTTATTGTCAAAAGACCGTTTTTTACCCCACGATACATTTTGAACTGCACATCCTTATTTTTTTTAGCAGAATAATTTTAACTTCAACTGTAAATATGAATTTAAAGCAAAGAAATGCTATAGTAATGCATTATATTCTTTGGCGCAATTAAATTTTTCTCTAAGATTATAAAACTTGATGTTTAAAGCATTTTTCTGTATTTTAGCAAAGAGGCCGATGGGTATAGATGTCTACAAAGGTATTGGTACAGCATATGAAGGTTATGTTAGGGTATGTAACTAAAGATCTTTATCATTTTAATATGTGTATGTTGATAGTATATACATTGACAGTATGTTTGTAAGAGACATACTTAACCTGTATTTCTTTAGAGTACTGGTAAAATGTTATGTATTGTCTTTCTCTTTGATGATGGTGAACCGATATGCAAACATAAGACATCATTGTCCACATAATCATGAAACTCAATACATAAATATACACTATATCTGAATGTTGTACTGTAAAATCACAAATATTCGCAAGGTATTAAATTTCACTATTTTCATGGGTTAGTAAAAACCACAAAATAAAATGTTGTTGAATCTTTTAATTACCATTGTCCCAAAAGAGTATTTTCCCAAAACTTGATTACTCAAAATTTTCTACAGACAGAATTTTTTTTAAAATTGCAAAACCACAAAATTATCAACCCAATGAATATTAATGGTTCTACAGTATTTGCCCATTTTTAATTTTACTTTTTTGGCAGGAGTTAACCTAAATGTTATATTTTTTTAATTGCAGGTTCCAAGACAAGGAGGAATTAAAAAGGGTTGGACCCGACAATTTGTTGTTGTCTGTGATTTTAAATTATTTTTATACGATATTCTTCCTGATAGGAACATGCCCAGTAACATAGTTCATCAAGTGCTAGATATGAGGTAAAGTGGCCAAATGTATACATAATGTATGATATTATGCCATTCTACTAAAGATTTACATAATAGCAATTTTATTTCTTAAATCTTGAAATTTTATATTGTTGAGTCAATGGAATATGAAATAAAAATTTGTTATATGAAAGTTCTGAATGGAAACTAAATTTCCTCTGTTTTATTATTTGAGAAAAGATACAGAAAATTTCATTTTACTCCTACTACTAAAACTATAAATGAGTGGAAGAGTAAAATGGAGTAATAGATTTTCCAGCCCAAATTTTTCATATGTATTGATTTCAACATCGGTTGAGAAAATTTAAGTGCTTGTAGAAAACCATGACAAGTTATTGACAAATTTTCATGCAATAAGATCCATCTTACTGGGGTTTGAGACCTTGGTGGTAATGGGTGCCATTTTTCTAAATAAAGCCAATAAATCTTCGTTATTGGTTAAGAGAAAAAAAGCCTTAGTTGAAAGCAACGCTTGCAGGTGGAAGAAAGCATATTCAATAATCTCGTTTTTATTTTACAGAGATGAAGAGTTTACTGTCAGTCCAGTTTTACCTTCAGATGTGATACATGCCAACAAAAAAGATATTCCATGTATATTTAGGGTAAATTATTTAATTGAATAAATATTTGATTTTAATCCAAGAAAGCAAAATGTATCATTACACCAATGATGTGTGTATAAGAAATTATTGATAATTTAGAGAAATTATTTTATTTGCTTCAAAATTGAAAAATTCAATATCAATAGTTTTAATAATTTAAGGGAAAATAACTGTTTGAATTTCTAGAAATTTTTAAGAAAATGTGTTAAAATTTTGTATTGTTTATACATTTGGGAATTAAATTTTCTTTAACTTACACATGCAGTAACTAGTTTTACCAATAAACATAAAACTTATCTATTTTGTAACTCAGGTGACTACTTCAGAGATGAATCCTCCAGGTAGTAAACATCAAGTGCTAATGTTGGCAGAAAGTGAACAAGAAAGGCATCGGTGGGTCGGGGCATTAAATGAACTCCAAAAACTTCTACGCAAGAACAAACTTCCCAATAGATGTGTAAGTAGTTCAGGTTTCAAAAGAATCTGTTGGCTGGCTTTTTGAATGGCAGGGTTTTCCAAATTTTACAAGAACAGTTGTCATGATAAAGAATCATTCTGATGCTCCCATGAATGAAGTTTAGGGGAATACATGTACATGTATATAGTAATTCTTTGTCTGTGTCTTTCCATCTGGTGCAATATTGTATCTTTTTATAACATCTACATCAATGGATAGATTTTGATCAAACTTGGCACTGATGTTTATCAACAAGATGTGATGTGTTGCAAACCAAACTCATGTGTAAGTCAAAGGTCAAGGTCAAAAGTCAGACCTTGCATTTATTCCAATAGGCTTTGTGGGGTATTTGTCTATCAGCAAACTGCTCCTGCTAAGTTTGGGTACTGAAATCTAACTTCAGACAATGGTATAAAAAAACCTTTGTCTTTATATTCAATAGACTGAAGTTACATGTAGTTCTTAGTTTGAATATGTTTCCCTTTTAGTTAAAAACAAAATTACTGTCTTCTGAAATTATACATGAAGCTGTTAAATTGGTCCTTTTATATTTAGTTTAATTCATAGTTATATGTGTGTATGCAAAATAAAGATTTATACTAAATTAATTACAGGTCTTCCAAGCACAAGAAGTGTTTGACAACTCATTATCTTTAGTAAAGGGAACCTATTCTGCTGCAGTATTAGGTATTTATTCATTTATTTCATTATTTACTGTATAAGTATTTATTTTGACTGTGTATTAATATTGGCACTTTTGGCGTTCAATTAATTTCTGCCAATATTAATACACTTCAACTTTAATTTTAGTTCACCTGTCTAAGGGGAAAACAATAATAGCGCCAATATTAATATACACTAAATGTCTTGAGACTCTCGGGAACACCAATTATAATACAAGCTAATATAAATACCGTATATTCTCGTGTATAGGTCGCCCCAGTAGATAAGTCGCACCCCCCACTTTGGGACTTCTGATCCAGCATTTTCTTAATGTTGCATAGATAAGTCGCAGCAAGAAAATTAGAATTTCCAGATTGCATCATTTTCCAATTACAGACATCTAAATTATATCTGTTCTGTTTTTAAATAAATTCAACAAAACTACATTTTTAAAAAATCCGTTATGTGTTTATTGGATTATCAATCAGCTGTTGAAGACAGGAACCTTGATATTTGGAACATATTGCCCTTTACCTGTGAAGCAGAAAAAAGTGTGGTTTATGTAATTTCTAGATTGTTATTAAAAGTAAACGAAAAGAATAAAATATTGTACACAATATTTACCTCCTCCTTGTTTACTGTACTTACCGAAACCTTGATGATTTCTTTTTATTTCTTATCTAATTATTTATTATAACTTTATTTTATTAAAAGATCAATAAACATACAAAACTACAAAAATTTCAATTCGCGTTTCTTGTATGTTATGAATCTGTAAAATATATCTCTGCAATATACAAAAACTTTAAACAAAGATGGCGGACATGACGATCGTGTGTGGACTTTTTCTCAAGAATTTCAACCTCTTACTTGTGTACCGTCGTGTAAGACGACCCCCCCCCCCCCCCCCCCCCCCCCCCCCCCCACCCTTCTCAAAAAATAAATTTTAAGGTAAAATAGTCCGTCTTATATGCGGAAATTTACGGTTACTTCTTAATCAACAGCTACTTTTTTACATGTGACATCTCGGAAAAAAATGCATGGCTTCATTACTTTTAGATACCGTATATTTAAATGAATTTATTGCCAATCTCTACTTCTGAAACGCCTCCAAAAATCGAGTCACATTTTCAAAATATTTTAATGACCGCTAGATAAGTCGCATCAAGTTTTCAAAGGTTTAAATTTTGTATAAAAGTTGCGACTTATCTACGGAGATATACGGGTACTTATACAGTAATTTGCTCTAATTGTATAAAATAGGAAACTGTTTAAAGTTATTTTTATGGATTTAAATGTAAACAAGTCAAGTTTGTAGTAAAGGAATTATGGCTTTTGTAGGAGAAAACAAATCTATGTTGCATATAATTGCTATACAAAATGATTTTAAGAAGAATAGATACCATTCATTCATATTTTCTACCTTTCATGTAGTGGTATTTTATGTTATCTGAAGTGTAAAAGATGTTTAGATACAATGTATTTTAAACTTCATCATGACTGACAAGGTGAACATTTCCTATTCATCTGTATATGATAAAGTTTTTGATCGTTACAGTTCCGAACACATTCTGATAAGCTTATTTTTCATTGCCTACATGTATATTGTATTTATATCTCATAATGTTTTATTTTTTTTTATTAGAATCAAACAGAATTCTGATGGGAACAGAAGAGGGGTTGTATGTAGCACAATTAACAAAGGATGGTATGTACAAATCAAACTTTGTGAACTCTTGCCATTGCTGACAAAAGAATTAAGAGACTGTAAAGTTTTAATTACACACATATAGACATGCTGTTGTTCCTTATGTTCAAGTTGGCCAGGGTGGCTGAGTTGTTAAGATGTTGGTCTTCAAACTCGAGGCTTTTTACTGCTGTGGGTTTGACATTGGTGGAATGTCACTGAGACTAGTTTTTCTTTGTTGTGGGCTTTTCCTGATTGGTTTAGTATACCAGTACTGAGTGGTCTGGGATGATTTTCTGTGACATTGACAAAGAGTGTACTAGCACACTAAAGGTCACAGTAAATGTGTATTGCAGATCAAAAACACTTGTACCCCACAAACCACAGAAATAAGAGATAATTTCTTTAAAATTGTCTCAGCACCAATAGCTGAAAAATTGCTGATAGGACATAAAACAACATTCAACCAATCAACCACCCAACCTTAAGTTTATCAATCTGATTATTTTCTCTGGTGTACATCTGTCATAACATAGAAAAGGCATAAATTAATTTATACATGAATATGACATTTAAAAATCTCAATATAAAGTAAAGAAACAGCAGTTTTATTTTTCTTACTTTCTTTTTTTTTTTTTTTCTAACCTAATTTTGACCAGTACATAAATTTATTCACTTGTATCAAGATTGTTTACGTTTTGTCATAATTTTTAACCACTAGTATAGATATCTGCTTTTAATTTATTATCATTGTCTGTTCTGCTTTCAGTGTTAATAAGAATAGGTGACAAAAGTGAGAAGAAGCCAGTTTATCAACTAGAGTTAGTTCACGAGGAACAGTTATTAGTATTTATTAGTGGTATGTAGTCAGTTCTACTATTTGATATATATTTGAATAATAATTGTATTATTATTATTATAAACTTTTTGTGTGGCATGCAGGCCTGCTGTACAGTTTATTGATGTATTTATTTATTTTCCCATGTCAGGAAGACATATTTATAAATTTAGATGTGTTAATTCGAAAATAGCAGATGGAATATGCAAACATTTAAGAGGCAACCCAACTTTTTCAGTTTCGTAGATTTTACAGTTACTCTGAACTTTTGCAGTGAAAATTTTATTTGTTAAAGATCCAATGTGAATTTATATTTTACATGTATATTAAGGGGTTGGGGACACCACAGTTTTTCTGTGACTTGTTGTATATATATATATATATATATATATATCACCTCTCTTGTTTCAGTATTTGCTTTACAATTTTGAATTTTTATGAACAGGTAAACAAAGACATATAAAGCTTCTACACCAGTCAGCGCTGGAAGGCTATGAAGTAGATCCAGTAAAAATTAATGAAAGTAAAGGTTGCCATTTGTTCTGTGCTGGACATGTTAGACAAGGCACTTCTTGTTTGTGTGTAGCAATAAAACGGACTATTCAAGTGTACGAACTTAACAAAACTAGACAAAGACATCGCAAGATAAAGGACATTCAAGTGCCCGGGCAAGTGCAGTTCTTAGAATTAATGAGTGAGAGACTATGTGTAGGATATCCTTCTTTTTTTGCTATGTACAGTGTTCAAGGAGATGGAGCTCCTATTGGTAAGTATATTTTTGTTTTAATTTCTCTGAATGGATTAAACACAGCTGATTGAATTATTGTTTAAAGCTGCATCAGCATTATTTCAGCTAACCCTGGCTAGGATGTATTGATCTTTATTAGCTGCCATTTAAACAGTTTCTTGTAATTTCAAAATTCAGAATATTTTCAAATCTTAATTGCAGGGTTTTATATCTTTGCCATAACCCTGTAATATATTAAATAAATTTATATACATGTATGTTTTGAGTATATATGATCTTTCAAGGGATTAAACCTGCTACTTACAATGTGCTACCATGTAATATTGTAAATGAGCATGTAACTTAAAAGAATAATTTGTTTACATTTTTTATAAATAAAAAATCTTTGAATTGCTATGTAATCATGTAATTTCAATTATCTTTAAGCAAATTTTTATTTCAATGTAATTCAAACAGTATAGAACAAACAGTGTTAAACTTAGCTCATTAAGATTTTTGCTGATAGTACAATATTTTATCTGTTTTGTTTGTTATTACAGCCCTAGTGAACTCAGAAGACAGCTCATTCAGTTTTGTTATACAGACACAATTAGACTCCCTGCAGGCAGTGGAGTTATCACCTAACAAAGAATACCTCTTGGTTTTTAGTGGTAAGTATATGCACATTTATCCTTCAGCAAAAAATACACACACACACACACACACACACACACACACACACACACACACACACACACACACACACATTTATAGTCATGAGACCATGACAGAGTTCATCTAATATAATATATCTCTTAATTTATCATTTAATAAGATTCACAAGCTAAAGTCATTTTGACCAATATTGCATACTGATTTCAAATGCTGTTCAGTAACTTTGACAAGCTTATTGCACACTGTTTTTAAATGCTGCTCAATAACTTTGACAAGCTTATTGCATACTGATTTCAAATGAGCTTATTGCATACTGATTTCATATGCTGTTGAGTAACTTTGACAAGCTTATTGCATACTGGTTTCAAATGCTACTCAATAACTTTGACAAGGTTATTGTGTACTGATTTCAAATGCTGCTCAACAACTTTGACAAGCTTATTGCTTACTGGTTTCAAATGCTGCTCATTGCATACTGATTCCAAATGCTGTTCAATGACTTTGACAAATTTATTGCATACTGATTTCGAATGCTGTTCAATAACTTTTACAAGCTTATTGTATACTGATTTCAAATGCTGCTCAATAACTTTGACAAGCTTATTGTATACTGATTTCAAATGCTGCTCAATAACTTTGACAAGCGTATTAAGCCTATCACATTGGAATTCCATCTTTTGATATTGCTGCCTAAAAGACATTCAGCTTTATGTCTCAATGGTTATCATTTATAAAAAAACTACTATTCATGAAAATTCTATCATACCTTGTATCATTCAAAAGTTTTTTAAAAGGTTGCTCAAAATAAGTGATTATCTGTGCCAAAACATGTTTATTTCAAAATGCTTGTGTTAATGCACTGAATATCTATGCTAAAACATGTTTATTTTAAAATGCTTCTGTTGTTTATGCAATATTAGTGTTTTGTTTTACTAGGATAGGAATATATGATATATTTTAATTTCAAGTTCTTTTGATATCTTGTTTTATTTTGTAGTTTGTGGTATATATGTAGACAATAACGGTAAAAGAACTAGACCACAGGAGTTAATGTGGCCAGCTCAGCCTGTGTCTGTTTGTAAGTAATATATAAGCTTATATACATATATATATTGGTTATAAAGGATGACACACACCCAATTGTTTCTGTCTTGTTATTATTTTTTAAAAAAAGAAATCTTTTAGTCTTCATTGTTTGGTTGTACATGATGTTGCGGTATTACAACTGTTTTGTTCCAGTGCTTAATTTAGAGCAAAATAATTGGTTCTCTTGCAGTCTTATAGAATTTTATTGTGATAAGTTTGAAAATCTCTATACTATCAGAAACATGTTTAACATACCTCTCTCTCTCTCTCTCTCTCTCTCTCTCTCTCTCTCTCTCTCTCAATAATTGTAATTACCCCCCTCTCTCTTTTAAAAAATAATAATTTCAACACTTAATACCTAATCTCTTTTCTCCATATATTTACTCAGTCTAATATTTTTGTTTTAATTATTTTTCAGCATACAACAGCCCCTTTTCCCAGTCTAATATTTTTGTTTTAATTATTTTTCAGCATACAATAACCCCTTTTCTCAGTCTAATATTTTTGTTTTAATTATTTTTCAGCCTACAACAGCCCCTTTTCTCAGTCTAATATTTTTGTTTTAATTATTTTTCAGCATACAACAGCCCCTTTTTCTCAGTCTAATATTTTTGTTTTAATTATTTTTCAGCATACAATAACCCCTTTTCTCAGTCTAATATTTTTGTTTTAATTATTTTTCAGCATACAACAGCCCCTTTTCTCAGTCTAATATTTTTGTTTTAATTATTTTTCAGCATACAATAACCCCTTTTCTCAGTCTAATATTTTTGTTTTAATTATTTTTCAGCATACAATAACCCCTACCTCACAGTATACACAGAAAATGCTATATTTGTGTATGATGCCCATACTGCTGAATGGGTGCAGACTTTGTGTTTGAAAAAGGTTGGTTAATTTAAACTTGTCGTATGCATAATAATTATAATAGTTAAAAGAAAAAACACAACAACAAAAATAAATAAACAAACAAACAAAAACAAAATATCTGAATTACAAATCATTTAGATTTTTTCTGTTTAAAGTATTATAATTAGTGGGTATATATTGAGCATACCTATATTCAAAAGAGTACATATAATCTTAGCAGACAGAAAAACAGAATTCTAAATGTTCTGCAAAACTGACTAATGTCACTGTACTTGAATGTGTACCTCTTTGGTAAAACTTCATTTCAAATAAGGGATTAAAATACATGCCTTTACATTTTCCATTAGCACACCTGTAGTACTTTTATTAACAATCATTTAGTGTTTGGTGATGATAGAGAGTTTATTTTTATTTCAGACAAAGCCTCTTTGTCGGGATGGAACAATGAACATCATCAATACAGTAGATTCTCAACATCTTGTATATTTCAAGAACATTCATCAAGGTAAGCAAAGGTTTTGGACTTTATTGTGATTTTAAACTTGAATTTCCATTCCTATTCCTTTGAATCAAGCTAAATACTTGTTGATGCCCTAACTAAACTTTTAGCATCAAATTTTATCAGCGACTAAAAATATGTATGTGATGCATTATAAATTACTTGTATGTAAAACAGGCAACTCAACTATTAACAATAATACAAGCCTTTTTAGTTGTGTTGGCTAACATGAAATTTGAACTTCACTCAGGAAAATAACTTGCTCAATAAGATCTAATTTTTTTCATGTAACCTTTAGTGTTTTTTGGTTGATTTATAACCTGTCTGTTATAATACTGTTTCATTTTTGTATCGGTTTAGTAAATGTTTGTATTATTTTGTATAATGTTCTGTTATACACATCAAGGTTGGAGACAGAGTGGTCTAAAGTAGTAAATGTTTGTATTATTTTGTATAATGTTCTGTTATACACATCAGGGTTGGAGACAGAGTGGTCTAAAGTAGTAAATGTTTGTATTATTTTGTATAATGTTCTGTTATACACATCAGGGTTGGAGACAGAGTGGTCTAAAGTAGTAAATGTTTGTATTATTTTGTATAATGTTCTGTTATACACATCAGGGTTGGAGACAGAGTGGTCTAAAGTAGTACAGTAGATTCCACTTAATTGCATACCGGTTAATTGCATATTCCGGTTAATTGCATAATTTTTCTCTGCACCAAACCATTTCCTATTTAAACAATGTAAAAAATTCCGTTTATTTGCATAAACAAAAGTCTAAATTCCGCTTAATTGCATAAAAAATTCTGAAAATTATGCGATCTTGGTCTGAAGTTTCATGATTACAAAATATATTTGCCGACAATGCAAAGGTAACCTCGACAGATGTTTACATTATATAAATGTGTACAGCTAACACCAGGTGAGATATGAAGCCAGTTAATTAGTGTTCACTTTGTAGAGTAGTCATCCAATTGGTCTGTCAATATGCATTTGTCAGGAAACGTAATTAATTATGTTAAACCAATTAAAAAGGGCTATGACAGGTGAAAAATTTGTACCCAGGTCACACAAGTTTAATAACGATTTTTTTAACTGAAATTTATTTCCATTACATTTTCTAAACCCAGACATGGTTTTAATGGAACTTCGGTGCTGAGTTTTTTAAACAAAGATTAAATAAAGCCAAAAACATTTTTTTAAATTAATGTTTTTGTTAACATGGTTAAGGAATGTGTATCATTGTATGTACGTTGACTGTTATCCCATAGCAAGTTTAATAACGCGTATATACAGTTCTTTTTGGGTAAACTCAATCAATCATACCTCAATCAAATGCTTTATTCTTTATTTATTATTTCCTCTTTAAGATAAACTGGTTGAAATCATCGTTTATGGCTGAAAAACCCTTTATGTAGCAAGTTTTGTCTGTATACAGATTCAACATCAAAACATTTTTTCACTTAAGGAAGTGACGTTTTATTCATTAATTTCATTGGATCAGACCTAGTTACACATAACAACGGGAATTTCCAATTCATGACTGATCGAATAATTGGTCAATAAACAATTAAAATATAACTTTGTATAAAATTAATAACAAGATAAGACATCTTTCAATTTATTTACACAAAATCTGTTTGAAATTTAATTTTACCGGACATCGTGCACGTTGTCAAGCAACTGGATTTTTTCTATGTCACATTTAAAAATAGATTATCGTACCGTGAAAGGGAGATAACTCGAACAGTATAACTCAGTGCCATGTGCGAACACGTGGATTTTTAAAAAGAAGTAAATAAACAAGAAATATGAATATCGCGAGTGTTAAGCAACAATGAATTAAATACCAACAGATGTTCTAGTTACATACATTTTCTAGGATTAAACACAGACCACATTTTGGAATCCCATGTAAATACGAGGTTTAAAACGATCAGCTAGAATTTTAAATCTTTATTTAGTAAAGAAAATATATTACAAGTCTTGAGATTTTAATTAATTAAATATTTTTTTCAATTATCTTTAATTATTTATTTTTTTATGTCAAAGGAATTACAAATTTTCTGCTGTTTCTACAGTACACCGACTTTGATGTCTACTAAAAAAACGGCCTCACCGGGAGTATCCGTCAATCGATCAGCTAGAATTTTAAAACATTATATACAAATTAAATAAAATTATTTTTTAAATTTTTTTATTCTGAGTTATTTATTTCATTTTTTAATTTCAAAGTAATAACTAATTTTCTGTTGTTTCTACAGTGTTCTATGATGCCTACACAAGTACTAAAATGGCCCAAACCGATGTATCCATCAATCAATTGTGCCCAAGGGGCATTTTCGGTTATTTGCATATTCCGCTTAATTGCATAAAATTTTCTGACACACAGACTATGCAATTAAGTGGAATCTACTGTAAATGTTTGTATTATTTTGTATAATGTTCTGTTATGCACATCAGGGTTGGAGACAAAGTGGTCTAAAGCACATGCTTACAGATCACAGTGCCTCTCACTGTCCAGATTCTAATTCCACTTGGGCAAATCCAAGTGAGAGAAGTTTGTTAATTCACTTGCAGAAGGTCAGTGGTACCCCTGTTTCCTCCACCATCCCTGAACTTACTGCCTAGACATACATGTAATTGAAAGACTCTTGTCTTGGATGTATAGCACCATTACTCCACACTCTTTTATACATCAAAGACTTTTATGACACTACAATTTCTTTTAAATTTTCTAGCCGTGATAAGATACAATAATGCTGATAAAGGTTTAAACAATAACTTACTTGCTTACAAACTCACCAACCCATACAGTTTTCAATAATTATTTTTATTTTACAGAAGAAGATAAATTGTCACTGTCAGAAATCTTTAAAGGTAGAAGTGTTAACAGAAATAAGAGGCGGTATTCATTTAAAACAAGAGAAGACCATGACCGCAGTAGCAGAGGGTAGGTTTATCATTACAGCATGTCATAGCATTTCTATCATTGGTGATTCTCTCTTCTTTTTAGTTTTAGTGAGATATACTTCAATTCATATAAAATGAGTGATTCTCTGTACTTTGTGAGTGTTAGTGGGATTTACATGTTTGTACCTTTGTTTTTGACACCAATAAAAATCAAGTTTTCCTATTAACAAACATGTTGCTTCCGATGTTGATTTGTGGGTAAATGTTCATAAATATATATCAGTAATATATATTATGTAAATATTGTAAGTAATTAAGTCTTCGTGTTGACAGCAAATGCATCAATTTTTCATAGATTGCTATAATCAAATCTCTTACTCTCAACGGTTTGACCCGGAAAAAATTATTATTACAATTTTAATTAACAACATGAATTTACATGTAGAAGTAAAACCACTGTTGCTATAAAATGAGATGCAACTTGTCTGCCATTTGAGCGATACAGGCCTGATTGGGCCTCTTGTTAGGTTTTTCTTTTGATAGAGTTGTGTTTATTTGGTGATATCTTTCATAATGTAATCAAATTAGGGTTGGCTTAACTTGAGATATTCACTCTATAGTACATTGTCATGTTTTGTGGCTTTGTCTTGTTGTTTTTATCAGAAAACATTTGAGATAAAAAAGACATAGTTTTTTTGTTTTTGTTTTTTTTTTGTTTTTTTTTTTTTTTTCTTTTTTTTTCTTTTTTTCTTGTTCAAAGCCTAATTAATTTATAAAGATTTAAAACTTATTTAGTTATACATGAATAATCAGTTTTAAGAGTAGGGACATTATTCAAAATTTATAAGTTATTTGATGACTTCAACATTATAACCCTCTACATTTATTTCTTTACATTTCCTGGCATTTATAAGATACGATTATTTAAAATTTAAATTTGAAGTGAAATATTTGATGATTTCACTTTACATTCTCTGGTAATTACAAGTTATGATTATTCAAAATTAAGATTTGAAGTACATGTAAATTATTTAATGATTTTGGCATCACCATTCTCTACATTTATTTCTCTACATTCTCTGGCATTTATAAGTTACGATCTTGCCTCCTGACAAATCTTATCTCCTCTTAAAATGCACATAATCTATGTTATATAAACTCTTAAAACCTCTTATATTCACACCTTCTCTTGTTTGACTTAAAAAAATCCAATATTTGAAACAAAAACAAAAAAAAAAAAAAAAAAAAAAAAATAGAAATAGAACTTTTTTATGTGAAAAAATATAAAGCAAAATATTTGCATCTTAGAGTATCTTGTCGGATACTGGAACCACGTTTAAGCTTTAGAACATTTTTGTGAAATCAAGTATTAAGAATCATTTCTATTAAAGTCGGAATTGAATGTTTGAATGTAGCATGTAAATCTGGTTTGCTTTGATGCAGGACAACAAATCTGTGAAGATAAAAAAGAGTTTTTCCTTCTTGCTGAAATGAGACGTGTTGTTTTTTGCTTAGGTAGCAGTGTAAATGTGCAGTGTTATCTCCCTTTGTCCTCAAGTTAGTGTTACAGCATTAGGGCATGTGATCCAAAAGAATACAGATGGATAGAATTCACATTCACTAAAAAGCAGAAAGGGTCTTAGATTTTTTTTTTTTTTTTAAAAAAAAAAGAAAAAAGGTTAAAAGAAGTGGTATTTTAAGTTATAAGTACAATTTCCAGATTTATAAAAACTTTTTTTATATGTTTATGCAAAGAGGGCTTTGAGGGCTACTACTTTGTTATATTACCTTAAATCTATCTAGGTCGGAGAGACGGTCCCGTGAAATTTCCGCACCATTATCGTTCAGTCATGTGGCTCACATGGGACCAGATCAGGTCTACCCTACAACAACAATACAACCACCCAATACATCATCAGTAAATCAGTAAGCTGCTTTCACTTTTGTCTGTCATCATTAATGTGTGTAGTGGGCTAGTTATCTTTTTTTTTTAATGTCATTTTATTATTTATTTATTTTATTTACTTTTTTTTTATTGGCTATCCAGCTATTTCGCACCACACACATAATAATTCTGTCGCCGGTATCTTATCTCTTTACTTGCATGCCTTATAAGGAAACCTGTTTCTTTTTAACAACATTTCATAATGCATGCTATTGAAAGAATGTGAATGCTTGGTAATTTGGTAATAATCCCTTTTATTTTTCTTGAGTTAATTAGTATATGATATAGGATAGTTATCATGTATAAACAGAAATCAAAGTGCTTGTGTCATCACCATGTGTCTTAGAATATAATGTATTTTAATTTGGCTTTTTATATTGTAACTAAGTAATGTTCTGCAGTAATTTATATGTAATAAAATGCTTGTTTCTTATATAGAAAGGTAAAAGCATTCTTTAGAACAGATGTTCTGGTTTAAATAAAAAAACGCATATATATATATATATATATATATATATGTATGTATATATATCATAATACCATATTTTTCTAGTGAAGGCTTATTAATAATATTTATACTTATATTACATGTATATCTGTATACAATGTATATGTATTTCAGCTTTTTAACAATTTTTATTTTAACTAATAATGATAGTATTGATATTGTAATTTTGAAAAAATTATACTGAATATGATTATTCTGATTTTTAATTTGAGCATGATATTTTTTTTCTGTCCAATTTTTGTTAATTTTTCTAACTCCTTGATCATGTAACTTAATCTCTGGCCAGCCTTCTAATTAAATCTTAAAAATTTGTAAACTTTATATTTAGTTACCTTTTATGTTTTAAGTTTATTTATTATGCATGTGTTTATTAATACTGAACTGTATCGTAATTCAGGTTGTATCTTTCAGCAGAAATATTTCAGACTTATGTCTTATTTTTACCTGTTTCGCAGGTCGGACAGACGGTCACGGATGATTTCAGCACCAACAAACTTTAGTCATGTGGCACACATGGGGCCAGATCAGGGATTACAAGCATTGATAGATCTTCCTAAGGTACTATATGTAATGGCAGTTGCATAATTATCATAAATGTTTTAGGAAGAATTCCAGAAAATATTGATATTTGAAATTATCAAAACCTGAACATCATCAAAATCTTGAAATACCTTTTTATCTTAAGTGTAACCTGAATGATGTCTTTGCTAAAAAATGAAATTAACACAAGGTAAAAAAATATCATTTGTGTACACCAGATTTGTTGCTTTTTCATTATACATTTACTTCGTGAAGTCATTGTACAATTTTTATCTCTCTTGGGTAAGACTTTTTGATCTAACATTTAGCATAACAAAGATAACATATATTTATTTGTGGTCAGAACTGTATGTAGGTTATTTATATACTCAATCAGTGTTAATAAATGGCATATTTATACTTGTAGGGTGCTGCTAGTGGTCCACCACCTGTCTCTCCACAGGGTGACCAAATCCAAAAAGTCCGCCAAATCTTTCAACCTAATATGAAATCCTTACAAGAAACACAAATGAGAGGTGCTAGAACGTCACAACACAATGGTATGTATATGTACTTTACCTTAAAGGTAGTGGCAAAGAGTGAGTAAGTGAATGATTTATTTTAAAGCTACATCAGCGTTATTGCAGCCTTTTGTGCCTAGAGAATGTTAACAATATAACAGTATATAAAAATAAAATTAATGTATAACTAAATAGAATAGATTCCTTAACTAGTGACAGAGAAATGTATCATGTTGCTACAACCAGACCTGCCAACCCTTACGATTTTTCTGCAGTTCTTACTGAAAATTGCCGAAAATTTTAAATTCTTACAATTGTACAGATACGGCATGTTTTCTTCCGATTTTTATCTTTTCCGGATATTCTCTTTCTTTGTATTTATGTTTCCAAACCATGTTTTAGAAAACTGTCCTTGTCATGCAGATTACAATAAAGCATGAAAAAGATAGCCAGCGATCACTGTTGGTACGCAAAGTTGGAAGAGCGTTTGATAGTAAAGCATTTCAAAGACATTCTGAAGTGTAATAATCAAGCATCTGTGTGATTTTAAAGTTTCTCGCGGTAACTGTCACATCTCAAAATTGAGCAAACGCAAAGCAGATCTGGCGGATTATGGAGAAAACTGACTTTTGTAAAATCTTACTGAAACTGGTGCAGTCTTACTGAAAAATGTCCTTGATCTTACTGAATAGTTGTCCAGGGGGTTGGCAGGTCTGTATAACAAGTAGCCAGAAGTTATTGACCCTGCCTTGCTCAGACACTTTGTCTGTTTTATTGGATTAAGTAATAAGCTAATTGGAAATGTTCGTTCGTCAAATATTCATGTTTCAGGTAAAGTGGGTCTTGTTTTAAGTGAAATGTTTGATTTTTGACAAAAATTATGTTGCCACTTGAAAATGCTTAAATATGTCAATTCTGTGACCTGGAATTTTGCAAGATTTTCTTGTTTACATGCTTTGATAATCAGAACATTATAGAAATTTTAAGAGTCCTTTACCAGTATCACCTAATTTCTGTTGAAGTTGAACAGTTTTGAAGGATTTCTATCTCTCTTTTTCACAGGAAGTGCTCGAAGAGATTCTCCAAGTAAAGTTGGAGTCGGTAGTCCGAGACCTTTGTCTTCCAATTCTGCTATCCCAGACATGCATGATTCCTCAGCTTTTAATGACCTGTCTGCTACAATGTTTGAGGTAAGATTATATATTTTTTATTTATAATAATTAATCATGTTAATGAATGAAGTGGCTTCTTTGTAAGAGAAATGTCAAAATTTGGTTAGTGAAGTTAGAAGTGGTATTTGTATAGCAGCTTTTAGAACCATTTGTCATTAGCTGTCATTCATTTGACCTCTGTTTTAGTGCATTTACTGCAGAAACATAGTCTCAACTCAATCTTTTTTTCAACAGTCACATAAGTTTAAGATATGGATATATTGTTTAAGAATACTATATTTGAAAAAAAGGCAATTTTATAACTTATCTATTCATTGTGAGGGTAAAATTTTCTACAATTTTATGACACAAATCCAATAATTTATGTGACTTGTTGATATGTGTCAATGAAACATGCAGGGGTTTTTACCTTGTTTTTATTTTACAATATGGATATTGGCACACAGATTTTTTTTTCAATTATTCACTCTATATCCACCTGTAAATTACAGCACTGTAGAATAGATGTACATTATTTATACTACTTCTTTCATAAATGAACACAAATTACATAACAGTAGTAGCTCATTATATAGACTCGGGTACATTAAAAATAGTTAGTATGATATTATAAAATAAATATTAAAACTGATAAGATAAAACAGAATAAACGTTGATCTTGCTTACATTGTAATATATATATATATATATATATATATATATATATATATGTTGAGTAGTTCATTGTGATAATATATTACGTTAGACTTAATCAATACTACCTAACATGACACTCATCATATTACTAGATATTTCTCTGTTATTTTATATTATTTGGTTACAGGTGTTCTCTCAAAATTTAAATTTGATCAAATAAACACAAACCATTTTGAAAAAAAAAAAAAGAATTAATGCTAGTCGGTTAGGCTCATATTCGTATTTTATAATAGGAAAAAATTAAGTTAATCGACTTTACTAATAAAACAACTTACTACTGTAATAAACAAGGGTATGTAGGTAAATTTATCATTGTTTTCTTTTTTACCATCTGTACAAATAAGAAAAACTTCCGCTCCTATTCCAAAAATTTCATTTACTCATTAGCAAATCATTCTGTAAAGAATTCAAACTTTACTTACATAAACTACTTGCTCATAAAATGGTTGACACACATGCTTTGGCATTTAAATGCATTGGTTATCGTTATGTAAATTAATATAATAATTATCTGGTTAGAATAATAATTTTAACAATTTCGGAAGCCTGAGGGGAAAAGAAACCTCAAGTAAACAAAAAATTGAATCTTGAGTTATTCTTATCGGAATAACTTCAGTCATAATGGTATATACCCTAGAAAACATGAAGCATCCTCTGAATGATTTCAAATCCAGTCCCTGGCAAGAATGTCAACTTGAGTGTCATTGCCACAACCAGAATGTAATATTGTCAGTGCCTTGGCATAAATGTCACTTTGAGTGTTGTAGCCAATGGCATGACTATCACTTTGAGTGTCAATGCCAGGCGTGAATATCATTGTGTCAGTGGGCATTCTATGAGAAGAGTTTTTAGTTCAAGTTATAGATGAACTAACTGAACAAGTTAAAATATTACGCTGACTTCTTTTTATTTTTAAAATTGATCACATACATATACAATGTAAAAAAAATAATTGTCATCATCTATTTACACACATTAATATGATAACATTTGTTATAATTTTGCTTGCTACAGGTTAACTCCTCTGATTCCTCCTCAGCCTCAGGGTCACGGTCGGTTAGTTCCAGTGTGGGAAATCTTCATCATTCTTATCAAAATGTATACCACAATCACTGATGAATCAGTGTCGTCACAACAGAATACATTATATAGAGCAGAGGTCTCCATCATTTTATCTTCTTCATATCTATTAAGTAGCACACCCATGTATAACATTTGTTGTCAATGTTTCATCTTTTATGTTCATTAACCAGAAGGAATTGTTGGGAATCTTTTTACCACTCAAGTAATGTCTGTAAATGTCATCATGTGACCAACATGAAATTGTGATATATGGATACAGGAATGAACGGTTAAATGTTATCAAAATATTTGATCATTTGACATTAATTTCACTAAATATTTGTTCTGTAATTTCAAATTTCACAGAAAGCTTTCATAACCAGATACAAAATTTACAAATTTTTAAGATGTACAGACCTCAGTGTGGTAAATCTTCTCGACTATTCTTAATGTTATATGCAAGCAGTTTATCTATAATGATTTTATAGTTTTTTGGCATGAGAATATGCAGAAAAGGGGGAATTTTAAAAACTAGTTATTGTGTATGAATTGTGATAGACTAATAAAGACAAAAGTGTCTATCATATTTGAATTTTATTCATAGTTGGGAGGGGGTAGGGGCAGGGTTGGGAAACAAAATTGAATACAGAAAAGATTAAAAACTATTGTGGTATTGTATTAAAATTGGAAAAAGATTTTTTTTCTATTACATATAATTGGAATCTTTTTTATTAAATAATGTACACCATTTGTACTCATAATGTATAATCTAGTTAACCAAGGAGACTAATTTCATATTTAAGATAAAACTGCTTGTGTACTGGTATTGTTCCCAATCAGGCTTTTAAACTTAACACATTGCTTGCTAATACACATTTTTGTTGCTTACAGGCGAAATTCCCTAGCAAGCCGATGTTTTGTGTCTGAATTCCAAGGCTATGCATGACGATTTTGTTTGATTAGTGTTTTATTTATTTGGATTTTTTTTCGTTGCATTTCAGTTATGTTCTATAAATGGAATATATGCATTTTTATATTAATTTAGATTATTGGTTGTTTTCATTGATTTGTTGTTATATTTGATGATAATTTTAGTATTCCATTAAGTCAAGCCTGTCTTCACTAAGATATAGTATTATACTGGTGTTGTACCTATTTGTGCCACCATGCTTTTATCATGTGACTGCTATTTCACTCTTTGGGGGAAAAAAAGGCAAGACTCTAAACAACAAATGCTGGACTCATTTCGCAGGAAAATATTAACTAAGAGCAAGAGAGATCATAGACTAATGTTCAGAATAGGTTCACAATGAAAATAGGTACAACACCTGTTGAGCTTTGGCAGATTTTTATCAGAAGATTTTATGAATTCTATTATTTGAACCTTAAAATGTACAAATGAGAAGTTAAACAGATTTTATATAAAAAGAAAGGTATACTTCAAGAAAGTTTCATGATTACTTAAGCTTTTGATGCCTGTAATTAATATGCTGTGAAATTATTTAACTTAAAAACATTTACTGACAAGGTTGACTTGAACAGTAAACTTCTCAGTGGTCTTTATGGACAGGTTTGACTGTAATTTGGCTTTGTTACCGGTAGATTTGTTAACAGAATGAGTATTAATGTTTTAAGTAAATAGATATTAGTATTTAGGCTATGTTTCTCCTAATGCAGGAAATATTGTATGTAATAATTACATGTATGTTGATGTTAATGACAAAAATGCAGATATAACTTAGAAAAAAATGTTTATATTGAAAAAAGGGTTTATGCTAAAAATTTGAAAAAAACATGTGAACTAAATAATTTTTAAAAGTTTTTTTTTTTTCAAAAGATAGCAATATAAATTCCCTGCTTTCTATTCACATTGCTTTTGTTGTTTCCTTTGGATGGCATGGGGATGATTTTCAAACATTTCAAGAAATTTTTGGGGTTTCATTGTTTTGATAGTTATTTGGGTTTTAAATTGTTTGGTACTTATTTCATTATTTCTTTTCTGAATTGTATCCTATTCATTTTTAATTTTGGATACTGGAATATGAGACATTAAAACATTTAACTCTTTTATAAAGGACCTGTATTTGTTACGATTAGAAATTTCCTGAATACAATGAAAAATTTGGAAGTCACTGTCAAACTATCACCACTTGTAACTACTGAAATGGAAATCAACAATTTTTTTAATGAGTTATTGAAAACCTTATACCCATTTCTCAATTATTTTGTCACTAAAACCTGTGTACAAATTACCAATGATGTACATAAACCAAAATATCAATATTTGATATCAGTTTTGTATTTTGGTAATGTGTTATTGATTAATATTTTTGACTTTGATATTCCAGTTAAATATTTCTTGTCTAACCTTGGATATTCCAGTTAAATATTTTTTGTCTAACTTTGGACAGTCCAGTTAAATGTTTTTGTCTAACTTGTAATTCTCTTGAATGGTATTACAATCATAATATGCTATAGATCTTTTATGTCAACCAATTAATTCATATTTGTATATTTTCTTCTTGTTTCAGGATAGTTATGAACATCATCCACGTACAAGGCTTTCTATTGCATCTACAAGTAGTAATTTTAGTAGTCCTTCCGGTTCTACAAGAGGTGAAAGTATGTCAGAAGATAGGGACCAATCCGGATCAGACCAGTTTGAACCGGAAATTGAATGTTCCAGATTATGATGATAAAAAACTTAATGTTCTTTTTTTGAGTATGGTAGTGGCAATCATTTTTCCAATGCAAAAACTTGTATAAAATATATATAATGATGAGGAATAAATTACTTATTCTCCAAAAAAGTTCCATGTCAGGTGTATTCCAGTATTAAAAAATTGTCCATTATTATGCTAAGCTTACAGTCCAGCCATTTGCATTAGGATTTCACACATATTTAAAAAAAAACCTATAAAAAGGCAACATTTAAGCTTATTTGTGGACTACATTTAGGAAATACTGTATTGATATAATGCCTCTAGCAAGTAAATTTAAAATGATCCTCAGAATCTGGTCCATTCATATACAAATTTTTGTTATACCAGTTCTCCTGTATAAGTTTTGAATTAGTGTAAGTATGCTCCTTTTCAGTTTACAATAGAATTATGAGCATCTCCTTGATTTTGTGTCCCTGATCTTGTGAACTTAAAGGCTAAAAGTGTTAATAAATTGTGTAGTTGTATTTAGGATGAGAAAGGAAAAAAAAAAAATTTTTTTTTTTCTTATGAATGGTGCCAAATGTTTAGAAGTATCGAGCTTAATATGAAATTTCAATAAATCTTGGATCAGTTTTCATACCTTGTATATTTGATATATTGTCTACAAATTAGATGTACTGTATTTATGTATTTCAAGATACAAAAAGAATGTTAGGATACTCATATAATTAAAGGATCAGAATAATCCAGAAATTTTTGTTATTAAAATTCAGTGATTGTATTAGTCCGACCCGAGCGAATCAGTTACAATTAGGAAACATGAAATGTTTGTACTAAAGTATATGTAATTCAAGTAAATTGTTTGAGATATTTTGACAATGCAACTGATAGATAAAAAAAAAAGTGAACTCAGGTTTAAACTTGTCACAGAAATATAGAATAGATAATAAATAATACAGTAGGTTGTTGCAGCTCATTTTGATCATCTGTTAAATATATATATATGTGTGTGTGTATATATATATATTAAATTTGATTCATATTAATTATGATCTCTAATTGAGATATCTCTTGAATGATTGAAAAACAACTCATTAATGAAAAAATTTCTGAGAAACTGTTTGAATAGATTTTAAATAATATTAGTTTTCATTTTTTTTAAAAAACATAATTGCAATTTAAGCATTTTCTTATGCCATTAGATCAACATGATTGAGTGAAATTGTGTGAAAATGGGGTCTCGTGATTTACTTGTCAGTCCGGTAGGGCATATAACGCTAAATTTTACACTGTTTAATGTTAAAGTCTGATACTGTTTGTTCTTACATAGCAGTTCTTAGGTGGAATGACCTCTGCAGAAAGGGGTCAGATCCTGCAAGAAAAGGGCAGCAGTTCTAACTCTTGTGGAATGATCTCTGCAGAAAGGGGTCAGATCCTGAGAAACTGTTATGTTACCATCACATCCTAGAAAATGACAGCAGTTCTAACTCTTGTGGAATGATCTCTGCAGAAAGGGGTCAGATCCTGGGAGACTGTTATGTTACCATCACATCCATTTTTATTTGTTGATGTATTAGTGGTTACCAAACATGAGTGGTATTTTAGCATTAAGTTATATGAAGTATTATAGAACGGTCAGCTATACAGAAAGTTGTATAAGCATGTAACTGCTTTAATGCCATGTTTGCAAACACAAACACTCATGTAAATTCAGTTGATCAATATTAAGTTATAAGGTGTACTTGTTTGTTAAAATATCAATTGTTATGGGGTTTTCTTATGTACCTTGTGATATCTGGCTAATAATTTGGCTACAGTCCTGTTATATTCCAGTTGTCATGGAAACAAGTTGACAAATTGATTTTATATCCTTGGAAATATTATACATGTAAAAATGTGCCAGTAGTATTATGTATTTTGACTCACTTGGTACATGGGTTGGCCCCATTTACACTAGAATAATAAAATTTTCTGTACTTTTACAGATTGACCATGTACAAATATTCATGCAATACCTGAAATTGCTATAATCTGATCATAATTGTCAAAAGTCAAATATACAAAGTACACTATATACAATGTCAGAAAAATTTAAGAAAACATATACGGTACATATATTTGATAAATTAATGTAGGTTTAATTGGTTGCATCATCGTCATGTTATTTTTTTACAGTGTATGAAGTATAATACAAATGTAGCTTGGAAATGTTTAGTAAAATATAGAAATGATGATTGAAATTTGCTGTGATTTGTGTCATCTATATAAGAACTTACCCAGGAAAATTAGTTTGACCTTTTTCTGGTTTCTCATCATTCTAATGCCTGTATGGATGAAAAAAAACATATAGTAAACTTATAGTTTCCTTGTTCAGTTGTTGGTAAAAGTTGACTACCATTTGTAATTTTTGGAAATGGTCATAAGATGTAATTTGAATTAATTTGATGAGAAAATGAGGAATTAACCATAAGATGGGTATATCCATATACTTAAATCATATACCAGATATCTATTAAAATACTAGTACATTAAGATATAGCCAAGATAATATTGTAAAAAATATTCAGGAAAAGTCCCATGACTTCTAAGTGTTATTTCATTCATACAGATAAAAGACCTATGTTTTTTTTTTTTTTTTTTTTTTTTTTTATTCATGAATTATTTTCAATAGCTATATTAAACCCATTAACCTAAATCACTTTTTTTTTCTGTAGAACATTTTATTTTGTAAAACTTTCATTGCCAAATCAGTATGATAGTTGTCTGTTGAATCTAATACCGTGATCTTTAATGACCGACTTCTGATTAAATAATATTGACATCTGATTAAATAATATTTCATTTAATAAGATTGTTTTTAATGTGTCTTCCAAATTGAAATGCCCCCTCCACTGCCAAAGACATTGAATAATAAGATGGTTCGATAGACATTGTTTTAATGTGATATTCTGACATTAAGTCATATTAACCAAAATGGGAGATTTTAGTTTGATTTTGACTACCGTATCCATTACATTATATGCACAGCTTAAATAAGATCCTATTAAAAATTAAGGCTCCTTGATGCTATTGCAAGGTATTTTGAATACAAAAAAAAACTTGGAATAATCTTAAACTTGGAAAGGGGGGATCATCACATATTCTTGCAAAATCTGAAATTTAACATTGATGTACGAAAAATATATTACCTGTGTAATACAAGTGTTTGAGAATAATTTGATGAAGAAGTTCACTGTTGCAAACCAAAAACATTTTTTAAAAATATCACAACGATTTCTACTTCGTCAGTTTCATAAATTTACTTTTATATATATTTTCTTACTCTTGGGGGAAAAAGACAGCAGGATTATAGGAATATTTGCCTGATTTGAGCTGTTTAATCTGTAAATGGATGGCGAAAATAAAGCCGTTTTGAACATGGTATACTCTATCAGTATTATAAAAATGTAGCTGATTTGCTGTGTCTTCTGTAACTAGATGTTCAAAATGGAGCTAAAGTTACCATTTTAGTTGATTCAACTTAAATTTGTAGTCTGTGAATGTTGGTAGTTTTAGTATGAACTATGTGTTTCAAGTATGTAGTTAAGAACGCATTGTTGGTACATACTAGTTTTTGTGGTGCTGTTTCTACAACTATTATCCTAAAATACTTACTCTGCTACTTCTATTTGGGCACTAAAACAGAAATCTTGTATCCTGTTCAAGTCTTTTCACTTATATCTTGTCTAAAAGCCATGGACATTTAGTATTTTTCTTGTTTTTTGTTACAGGTTATTTTTAGCGATGTTCCTTATATAACTCCATTTGAAATTTAAAAAATTTTTATATTCAGGCTTGTCATGTTTAGATTATTAAACCTGTAGAATTTTATAAAAGATTTTGGTTTGATAGATAAAAAAGAAGCAAAGAAATGGCATCAAACTTTGGCATATACATGTATATTGTAAAAGTATCTGGACATTTTGAAATTCTATTAACTGTACCTGGTACATGATGTCTCAGTAATAATTTTTAACTTGAAAGGTTAATATGTATAACATTCCATCCTGTAGAATTCAGCAATTTGTTTTAAAAAATTAAGTCAAGATAGTCTTTAAAATTTTAATTTTGAGCAGTTTGCGCAATAATTTGTGATAAAGGTTTGATACGTATGGTTTTCAGATACACAAAGATGAAAAGGTACCATAGACAAATGATTGTGTTTTAGTAGTGTGGCTCAGCCATCACCAGTCAGTCAACTTTGTGTTTTTGTGTGTTAATGGCAAGGTTAACCCTTACCGATTTTGACATGTGATCTCATGTGTGTACAGATGTGCTGTTTATAACATAACTAACATTATGCATCAGTTATGACAATTGATATTGACTTGTATTCTAAAAGGATTGTAAAATGTATTGCTGTTTTTATTAACTAGAGAACTAGTTTTGTGCAAGTTTAGTTTATTTTTCTGATTAAGGGTCCCACATTTGTTCACCAGCTTTTTTTTTCTGTTGGAAACTTTCTTGATTTACTTGTGAACATTTGAGTCATTTTTGTGAATTGTGCCTTTGCATTTGGATAATACAAGTACATAGAAATTGCCTTCATAAAATACTTGTAAATGTTCATTATTGACACTTGTCAATTAATATTCTTTATTCTTTCTGTGTATGTAAATCCCTCCAGTTTTCTGGGGGGTTTTTCAGTCTGTATAATGGTGTACTTTGAAAGGCAGATCAATAATAAAGTACTCTAATATTTGTTTACTTAAAAACTACAGAAAAGTCACTTCAGTAGCTCTAAGTTTTTTAGTATTTAATTTCTGTTACCAAATTTGACTTAACATTCCAATTAAGAATAAAGTTTTTAATTACAAAGTAAAAAAAAAAGTAAATGTTAGTTGAAAGAATAAGGCTGTTCAGCTTGGTTTGTCGTAAAGTGACTGTGATTTAAATATATAATGGTGCTTATAGGCCATTTGTAAGTCATGTTACATTGTCCGTACATAAATTTGAATTGTCCATATCGGCATTGTCGCCATTGTCCCATATGATTGGCTATAATTACTTAAATGAGCAAAGTTTTATAATGGTGTACATAATATTTTTAATTATGTGTAATATGTACTGCTTTATTATATTAATTTTAAAACTATGCATTTAATGGTGTTAAAGATGCAGGAATGATTTTGAAATGGTGGGTGGGTGATGTAAAGAGTGATAGATAATGGCATAGATGCTTCTCATTCACAAAATATATATACTGTAACATTTTTAAGAGAATCAAAAAAAGAAAGAAAGAAACTCCATATAACATTATGGATAGAATGAACTTCAGTGCAATGATTTTTTTTTTGGGGTTATTAAGATATATAAAATTTTTATTATACAATATTTGTATATATTTCTTTCTCTTATTATTGTATCATAGTTAATTAAATGTGTATATTCTTCCTACATCACACGTAAACACACACACACAAAACATGTAATATAGTGTAAAAATTTGTAATCATTGATTTTGTAACTTATACAATGTACATGGATTAATTTGCATATCATGTGATAATTAGTATGCTAGGTTATGTTTGGGATGGCAGCTGACTTGATCAACTTAGACAGACTGCCACAGTTGTTGCTTTATATTAAGTTATGGTATATATATTATATTAGATATTCTATTCCGGCTTACTTATTCCCACCATACGTACTGCATACTAAAAATTATGAGACTTGTATAGTTATGCTTTTGGCTAAAAATATAAAATCAATATTGTGTATTACTGTATAGTTTTTATAACACAAACTCAGTAAAAATATGTAAATGCAAAAAAAGGACAATGAAACCTGCAAAATAAAATACATAAACATCAAAGTGACTTTTAGATTTATTTTTGTTTTTGTTTTTGTTTTCCATTTCATTGTAAGAAGAGTGACAAACTTAATTTTATTTTTCCATTGCCATGTATACTATGACCAGTTGTAAGTTACTCCGTTAAATGCTGGAAAACAAGACATCAAGACATGATAGTAGTAAATGTTTTATTTGGTGCAACTTACATTTAACATTACCATTGTGTAGACTTGTGCAAATCAAATATATATAATATATATATACTATTGTATGTAGAACGAAAATAAATAAATATGAAAACTTAAAATTATTTGGATGAAACGCTTTGGTAGCTAAGTAGTATAGCATCTACTATGAGAGTAGGAGGTTGTCTGTTCAAACTCTACCACGTTATACATAATACTTTTTAGCTCACCTGACCAAAAGGTCATGTGAGCTTATGGCATGGCGCAGCGTGTGTGTGTGTGTGTGTGTGTGTCGTTAACTCCTATTTTCAACTTCTCCTCCAAAACTGCTGGACAGATTTCAATGATACTTAGTCAGAAGCATGTATGGGCCGGTGTATTTCAGATTTGTTCATGGCCCTGTCATGGTTACCAAAACTAAGTCAAGTTTTCGACTATTTGAACAGATAATGGCATGAGGTTTTCAGTTTTGACTTTTTCTTGAAATGACCTTTAAATAAGGGTCAAGGTCACAAATCAAGGTCATGACCTAATTTGTGATTTATGCAGTTTTAGGCAATTTTCTTGCAAATATTAAGAGATATAAAAAATCAAAACATTGTTAAGATGCTCAGCATGACAAAATTTAAAAAGGTACCAAGTTTTGTAACTATATGATAATCGATGTAGGAGTTGTTGCCCCTGAAATGTTCGTTTTTTGGCTTATAAATACTAAAATTGTGCATTAGCTTGAAAACTATTATCTTTTTGTATAGGCATGTATATTAAAATTGTAGGAATTGATATGGCGATCATTTTGATATATGGTTCAAGGTCATATGTTCAGAGTCAAGGTCAAATATTGCAAAAGAAAACATAAATTATTATCTTGAAAAAATATTAACTTTTTTTATTGGCATGTATATTAGAATATTTTAGGAATTGATATGGTGATCATATTGATATATGGTACAAGGTCATATGTTCAAAGGTCAAGGTCACAGCTGCAAAAGAAGACTTAAATTGCTAATTATCCTGAAAACTGTTAACTTTTTGTATAGGCCTGAATATTAGAATATTGTAGGTAGTGTGACAATATCATTTCGATATATTGTTTAAGGTCATGTGTTCAAATGTCAAGGTCACAGCTGCAAAAGAAGACTTACATTGCTAATTATCCCGAAAACTATTAACTTTTTGTATAGGCATGTATATTAAAATATTATAGGAATTGATATGGCGATCATTTTGATATATGGTACAAGGTCATATGTTCAAAGATCAAGGTCACAGCTGCAAAAGAAGACAAATTGCTAATTATCTTAAAAACTAATAACTTTTTGTATAGGTATATATATTAGAATATTGTAGGTATTATGACAACGATCATTTTGATATATGGTTCAAGGTTATATGTTCAAAGGTCAAGGTCATATCAACATAGGAATACTAAGATTATTAATTATCTTGAAAGCTATTTATTTCATGCATAGGCATGTATATAAGAATATTATAGGTATTGACATGACAATTATATATGGTTCAAGGTCATAGCTGCATAAGTATACTGAAATTGATTAATGATTTGGAAATTATTCATTGCACTACAGTTACTTCATGCATATAATATAATCTACTTATGAATGAAATGTGACTGGATATATTTCTGATTAAGTTTTGTGGCAGTTCTTAACTTGAGAAAACTTGTAAGTTTCTGTACCTAATATATTGTCTTTTGCGCTTTGCAAACAATTTTGGACATATCCTCAGGTGAGCGTTAAGGCCAATGGGCCTCTTGTTAAGATGAGGTACTGCTCCCTGGCCTGGCACAGAGTATGAGATGAGACTCTTAAAAACCGATGCAGGCGTGGCACATTAAAGAACCCTCCTAAGCGCACTGCAAAGGCCAACATTTCTGTCACTTCAACTATAGCTGGTGAAATTAAATCAAATCAAATCATAATGTTACTGGGATTGGTATGCCTATCTGCTGGCTGTGTACAGACTGAGCTATCTCTGTGTCACTCTAGTGATAGAAAGTACAAGACAGACCATAAACACACACATCTCAATCATACTGGAACTTTTTCGTCGTGAATAGTTGGAAAATTGCTGATAGGGTATCAAACAACATTACAACCATCAAACTTGTATAAAACAAACGCAATGTTGTTGTATTTGAAATCTGTCGACTTGTCATTTTATTTAGAGGATTATCATCAGCTAGTACATATACAAACAAGTGCAGCTGAGTCTGGATTAAGGGTGATATCTGTATCCGATTCTATTTGCTTTCTGGGACAATGATATTTTTCACCTATCTTTTACAGCTATTTCATTCAAACATTAATCATTTGTATATAAAGGACAACTATATATTAGGGCCATTACAACATTACTTCCACAGAAGTTAAAGGTCAGTCATAAGTTTACAGCTTTAAACTGATGCGTACTGGCAAACTTAATTATTTATAAGAACATAGATGCTTTTGGAAAAATATCAAGATAATTATTTATCAAAAATTTGCAGCTAAGGGGTATATACAGATGAACTATATTTTTTCCAACAATTTTAACTTCCCAGAATAATCAGCAAATTGGTGTTGTGGGAATCGTGATGCATTTTTCTCAGTTGTTTGTCAGCCGATAACGTTAGCAATGTAAAGGTAAGCATGTGTCCAATCTTCGCCTTAATTGCTCATAATGACCTTCTTGACAAAGTCTATTTAAGTTTGGAATATGAGTGTTTTCGTTAGGACAACAGGTCTAATGAATAGACCAATACTATAGCTTAGTTCGTAGAGTGTTCGATTCGCATGTGGGAGGTCGGGGTTCGAACCCTAGCCAGTTCTTGAAAATTGGTAGTGACTGTTCTTTCGCCAAGCACTCGGCATTTAGAACTGAAAGGCACATGGTCCTTCGGATATTAACCGATGTCACGGTAAGCATGGCACTTTGAGGTACCCTCCCTGCACATTACCCTAAGCGCACTGTAAAGGCTACTTCACCTATAGCTGGTGACCCCCCATTAAATCAATCCTCTCATCTTCACATGAATAGTTACATCATCTGAGCAGATGAATTGCAAAGTCAGGTAATTTGAAACTTGAATTGCAATGAGGCTCTTGTAAATCTGCAAAATTGGTTGACCTTTTACCACATTCAAGATAATGGTGACATGAACAAGCAGAACAGCCGGAATATCTGCCATGAACCGAAAGGCTTAGAAGCTTAAAAAATTATATATGATATTTATAAACCCTACCAAGTTTGTTATGACCCACAAGGTGAGAGAGAGAGAGAGAGAGAGAGAATTCTTCTCAAATTTACCTCCTGGTTTCTTTCACACACGCACACACACACACACACACACACACACACACACACACACACACACACACACACACTATATATATATATATATATATATATATATATATATATATATATAGTGTGTGTGTGTGTGTGTGTGTGTGTGTGTGTGTGTGTGTGTGCGTGTGTGAGAGAGAGAGAGAGAGAGAGAGAGAGAGAGAGAGAATTCTTCTCAAATTTACCTCCTGGTTTCTTTCAGCTTCAAAACGCTCTCACCAGGTCTCTAACATTGCAGTTTTCCCGTTTACTAGATCGCACGATCTTTATAGAAACTTCTAATCATCTATGGTCCTTTCGTTAATTTTGAGAAGAATTCACTTATAAAAATTAATGTAAAATCAACTGTGACCTTGTGGGTCATAACAAACTTGGTAGGGTTTATAAATATCATATATATATATATATATATATATAAACAGTGCAAATTATAATTTACTTATATTGTGCAGAATTATACAGTTGTCATGTGTTACTTTTGAATTGTACTATTTATAAAAATTCAAAAGTAGCACATTATGTTGAGGGAAGTTGACACTACCTTTTCAAAGTAAATATACAGTTGAATAATATTACTGAAATTAATAAGTTTAAGGTTCAAACAACTGTAATTGTTATTTTTTACACATTGTAATATCATATATATATTACAAACAAAATGCGAAACATTAGCTTGAATAATAGCTTCTCCGATGGCAATGTATCCGTAGTGTGTAATTCTTTTTCTAATGCACCGGTATTAGGTCCCTGTCGTTGACAAGTCATGTATGGTAGCTGCAGTAGCGACTGAAGTTGTTAACATCCAAGTGCCAATGCAAACAAAGTAATTTTGCGAATATAAGAAACAAATATTGTTCTTTAAATTGTTACTTAGACAATCTGCAAATACTTCTTCTGCTAAAAAATAAATAGTCGTAACTAATATCACCACCGGTAATAGGTTCCTACAGCATACATATTACTAATTATTGCATTTTTTAAGCTTGACCCAAAAGCGGTGTAAATGTTTAATGAATGCTAATGTTAATACATATTATTATTAGTAGTTGATCGTTTAATCTTCACGCTTTTAACTTTGATTTTTTTAATTATTATTTAAAAGATTAGAAATTTTAATACATTGTATACTAAAAAAATTTAGTTGCTGACATCTTTTTATAATGAAAGCTAATATAGCTACGGAAATGTTGTCTAAAGAAAACCTAAAGCATTGTCATAAAGTGTTGTTATAATGTTCAATACATTAACAAAAACGTCGGTAGTCCTGCTGAAAATAATTCGTTTTGATAATGTGTATGAATTCGGATTTTTTTATAAGGGCTGAAGACGTCACTTCAGTTATCAGTTATATGGACGTCATTCAAAATCCCCCTTTAAATACTTGTAATATTCTATTTTTAAGGTATGAATCGTTAGCTTTTGATATTAAAAAATAGTTGTTTTGGACAAATAAATATTTAGTTAATTCCAAAAACTACCATGGGTTGTCTTCAATGCAAGAAAAAACCATATGTGTAAATACTAGTTTAAAAGAATACTATTATTATTATTATTATTATTATTGTTAATGTTGTTGATGTTGCTTATGATGTTGTCGCTATTATTAGACGCTATAATAATAATTATTATTATTAGTGGGATAATAAGAAAAAAAAAATTAGGTCGGTAAATAAGACGAAATTTCCCAATACAAATTAAAGAAATATTTCTTGATATCATTGTTGTCAAGTCTTGTGCAATCGAGTTCGTTTCCCTGGAATTCCCAGACCTATTTTCTTTTATAATGATTTGTTCCAATTTCTGGAAATGTGACGATCATGAACGAAAATTGCCTTATGTGGAACTCGGTATATATCGGAAAGGGGTCATCTCAGAATGTTTATATTGAAAACTCTGCTTTACAAGTTTTATTTATCTACACACGTATTGACTTTTTTGATGTAAGGTGAAAAAAATGTTACAAAAATTTAATGACACTTTCAAATAACTGTTTCGTTCGGTGTTTTAAATCAATTGCTTAGTTTCACAGTGATCTCATGACACGTTGTCGTGATGCAAGCTTGTTAATTAACTACACGTATTTTAAAAATATGACCATGGATATCGACAAACACGCACTGATATACATTCAAACTTGAATCTAACCACATCCGTCCACCCACCAATGTCTCCCGCGCAAAATACGGGTTCCTGAAGATGTTTTAGATCGTGACATCCTGCCTAAATTGCTAAATGCGGCCATTTTTCTATAACAACCCAGTAAATAAGAAAAAAAGCGTGTCTAATTAACTTGAGACCATCAACATTTTAGGTATACAGAATTGGGTTGTCTGAGTGTTCTCCGTTGTCAATGACATCTATTAATTCAATACATAATTATGACAAATGTTTATTTCCCTTTTCAACATCGAAGATTTCAGTTTAAACATTCACGGGAACCCTATCAATTGTCATGTGCTACTTTTGATACATTTTATAATAATTCAAAACCTTTGGTTTTACATTTTTATGAAATAATACATTCAAAAGTAACACTTGACAAAAGAATTAAAAAGTCGGGAAAATGGGATTTATTGTGGCTCATAATTATGACCCCAACGCCCATATGAGCTTAAGCTCGCCCGTCCGTAAACTTCTCAGTTAAAAGTGATTGGGTGACTTGCATATTAGGTCGCAATGAAACCTATACATATTTTTGTCATGAAGCGATGAAACTTAAAATATTTGACCATATGATGCCCTATCAAATTTGCGGAGATGGTTGACCTTGACCCCCATTCAAGGCAAAAATGACGAAAAAATAGTAAAAATTTTAACCATCTTCCAACGGTATATATTCTTAAAAATATTTTTGTTAAAATTTGTTATACTGCATCCTCGCTTTGCGCTTGACATTAAAACATAGTACCAACTGATTCAACCGGTGTCAAAATAACGTGAAGCGTTTTTTTGCTTGTCTGTGGCATACTGACTCGGTAAGCTAGCATCTTAACAAAAAGTACGCTAGTACACTTCAGGTCATAAAACACACTCGCATCTCTCACGCATGTTCGAACTCGTTCTTAGATTTATCATTACAGGTTATTTAATCAGCAATTTTTTCAGCAACCAGAATAAAGTTCATGGATGTGTGGGATGTGCATGTGTACAGTAAGTAAGTAAGTAAGTAAGTAAGTAAGTAAGTAAGTAAGTAAGTAAGTAAGTAAGCAAGCAAGCAAGCAAGCAAGCAAGTAAGTAAGTAAGTAAGTAAGTAAGTAAGTAAGTGAGTAAGTAAGTAATTTGTTTATTATAGTGCATGTACATTTACAAATACATGTGTATAACTATTACAACATAATAGAATTACAAGTATTAAAAAATGCACCCGGCCCAGAGGAGCTGTCAGATCCATAACAATTATATTTATTTAAAACAGAGTTTAAATTGACAAAGTTGTAAGGCTGAACGTATAAATCTGGCAGTTTTTCTTGGATAAGAGATGACTAGTTTTAAAAGCAGTATGTACTAGCGCGCACTCAGGGCGACTTTTTGGGAAGATGTTAGCTCACTAAGCCAATATGCAAGAGTTACTTAGTCCATTATCTTAACGTTAGGGTGAGCGTGACAAGGTCCATATAACTCTGTTTATTTATTTATTTATTTACTTCAATATTTTTTTTTATTTATTTATTAACTCAAGTTAAAATAGATGATTTCATCATAAGAATTAAAGCCTAAAATTACTTGAAACGATACTTAGTGGAATAAAATACGTGTATGGTATTTTACTACCCACTCAACATTTTAGTTAGATTGAGTCTGTTCTAAGATGGTGGAGAAAACCGAGGATCAAGTTCATTAATTGCCGACTCAAGTTCCTCGAGCAATATATTAGGATTACCTAATCTATAAATCTGGTGTTGAATTACACAATATTTTTCACAATCGTCGTCATAGTGTCGGGGGTGGGGGGGGGGGAGACTCGGTGACCAAGTGGTCTAAAGCGAGCGTCTCACCTCCTAGGTTCAAATCCTGCTTGGGAAAAACCTGTTGTGAAAAGTTTATGAATTCTCTTGCCGAAGATATAGGTTTTCTCCGTGCGTTCCGGTTTTCCCACTATCCAGAATTGACCGTCTCGATATACAAGTGAAATAATCATGGCTGGAGCGTAAAACACCATTACTTTACTCCACTTCTCATAGTATTATTGAATTAAATAAAAAAGATGTTTTAATAGTGACCATGTTCAACAAAATATATATCGTTATGAAGAAATGGCGCTGGTAGGATAACTTTAATTTCCTGTAGGACTTTAATTTTTTCAATGTATATTATCGTGATTTTAATCTGATTAACTTTTGACCTTTACTTTAAAATTGTTATACAAATTGAACCTACACAGAGGAAAAATTTCCGCCAAGACCGGGAAGTGAAAGTCGGTCCCTGTTCCGATGTTATCCGAAAACTTCCGAATGTGAAGCCAATCAACATGCTCCGAGCAAACAGTACGTATTCCCCGAATTCTAAATTTAGAAAAATTACGTCTATTCGGGAATTTGATAGAAATAGTCCCTTGGTAAATACAGTGGAAAAACCAGCAAAATTCGAGCAATCAGCAAAACTATTGGTCATGACCACAAGTGCAGGTATGTTTATGCAAATGTAAACTCCCCATTTTATATAGTAAAACCACTCTCAGGTGAAATGGAATGTTAAAATATCGTTGTGGAATCCTGAGAGCTATGAACGCCAGCCTTTGGAGTGGAGTCGCCATTTTGTCCTAAAATTTACAACAGACAAGGATTAAGTTTTCCACGATTTATTATTTAAGATTATTAGTTGACATTGAAGTGTTTTTGATCATTTGAGAGACTTGGATCCAGCCACACACTTATAAGCCAGGAACCATGAGTCAAGCGACAGTAGCCGGACCCGCTGGACAAGGTTATTCTGATTATATTTTTCGATCTATTTTTAGACATTCATCATTTGCTGTGTATGTTACATCGGAGTTGTATTAAATTTTTGAGTTCATCTTATTGAGCACTTGCCAAGCTATATCGAAGGTCCGGTGATATATTTCTAGCTGGTCTGAAATATTCTATGTATGGCAGAGAGAGAGAGAGAGAGAGAGAGAGAGAGAGAGAGAGAGGGGAATACTTTTACAGGAACAATAATTTATACATTCTAAATTGAACCTTGCAGAAAATAAATATACTTGTACTAGAAATTTGCTATTTATAATAAAGTTTTTACATTTCAATACTTTAATTGAAATCAACTTATATTATTTATTTATTTTTGTTTATTAAATGTAAAATCTTGGTTTTAAAAAGTTTGATTTTATAATTTCAGAATTTGAAGAGTTGACTAAGCTCACCAGTACAGAGTTAAATCTAATGTTAGCTGATGGAAATATGGATTTGATTAATCAGTTAATTGGAAGTGGTAAGTACACCAGTGTTTTAAGATGTCAAATCCTTCACCCTATTGCTTGTTTAGTGTAAACAATATTTTATTTATTAAATTGATACCCAATAAAATACATTTTTATAAATATATAAAGATTTGTAATAATTTATCATATAATCAAAGAATTCATACCTTTTCAAAAAAAAAAAAAAAATAAATAAAAAAATAAAAATAAAAATAAAATAAAATAAATAAATAAATAAACTATAAGCAGTCAATTTCCATGTGCAAGATTTAGAAAACAATGACAAAATTGTTAGCAATATTTGGTAATGGACAGAAACATTTTTGATTCAAATTAAAAGGTTGAAGAAAAGGGGGAGATGAGTGACTCAGTGACTTTTTTGGATAACTGACATTTGTTAATTATGAGTTAATTAAAAATTCTTTTCTGTTTTTTTGTTTCAGCCAATCAAGACATGATGTTACAACAACAACAACAGCAGCAGTTACTGAATCAGACAGCAGGAACATCTACTATGATTGCCTCCCCTCAACAGAAAACTCAGCTGACAGCAGCTACAGCTGCTACTACTAGAGCCACCCAGCAAAGAAACCAAAGAACAAAGTCTGGTGGAACACAACAGAAAAATGATGCCGTTTATGTAGAAATAACAGAACAACCCAGACAGCGAGGATTGAGATTTCGCTATGAGTGTGAGGGTAGGTCAGCTGGTAGTATACCTGGAGAGAAAAGCACACCTGAGAGGAAGACCTTTCCAACAATTAAGGTGAGCGTTATAAATAAATATAACAAAATATAACATTCAATTTTGTTTTTGAGATTTTTGTAGCTCAGATTGGATTACAGTTTGTAGGTTTACTAACCATTGATAAATGAAAGATGTTCTTTTTGGGGTAGTCAGTTTTAAAACATTCTTAAGGAATACATGAACCCCTCCCCAATTTGATACAGAATATACATGTATATATATCAACATATCACCACTAGAGAAGCAGGACACAAGGTGTTGTTGATTAATGGGGTTTAACGTCCCAGTTTAGAATATTTCACTTATATCGATATGCCACCAGCTAAAGGTGAAGTGGCAGAATTTTTACCTTTGCAGTGCGTTTAGGGCAATGTGCAAGGAGGGTTCTTTAACCTGCCATGCATCCAGTGACAAGGGGACATCGGTTTTTAAGGTCTCATCCGAAGGACCCCTTGACTTTCATTTCTAAATGCTGAGTGCTTGGCTAAAGAACAGTCACTACCAATTTTTGAACCATCGACCTCCCACGTAAGAAGTGAGCACTCTACCAACTGAGCTACCATAGTGGGTTGGTGTAGTTGAAGGGTCAGTTTTTTTTAGTGAGCTTTTATAAAAGTGTCAAGAAAAAGAAAGTGAGACATTCAGTTACAAATAATGGTTTTACAGTGAGTTATAAATGATTTCTTGTTTAAACATCGTTCAGTACTGATTGATATTTTTTACAGATCCACAACCACATTGGTACAGCTGTTATTGTAGTGTCCTGTGTGACAAAAGACCAACCATATGAACCTCACCCCCATAACTTAGTTGGGAGGGATTGCAAACGTGGTGTTTGTACATTGAAAGTAAAGGACACTAATGTGATCAGGTAAACTTTTCTCACATGTGTTGGTGTGGTGTGTGTGTGTGTGTGTGTGTGTGTGATATATAAACATTGATGAATCAGAATCATAAGGTATTATCTTATTTCTTTAATTAAACTTGAATCCTCCAATCTTGTTCCTATTTAAAAATACTACGATTTGTACAACACTTCCTTTATTTTTTATCGATAATCATGCTGTAAAACTTGAAAATAAAGTGCAAGCCCTTATACTAGATGTTCAATTCAAATTATAGGCTTAAATTACTACTTGTGAAAAAGGATGAAGAGTTTTCTAAAAAAGGAAATTAAGTCTGAAGTGTCTGTTTTCAGTTGGCAGTTGATATTTTTTTATGAATGACTTTCCACTTAAAACACTGTGTGCTTGTTTACAAAAGGGGGCAATTACATGAGAAAATTGTAGTTGAAAAAAATTTAAAAAAGAAAAATAAACAAATGAAATTAAAAATGAAATAAAACAAACAAATAAATAAATACAGTAGCAAGCAGTATATAAAAATATTAGTTTATTTTTACAGTGTAAAATCAACTTGCTTAACATATGTGTTGAAAAAGTGATTTTTTTCTTGGTTTTTTGCTGCATATATTAGAGATATTATAGTTTGATGGTGCAAAATCAGTTAAACATAATGTCCTTGTTTTTTCACAATATTTAAATAAAACCCATTAAAACAGATATAAATTTAAGCTTCAGCATACCCTATGACATAATAATGGGTACATCTAAATTTTCTAGATAATAATGTGATTTCATTGTATAAAAATTATATTTGGTCTTATTTTTTCAGTTTCCCTCATCTTGGTATTCAGTGTGCAAAGAAGAAAGATGTGGAGGGCAATCTACGCCAGCGTCAAGAAATCAATGTAGATCCATTTCAGAGTAAATATTAAGTTACTACAGTTTGTATACTTGTATTCTGTTTAATTAATGTGATATATTTTATTAGCCCCCTTGGTCATCTAAATTAAATTTGAAAATCTTGAATCTTTCATTTGTCAAAATGTTTGGTTTTTATTTAAAACCTGTGTTTTTGTAACAATGTCTATAATATTTCACTATCATTGCCATGATTCTGTTCTTGACAGAATGCAATACACAGTGTGTCTTCTGCCCCATCTTGAAAGACGGTTTATGATACAGGGATTGGGAATGTCTCCATTTCTCCAGACCCATAACAAGACCTGTCTATGAAGGAGCCTGTAATTTGCTCTAGTCTAAAGAAAAGAACAATTATCTGAAAATGGAGTCTGCCAGTAGAACAGTGAGAATTATCCAATCATATCATGTATACATGTACCGGTATCTGTGATGAGGTGTTGTTCTAGTCGGCCATTGTTGTAGTTTTCAATGAGTAACTTGTGTACACCCTACCAATGTAACCTGGGGTGTGCTAAATAGCATGATTTATAAAACAAAATCCAGTAAACAATAATTTAAAGACACTAACCTGTATGAAATGCACTTTTTTTGAAAGAAAAGACGTGATGCGAGAGGTTTTAATTTTAAACACAGGACAAAAAGACTCTATATTCTTACAGCAATCATTTATAGTTATCAGTTTCTGAAAATTTTTGGAATTATTTTTTTGTAAATTTTAGGTGGATTCAAGCACATGGCAAAAGTAAACAACATTGATTTAAATGTTGTAAGACTTTGTTTCCAAGTCTTCTTACCAGATGAGAATGGAAAAATTACCCGTATCATCCCACCTGTTGTATCACATCCCATCCATGATAAAAGTAAGTACACATTAGATTTTCATAATCTTTTAAATCAATCAGAAATTTCTTTCAAATTCTTTTCAGTTGAACTTTACTTTAAAGCCACTGGCTTATAGAACTTTTAACATATATTCTCTTTTTGGATTTTAGAATCATTGAATGAGCTGGTAATTTGCCGAGTGGACAAATCCTCGGGAAAAGCTAAAGGTGGAGATGAGGTCTTTCTTCTATGTGAGAAAATTAACAGAGGTAATGCTTTAGTTAAGATATTTTCTCTCTTCATGTTTTAATATCTAGAATGGATAATGCATTGAATGCATTCCATATGCTTGAGTAAGGATATGACTGAGTAATGCTGTTACTTACTTTCAGTACTTTGGGTTATAAAATCAGTAATCTCCCAAGACTTAAAAATTGTCTGACTTGATTTTTCATTACCTGCTCAAATTGGAGCTGTGAAAATCTTGTTACCATATGTTTTTCTGATTAGATTCAAACCAAGGTCCCGTGTTTTCTGGTATTATTTATGACTTCATGTAATGAGCAAAATATTCTTTATGGTAACATGTATGAAATAAATTAACCAACTAGTAAGTCATCGGACTGGATAAATAAGTGATACTATTTGTAATTAGTTTTGACGATATTATGGTCTATTTTAGATGATATTGGCATAAGATTTTTTCAAGAAGTAGATGATGGGTCTGTTGAGTGGGAAGATTTTGGTGACTTCAGTGCTAATGATATACACAGACAGGTAAATGCATTTCAGCCTGTATCAATATTGCTTTATTTTCTCTCTAATCTATTCTTTTTCTTCTGTCACAGATTGAAAGTTTTTGATGATTTTAATGATTACAATGGAACTTGCCAGCGTACCATGTGATCAATATCTCTTAAAATTTGTGCGGAATGAAATGGATAACTTTTATATCAAATATTCCCAACAAACTTAGTTATTACAAGAAAATGTCATTTTATGCTATTCCATTGCCAATAGAAATAATTGTCCTGCACAAACACTATAAGGTATCACATGGAGCTCAGGGGAATTCCATTGATAGGTTAATTAGTTCTATATTTTTCTTGACACTGTTAAGTTAGAGAGTTGGTGTGAGCAGTCTCATTGCCAATGATGTCAGTTAGTAAATGTATGCAAGTTTACAATTCTTTAACACCTTTCCATCTGTTTTATTTCCACAGTAAAATCTTTTTTCTGTTTTCTCAAAAAATGTATTATTTTATGGTGTGTAACTAAATATAATTGGTATGATTACTAATTTTTAATTATTTTGATATTTCACTATTTCAGTATGCTATTGTATTTAAGACTCCACCATATAAAGACCCATACATAACTAGGCCAGTGGAGGTCAAAATGCAGTTAAAACGCACGAATGATACAGAAACCAGTGATTCTATCCCGTTTATTTACATGCCTGAAGATCCAGGTAGGTGACAACTTTTATTTAAATAATCATTTTATAAAAACAGGTTTTATCTTAAGTTAATATATACATTTTTATGTACATACCCTTTTCAACAATATTGGGGCAGATTTGAAAAGATATTTTAAAACATTTTGTAAGTGAATTGTCTAATCAAAATATATATACCAAAATAATGTCACTTTAAAAATAAAACTTAAATAAAGCTAGATACAAATGTATATATAGATGTCTTCTGACAATATCTGAAATCTTATTTTGTAGATCCGGATAGAATTCATGAAAAGAGAAAAAGAAAAGCAGATCAGCTGAAAAATTTTGGTTTATTTACTGGTGAAGGTAAATATCTCTTATTCATCTATACTTATGGTTTTTAGAACATTCTTCATGATATAAGGTACAAGGGTAGGGTATGCTTATTTGGAAAACCCAGTTTGTTAATTTTTCTGGTATTTCTATAATACCCCACAATACATCATCTACCTGTACTTAGAAAATTTCCGATAACCTGAATGACTTTGTTTGATAGATGACAGCTGTTGGTACTTCTCTGGTGCTAACATGCCATTATGTGATAATTACAGGTAAAAAGGGTAACGGTAAATTTGAAAAACTGTGTCAAAAATCACATATTTTCAATTTTACCACCACTTTAATAAAATATTGCAATTTGAGACATTTCTAGAAATGTCTATTTAATTCATGAAGTTAATAGTGCAAATACAAATATATATATATATATAGCCATTTTTGCACCAAAATTAATGCAGATTTATGGTTGATATCACATTGTTTAGTACAGTTTGACTATAATATTATAATAATATTCATTGAAATCAGAATTTCAAAACAATGGAACAAATAGAAAATTTATACACCCAGCTATTCAAAGTTACTCTGATATATACATGTATATGATATTTTAATGATTTAAGGTTGATAACTTTTTTCAGGAAGTCCAACACCTGATGATGTTAAGCAGAGACTTAAGATTAAAGCAACCAAGTCCAGAATAAAGCAAGAAGGTATGTATAATATAAATATACATATATCACCAAACAACAAGATTGATGAGTAATAAGATACATGTACCATGTTTTGAGCACCCTTCGATTTTACTTGTAACAATTTTCGGTGTACTTCTTGTTAAAATTATGGATCTATGAATGTGTTAATTAACAGATTCTACATTTACTGCATTCAGATCAATTTGTTTTTTGTTTGCTGTTAATTTGCAATTGTAGTTACCAGGTAGAATTTATATTAACATTTATCTTAAATCAGTAAAAAGTAATCTATACACAATTGTTTTGTGTGACATCTTTATCCGTGATTCAATTTTTTTTTTTTTTAAAAAAAAAAAACCATATGTGATATGCCAATTACTAGTACTTGTACTTCCTTACCACAAAAATGCACTTTTCAAGGACAAATTTTTATTTTAACCATTTGGATGTGAAACATTTTTAGCTCACCTGAGCTGAAAGCTCAGATGAGCTATTGCGATGGTTCACCGTCTGTCGTGCGTCGTCCGTCGTCCGTCGTGCGTTAACATTTTACATTTTAATCAACTCCTCTAAAACTACCAACCCAAATTTGATGAAACTTGGTGATGATGATGTCTGGGTGAAGGCCTTTCAGATTTGCACATATGAAGGAGTTATGTCCCCTTGGGGCCCCATAAGGGGGGAAATAGTGAAAAACTTTAAAAATCTTCTCCTCTGAATGTACAAGTGATATACCTTAGTTATTTCACTTATAACATTCTTAGGTCATCTAGTTTTAGATTTGCACAAATGAAAGCGATGGGGCTCAAAAAGGGGAAATGGCAAGGAACTTAGTGGGAAAATTGCTAAAAATTATTTATTTGTCACTATATTTTGAAAACTATTAACTTTTTGTATAGGCATTTATATTAGAATATTGTAGGTATTGCGACAACAATCATTTTGATATATGGTTCAAGGTCATATGTTCAAAGGTCAAGGTCACAGCTGCAAAAATAGACTTAAATCGCTAATTATCTTGAAAACTATTAACTTTTTGTATAGGCATGTATATTAGAATATTGTAGGTATTGACATGATGATCATTTTGATATATGGTTCAAGGTCATATGTTGAAAGATCAAGGTCACAGCTGCAAAAGAAAAGTTAAATTGCTAATTATCTTGAAAACTATTAACTTTTTGTATAGGCATGTATATTAGAATATTGTAGATATTGACATGACACTCATTTTGATATATGGTTCAAGGTCATATGTTGAAAGGTCAAGGTCACAGTTGCAAAAGAAAAGTTAAATTGCTAATTACCTTGAAAACTATAAACTTTTTGTATAGGCATGTATATTAGAATATTGTAGGTATTGCGACAACAATCATTTTGATATAAAGTTCAAGTTCATTTGTTGAAAGGTCAAGGTCACAGCTGCAAAAGAAGACTTAAATTGCTAATTATCTTGAAAACTATTAACTTTTTGTAAAGGCATGTATATTAGAATATTGTAGATATTTGGACAACGATCATCTTGATATATGGTTCAAGGTCATATGTTCAAAGGTCAAGGTCACAGCTGCAAAAGAAAAGTTAAATTGCTAATTATCTTGAAAACTATTAACTTTTTGTATAGGCGTGTATATTAGAATATTGTAGGTATTGACATGACGATCATTTTGATATATGGTTCAAGGTCATATGTTGAAAGATCAAGGTCACAGCTGCAAAAGAAAAGTTAAATTGCTAATTATCTTGAAAACTATTAACTTTTTGTATAGGCATGTATATTAGAATATTGTAGGTATTGACATGACACTCATTTTGATATATGGTTCAAGGTCATATGTTGAAAGGTCAAGGTCACAGTTGCAAAAGAAAAGTTAAATTGCTAATTATCTTGAAAACTATAAACTTTTTGTATAGGCATGTATATTATAATATTGTAGGTATTGCGACAACAATCATTTTGATATATAGTTCAAGTTCATTTGTTGAAAGGTCAAGGTCACAGCTGCAAAAGAAGACTTAAATTGCTAATTATCTTGAAAACTATTAACTTTTTGTATAGGCATGTATATTAGAATATTGTAGATATTTGGACAACGATCATTTTGATATATGGTTCAAGGTCATATGTTGAAAGGTCAAGGTCACAGCTGCAAAAGAAAAGTTAAATTGCTAATTATCTTGAAAACTATTAACTTTTTGTATAGGCGTGTATATTAAAATATTGTAGGTATTGACATGACGATCATTTTTATATATGGTTCAAGGTCATATGTTGAAAGATCAAGGTCACAGCTGCAAAAGAAAAGTTAAATTGCTAATTATCTTGAAAACTATTAACTTTTTGTATAGGCCTGTATATTAGAATATTGTAGGTATTGACATGACGATCATTTTGATATATGGTTCAAGGTCATATGTTGAAAGGTCAAGGTCACAGTTGCAAAAGAAAAGTTAAATTGCTAATTATCTTGAAAACTATAAACTTTTTGTATAGGCATGTATATTAGAATATTGTAGGTATTGACATGACGATCATTTTGATATATATTTCAAGGTCATATGTTTAAAGGTCAAGGTCACAGCTGCAAAAGAAGACTTAAATTGCTAATTATCTTGAAAACTATTAACTTTTTGTATAGGCATGTATATTAGAATATTGTAGGTATTGCGACAACAATCATTTTGATATATAGTTCAAGTTCATTTGTTGAAAGGTCAAGGTCACAGCTGCAAAAGAAGACTTAAATCGCTAATTATCTTGAAAACTATTAACTTTTTGTATAGGCATGTATATTAGAATATTGTAGGTATTGACATGACGATCATTTTGATATATGGTTCAAGGTCATATGTTGAAAGATCAAGGTCACAGCTGCAAAAGAAAAGTTAAATTGCTAATTATCTTGAAAACTATTAACTTTTTGTATAGGCATGTATATTAGAATATTGTAGGTATTGACATGACGATCATTTTGATATATGGTTCAAGGTCATATGTTGAAAGGTCAAGGTCACAGTTGCAAAAGAAAAGTTAAATTGCTAATTATCTTGAAAACTATAAACTTTTTGTATAGGCATGTATATTAGAATATTGTAGGTATTGACATGACGATCATTTTGATATATATTTCAAGGTCATATGTTTAAAGGTCAAGGTCACAGCTGCAAAAGAAGACTCAAATTGCTAATTATCTTGAAAACTATTAACTTTTTGTATAGGCATGTATATTAGAATATTGTAGGTATTGCGACAACAATCATTTTGATATATAGTTCAAGTTCATTTGTTGAAAGGTCAAGGTCACAGCTGCAAAAGAAGACTTAAATTGCTAATTATCTTGAAAACTATTAACTTTTTGTATAGGCGTGTATATTAGAATATTGTAGGTATTGACATGATGATCATTTTGATATATGGTTCAAGGTCATATGTTGAAAGGTCAAGTTCACAACTGCAAAAGAAGACTTAAATTGCTAATTATCTTGAAAACTATTAACTTTTTGTATGGGCATGTATTTTAGAATATTGTAGGTATTGACATGACGATGATTTTAATATATAGTTCAAGGTCATATGTCAAAAGATCAAGGTCACAACTGCAAAAGAAGACTTAAATTGCTAATTATCTTGTAAACTATTAACTTTTTGTATAGGCATGCATATTGGAATATTGTAGATATTGACGTGGCAATCATTTTGATATATGATTCAAGGTCATATGTTGAAAGGTCAAGGTGACAGCTGCAAAAGAAGACTACAGTCACTTTATGCATATTAGCTGCTTATTAATGAAATGTGACTGAATATTTCTGATTAATTTTTTTGGGAGTTCTTGAGTTTCTTTAAATTTTCTGTACTTGATATATTGTCTGTTGCACTTTGTAAACAATTTTGGAGATATTCTCAGGTGAGCGTTAAGGCCCATGGGCCTCTTGTTTAAAAAGGTGAGTCATATCTTATTCATGAATTGACTTGTTACAGTAAGATGTGATTTTCTTTTTTAGTTACATCACCAGAAGTACCAACTTACTCCTACAACAACACTGGAGCAATTTCATCCGGTCCATCGTCTACAATTTCCGCTACCATGGACACAGCTCAGCCTGTAAATATTCACACTATGGATAAAATGGCAATGGGTAGTGTTACTGTGGCCCAATCTGAAGCTTCAAATGTACCCGTACAAGAGGTTCCTTTCAATATTTTACAACAAATTGCTCTCATGAAAATGCAGCAGGAGGCAGCACGACAGCATCAGCAACAACAGCAGCAGCGACAACCAGTTGCCAGTCAAGGTCAAGCTGCTGGTACTTCCACTCAGAATTTTGATCTGAGTAATTATGTGACACAAAGTACAGGAACAGGTGTTGTTTACTCTGATGTGTCAATGCAACAGGCAGCCGGGGTGCCAACTCAGGAAAATCAAACAACGGTTGATTTGCCTCTGAATATGTTACAACAGTACTTAGGGGACCAAGGAACAAGTAGTGTCTCTTTTGAAAGTTTAGATGGACTATCTGGTAATCTTATGAATCTGGACTATGATCCAAATATTGGGGCAATGGAAAATGTGTCAAGTGACGGAGCCAATCAAAGGCAAATTGATGAAACACACCAAGCTGTTAATGCGCTTAATAATTCTTAGTGAAGTGTTTATTTTATAAATTGGTATTGACTTGAATAACACTCGGTTAACCATGGAACATACCTATATGTATGTTGAGGCAGTGATATAAATGAATTGAATACCAAAATTAAAGTGACCTCCCAAGGTCACTCACATTAAGGACAGCGTTAGAAATGTATATATACTGGTATGTGTAAAATCACTTTTACTTTACTTGTACTTTAACAAGCAAGGAACAGATTTACAGTATAAATGCTATTGTTTTTCTAGTGCTGAAAGTTAGGTGTGAGGTTTGTTTTGTAGGTGTTCTTTGAAAGGAGGGATTTTGAGATTTCTCTTGGATGTATGCAGAATTTGTTTTTGGAAGATGTTTGGTTTACAGTCAGTACATTTGGTTTAAGTTGGGTGTATGAGTGTTTTAAGAGACAGTATCTTAATGGATTTTGAATGAAAAAGTTGAAGCTCGATATTGGAAATGATGATTGTGATAAACCTGAAGTCAAGAATTGTGACACATGAACACACACACACACACACACACACACACACACACACACACACACACAAATAAAACTAGTCCCAGAGTGTGTATTAGTATCACATTTTTAACGGGTGTATGTATGTTTGCAAATAAACACCAGATACAGAAGCATATGACAGCTGAAGTATCTGATGTTGCATTTTATAAGTTCATTATTAAAATTGAGATCACTTTCATGTCATCATCAATTGCACAGTATAAATACATACTCAATAGATGATTGTATATTTTCAGATGCAGCAACATTTCATTGTTTAACTAATTTATGCAAAACAGTTCATTTCTATATAATTGGATTGTGTTTCATTTTAAAAATTTATAAGTTACATTACATATATAGTTAAAATAAAGTTCTCACAAAAAGGTGGTATTTTGGAAATCTACCATTTTTGATCGAGAGTTATTGTAGGTGGAATGTAGAATTTTTGTAGGTAAAATATAGAAACTTTGATAAACAAACCTGTTCATTCCAGAAATATTCAAGAGGGAACAATGAACACCTGCAGAAATGATTCCCAATAGTTAATTAGGAAGTAAGTCCGATTTTTTTCTTCAATTTTCCAGAATTTCATTGTGCAAGTACTGACACATTACTAAAAGGGTAAAAGGATTAAAATCCCGAAAAAAGATCTTTCTTTTTGAGATAATATATGGGGGTGGAGGATGTTAAAAATGGGGGTGGTGGTTTCAGATCAAATTATTGTGTGGGTATTACAATTTTGATCTATTTATAATGGTAAATTTGGTTATTTTTACAAATACAATTTTGACATGATTGTGAAATATACCATTGATTTAATTTTAGGGATGAAATAATTCAAAAAGCAAATCAATAGTACTTTCAAGTTTTAGCCATGGAATTTTTTTTAGCAATGGAATAATCAAAATCAGTCATACTTAAATACGAAATTAAAATTTTTTTAAATCTGAATGTCTGAAATCTGATGTACACAGTTACATGTATTTGGTTCAGTTCTCTTACATGTATGTCTTTTGATGCGAAGGACCTCTTTCATTGAGTCGTCTACAAATCAGTTTTTCTCAGCACCTAGATTCAAATCTGACTCAGACAAATCATTGTGTGATAAATTTTGTCAGTTTTTCGTGCCATAATTAGGTGTTTTCCTCTGGGCACTTTGGTTTCCTCCACTATTCTAGAATTGACCAACTTAAAAAAGTGAAAGAATCTTGAATGGAGTGTTTTAACATGATTACTCCTCTTCTAAATTTTGATGTGATTATTTTGATTTAATGGTTATTCTTGAAATTCGCAATGTCATACTGAAAACATGATAAGATTTGCTAGTACAAGAAAGACAGGTTGGATCCAGGTGCTATTTGAAGGGCCCAGTATTTTTAGTCTCAGTTGATAAGTCAATATTTGTTCCTTTCAAACTATCAAATATTTTGTAAAATTTTGTTAAAAAAAAAATTATTGAATAAGATTTCATCAAACTGAAAAATATTGTTTTCAAACTTTAATAATTATTTTACAATGATTTGTTAAAATTTTTATTTACGTTTTAAATTTTTACTAAATCATTGTTTTTACTTAAGAAACATTTGGGTCAAGGTTGCTTGATAAATGATATGTTTTACATTCTGTATTAAGTTGTGGTTATGAATAATGTTGTTTAGGTTTTAGACTTTTAAAGGAAGTAAAGATTTCTTAATGTATTTCCTTTAAAATAATCATTATTCTTTGAAAATCAGTAAGTTTTTGTCAGTGTTGATAAAATTTTATCAAAGTTTAAATCTGGGACATAGTACTTGAACAAGTACATATATGAAAATTTTTTACTCCTGAGTAATATATAATTTTTTTTTTTTTTGAAATGTAAATGTTTATGAAATGGTATCTTTAAGATTTTCTTTGTTAACTTTGTTTCTGTACTGGTTTTATTCATATTTCTATAAATAGAAATGTTACTCACTACTTAAAACTCATAATATTATTAAGTGTGTGACCTCTAAAATTTAAATCTTGACTAAAATTAGAATCAGGAAGTACCAAGAATTTTGAACATGTGATCAGCAAGTGGAAGTTATGGAATAATAGGCAGGAAGTTTGATCTACTTGTTAAATAGGTCTAAACAAAATTTTAACTTCTTTAATTTTAATTTTAAAATCTTGGCCTTTTTTTTTTTTTTTTAAAAAAAAAAAAGACTTTACACATATGTCAAATTTAATTTAAAAATAAAATAGAATATTCTGATGTAATTATTTCTTCCTAAAATCCCTGCAAAGTATTCTTGAAATAACTGTTCTATTTTTTTTATTTTTTTAAAAATCATATTCTACATATTAATTTTTTTTTTTTTAAATTGGAGGTTAAAAAATACCAAGTCATGTTATACTTGTTGAACTGTAATGTTATCTTAAAGTTTTTGGAACTGACTTGTTTAATCATGTTATAAACGTTTTGATTGGTTGAAATATTCAAGCTGTCAGTAAACTGAAATGTAATTGAATGAAGAAAGATAGTGAGAATGTCTATTTAATCACCAATAAAATTGCAAATTGGCATAGAGAGGATTCTAGAATGATATTACAACCAAGGGTATTATTATAGATATCATGGATATTATTGTCCAGATGTTTAAATGTGATTGGTTTAAATGCTTATAAGTGGTTATTTATATCACAATTAAAATGACCAGTAGCAGTTTTGCAGTGAACTTTAATGGGATTGGTCAGAGATCTGATTAAAGAAATATATTTAAACTTCAAGTAATCTGTTATAATTATCTACACTATTGGATAAAAATATCAATAAAAAGATTTCTATTTTTACATACAAGGGAAATACCAGTTGTAAATGTATTGTGAAATATTTAAAGTTTTATTTTCCCAAGTGACTTATCGTAATATACTTAGGTTTATCAGATTTATCAGTCTATCTCTTTTCAATTCTAAACCTGCTGTATCATTAAAGAATTAAATAAGTTTAGTTTTTTTTAAAAACCACAATAAAATATAAACAGACACTTCATGGACTTTATACATCAAAGACTTGGGGATAAGGTTAAAGATTAAATATAAATTTAATAAATGTTTGACATAAAATAGTTTTCAGTACAAATAACATTGAAAATCATACATATATCTGTAAACAAAATATTTTGTGACATAAAATATCTTTATAAAGAAATTATTTTGTTGCAAAAGATATCTTTGTAAAAAAAAATGGTGATATATAATATCTTTGTAAACAAAATGATTTTTTGGCATAAATTTTTTTTTGAAAATTAAACATTTTGTGACATTAATGTTATCATCAACACAAAAACATACAAGTCCCATGGCCTACCTTTAAATGTGTTTTCTTATACCAGTATTGTTTTACCCTTTTAACAGTAAATATGAGTGGAATTTTTGTGTCCATATTGAATTTCTGAAATGATTCATATAAACTTAAATGTGCATCAAAATATTTGCATTTGTTTTAGTTTTTGAAAAACCTAAAAAGATGTCTTCTGTAAATAGCTGTTTTTTTCTGTTAAAAAATAAAAAAGCTGCTGTGTATATTGCTACTAAAATGTATATTTTTTACATTAAAGATACATATTTTATCATTTGTAATTATCATAAGCTATACATGTATAATAACCATAGTGCTAATCACAAATAAATTTTTGCATAAAATTTGAATATTTGTGTTTCTTTCTTTTATTTATGAATTATATATCCAAGCGACTATATTTTAAATTCTGCTGCAGTAACTTTTTTTTCAGCTGTCTCTGACAGTAAACATTTGCTTATTTCAAGGATTATTCCAAATTGGTGCACAAGTTTGTGCACTATGTTTCTGATGATATTATAATACTAGTTTGCCGGTGACAACTATTAGAGTGCCATCACACTACCCCATAATATATAGAACCAGATTGTGCTGGCACATAGGCCCCAATAAGTTATGTCTTAGTAAACTGCCCCACAATGTAGCAGTAACAAGTGCTAGCACACTGCCCAAAACATGCCAACACATTGGCCAAATTGTTTCAGATAAATTTGCTGGAACAATGCCCCACACTGAATCAACTTAAAACGTGCTAACATAATGCATATTCAATGTAGCTTTGCACATGTACTGGTGTATTTCTCGCAGATTTAACATTTGCAAGAATGCTTGCCCTGAATGAAGCAGGTAAACATGTGCTAGCACACTCCATATAATGTATTGCTAGCACACTGCACACAACGCTAGCTCATTGCTCCAGTCAATACTCTGTCCCTTCAATGCCAAGTGCAAGGTGGGGAAGCAGAATGTCAAATTTGTAAGCCTTCAAATTCTTATGTATGACTGGTCAGGGTTCAAACTCTCTCTCTCTCTTGATACATGTATCTCAGTTGCTTTACCATTTGTAATGCATCATGCAAAATCTGTAATTTGGGGGTCTTTTAATTGTTTTCAATATTTTTTTTGGTTAAGCCACATGAAATCTTAAAATTGAATTGTAGTCATACATAATAACAACACCCTGTGTTTCATTCGTGAAACCAATGTCCACAATTTTCTGAAATGAATTCTGTAGTCATACATGATAATGATATAAAGTGTTTAAATTCATCAGAAAATACAGCAACTTCTAACATAATTTTTCTTATTCATGTACGGTAATACTTTTAACTTTGACTCATCAAGTTTGTAAATAAAAACACAATAATCTAGAGAATTAAACAAAAAAACGCAGGCCTACTCGGAAATACACTAGCAGAGTGTCTGCCTTGAGAATAGGGTTGGGGTGGGATGTCATGGTATAGAACCACAATACTTAAAAATTTGAGATATTGCTGCATCATCTGGTGATCATCATAAGGATAGAATATTGACTGGTTCACCCATAGTAAGGTTAATGGACTGGAAAAGTAGCATGCTTGCTTGTGGCATACTGACTTGGTGAGCTAGCACTTTACCTTTAAAAGTCACCGCTAGCGTGTGCTAGTACACTGCAGAACACAATACACTCACTCATCATAAATATACATGAACTTGCTCTTAGATTACCGGTAAACTATAGAGATTAATAACCTTGCTCTTGTCATGAATAGCTGAAAAATTGCTGATGTGACATTAACTTTACATCATCAATAAGAAAAATAGCAAAAAAATTTTGTAACTTATATTTTAATTCAGTTAAAAAATAAGGAGATTTTATCATGGCACGAACCAATTATTCCAAATAATTCTGGTTCTTCTAGTATCTGTAGCTTTAAGATTTTTTCTTCTCATTCAATTTGACTCCAATTTTTTGGGCCAGTCCAATTCAACAGACTGAAAATAAATAAACAGAAACAAAATTACAATAATCAAAACATCTGGCCCCAGTTTCACAATCATTCACTCAGCTGAGTGTACACTCATCTGAAATATTCCCAATTTTCCCTCATCAATATTTTTATGAATTTAAGTTTTATGAGACAATGTTTTGTTTTGTTGAACAAACCTACACTAAACAATTAATATATTACATTTGATATTCAATTTTAACTGTGTAATGTCTTAGAAGTTGACACTGAAATATTCCCGAATTTGAGTTGAGTGTACACTCAGTTGAGTGATAATTGTGAAACTGGGATCTGGTCAGATCTGTCTTTGTAAAGAGGCCGCTAATAGAGTTACTTCTATAATAGAGCAGGTCCCAGTTTCACAATCATGCACTTAACTGATTGTAAACTTAACTGAAATATTTCTATTTTTATCTCATCAGTATTTCAAAAAATACAAGTTTTATGAAAAAATGTTTTGTTTTGTTCAACCTACACTAAACACTACAACATTTGATATTCAATTTTAACTGTGTAATGTTTTAAAAATTTACATAGAAATATTTCCTAATTTGAGTTAAGTGTACACTCAATTGAGTTAATAATTGTGACACTGGGACCTGATATAATTTGGTTTGTTTTGAATTAAATTTTCAAACTACTAAAAATGTAAACTTTACCATAAAAACTCATACTAAAACTATGAGAACTTCAATCAATCAATAAATTATTTAAAAACAAAAAGCCATGAAGGCCCTGGATGCTCACCTGAAAATGATGTACACTCAGCTTGATTTTGGCAAACTGGAGCTTCTATTCTTGAAAGAGATTTTTTCTATATTTCGAGCTAGTGACCTACATATTGACCCAACATAGCCCAAATAAGAACTTGAGCTAGCTTTTGTCAAGAGCATCATTCTTAATAAGTTTGATGAAGATCAAACTAAAATTCAGGCCTCAGGAGTGTTAACAAGGTTTTCTTACAATTTGACCTAATGACCTACTTATTTACCCAACATGGCCCATATACAAACTTGAGCTAGCTTTTGTCAGGAGGATCATTTTGACTAAGTTTGATGAAGATTGGACTAAAATTGGGGCCTCAGGAGTGTTAACAACGGTTCTTCTACAATTTTACCTAGTGACCTACTTATTGACCCAACATGGCCCATATACGAACTAGAGCTAGCTTTTGTCAAGAGGATCATTCTGAGAAAGTTTGATTAAGATTTCAATCAAATTGTGGCTCAGGAGTGTTAACAATCAAAAGTTGATGGACGACTGACAACAGGCGATGCACAACGGACAATGACCCATCACATTAGCTCACTTGTACATTTTGTGCTCAGGTGAGCTAAAAACACATCAGTATGTGTTACAGTGTAGTTTTAGAAGTATTGGTAAAAAGCAACATTTCAATTAAGTCAAATACTTTTTATCTTCCAGTCTGTGCCAATCAATACAGATGCATTGAATTGAAATTAAAAATTTGCAGTAAATTTTTTCTCTTACTTCTTGTGCACTTCCTTATTTAGTAGATATACATGTATATAAAGTGTAAATCAGGAAATTATCCTGAAAAAGCAATATTTCAAAAATATTCACAAACTTTTATCTTCACCCCTTTGGATGACAGTAAGGGCAAAAACAAGAGGCCCATGGGCCTTAACGCTCACCTGAGGATATGGCCAACCTGAGGATATATCCAAAGTCATTTGCAAAAATACATTAAATATACTAATATACATGCCTATAAAAAATTAAATAGTTTTCAAGATAATTAACGATTTGAGTCTTTTTATGCATCTATGACCTTGACCTTTAAATGTAAGACCTTGAATCTTAAATCAGAATAATCGCCATATTAATTCCTACAATATTTTAATATACATGAAAATACAAAATGTTAATAGTTTCCAAGATAATAAACAATATCAGTTTTTTTATGCACCCATGACCTTGACCTTTGAATGTATGACCTTGAGCCACATATCAAAATGATCGTTATATCAATACCTACAATGTTCTAAAATACATGTCTATACAAAAAGTTAATAGTTTTCAAGATAATTAACAATTTGAGTCTTCTTATGTATCTATGACCTTGACCTTTAAATGTAAGACCTTGAATCTCATATCAGAATGATTACCATATCAATTCCTACAATATTCTAATATACATGCCAATACAAAAAGTTAATAATTTCCAAGTTAATAAACAATATCAGTTTTTTTATGCACCTATGACCTTGACCTTTGAACAAATGACCTTGAGCCATATATCAAAATGTTTGTCATGTCAATACCTACAATATTCTAGAATACATGTCTATACAAAAAGTTTATAGTTTTCAAGCTAATGCACAATTTTAGTTTTCATTGGCAGAAAAATAACATTTCAGGGGCAACAACTCCTTCATGAATTATTATACAGTTACGAAACTGTACCTTTTTACATTTTGTCATGCTGAACATTTTAACAATGTTTGGATATTAGATATCTCTTAAAATTTTGAAGAAAATAGCCTAAAACTGCACAAAGTATAAACTAGGTCATGACCTTGAACTTTGACCTTGACCCCATTTTGAAGGTTATTTCAAGAAAAAATCAAAACTGAAAACCCCATGTCAATATCTATTCATTTAGTCAAGTTATAACAATTTGAAGCCATTTTATGAAATTTTTAAAATTAAACGCAAAAACGCGTAACCTAATTTTTTACCAAATTTCAAGAAATGAACAATTTATAAGCTTAAGACCCTAGAGAAGCCAAATATCACATCAGATTTTTTCTACCATCTTTGCTTTCAGAGAAGAAGATTTTTAAGTTTTTTGGAACCATAGGTCACCTTGACCTAGTTTTGGGAGCCAGGATAACGTCACGAACAAATTTGAATTGCACTGGCCCATATATGCATCTGACCAAGTTTCATTGAAATCCACCTTGTAGTTTCGGAAAAGAAGTCGAAAATGTAAAAGTTTACGCCACGGACGATGACGACGACAAAGACGACAACAGACAAATTTTGATCAGAAAAGCTCACTTGAGCCTATGGCTCAGGTAAGCTAAAAAACTATAAAACATTAAAATCAAAATTAAGAATTACAAGTTTCATTTTCACATGTAATAGACTTGCAGTGTTTTGAATATTAGCACTAGTTTTATTAAAGTATATACCTCTACATCTAACTCCAATATATCACACTCAACTCCTGTTATTGAAGACAAATTAGGTTTCGTCCTACCAAAATCGCCATGGACAAATTCTTTCACATAACTTTTCTCATGTTAAGAAAATAATGCTTGAAAAATATCTACATTTTATATAAAAATTTGTACATTGGACCTTGAAATGGCATATTTTTTTCAATTACATGTACATAAAAATTGTCTTAAATTTTTATTTATTTCAACAGTTTGATCATACAGCAAAAAAAGTTTACAATTGTTAAAGGACAACACTACATCAATTAAATGAAACTCCAACTCCAAGCTTATTCTGCAAACTATTAAAGGGCAACAACTCCAGTTGACTAGTCATGATAATTATTCAATATTGCGACTTATTTTTTTGTCGACTAAAATTATGTCTATGTCAGAAATAGGCCACTGTAGGCAACAACTCCATCAACCAAATGAAACTCCCAGCTTATTCTGCAAACTATTAAAGGGCAACAACTCCAGTTGACCAGTTATGATAATTATTCAATATTGCGACTTATTTTTTTGTCGACTAAAATTATGTCTATGTCAGAAATAGGCCACCGTAGGCAACAACTCCATCAACCAAATGAAACTCCCAGCTTATTCTGCAAACTATTAAAGGGCAACAACTCCAGTTGACCAGTCATGATAATTATTCAATATTGCGACTTATTTTTTTGTCGACTAAAATTATGTCTATGTCAGAAATAGGCCACCATAGGCAACAACTCCATCAACCAAATGAAACTCCAAGCTTATTCTGCAAACTATTAAAGGGCAACAACTCCATCAACCAAATGAAACTCCAAGCTTATTCTGCAAACTATTAAAGGGCAACAACTCCATCAACCAAATGAAACTCCCAGCTTATTCTGCAAACTATTAAAGGGCAACAACTCTATCAACCAAATGAAACTCCCAGCTTATTCTGCAAATTTTTAACAAACCAAAATTGAAAATATAAAAACATAAAATTAGAAGACTGAAAGTACAGAAATTTGCATTGGGATAGAATGTAAAAATCTTTGGAGACATTTATGAAAGATCAATGTAAAAGTCCCTGTTTCTGACAACAAAAAGACAGGTAGATTCATTTAGATTTAATAAGGTTGAAAACTACAGTAGAACTTCGATAACTCAAACTTCGATATCTTGAATACCACGGATAACTCGAAGTCTTTATTTTGTCCCGACCTGTTTTCTTTATAAACTACTAGTATATTAGAACAACTTCCATAACTCCAACTTCTACAATTCGAATACCCCCGATAACTCGAAGTAAAAATTTGGCCTGTAATTTAAAATGAACTTCAAAACCTCGAATTTTTTTCTAACAATGCATGATCAATGGCCCATTAAAGAAATGGTCAGAGAAATCACAGGAATTATCGGTAATTAGGCTACCGTTATATTAGAGAAGTGACAGCAATTAATTGTAACAGGTACGCTAATCACCTACACTAAATAAGAGAAGCTGAGTAATATGCCGCTTTCAATAACAGTTCTACTTTTGACTTAATTTCAATGC